>CAWUFW010004962.1:0-140000 GCA_963921515.1 Calotriton arnoldi | reverse complement strand
TACTTAGGCCACCTGCGGTTTAATTGACAGGTTGGAATCCAGCCAGAAGCCTAGGTTCTTCTCCTTACAAGCCGGTTCTGGTAAAGTGCCTAAAGTCTCAGGCCATTGCTGAGGTCCCCATAACAGCGGGTTCTTGCCCAGCATCATGACCTTGGTCTTGTCACCGTTTACTTTTAAATAGTTGATACTCATCTTTGTAGAGACAAGACCCAGGCAGGAGTTCAGTGCCCCAGAGTTGTAATCCAGAGCAGAAGTAAAAGATGATTTGAGTGCCATCTGCATATGAGAATAGGATGAGGCCTAGGGTGACTATGCGTCCTGGATTTGCTTGGATAGTCAAGTTTTTCAGCAGCTGTCCTGGCAGATTTCAGCAAATTTGACTCTTGTCCCGGTTTTCAGAGAGGGTTGACAGAAAACCGAGGATGGCATGTTTTTATATGTTCCAAACCAGGACTAGTTAGCAGCTGTTCTCAGAAAGCAATTTAATTAACAGGTGTGATACTGGGTGCTAAAAGTGCGCTTTGTGTATTTCCTCAGTGCCTCATCTGTTTTTCTAGGTTGATGCGTGCTGTCATTCTGTGCCCCTTGGCTGATGAAAAATTGTCGTCCTTCTTCTATTTTAGTGAAATGTCCCGGTTTTTGCTTTTTAAAATGTGGTCACCCTAGTGAGACCGCAACTTTCCACCAGGTCTGCAAGAGGGTGGACATAGATATTAAATAACAGATATTAAATAACAGCGGGATGAGGGCAGATCCCAGAGGGACTCTGTTGTAATAAAAGTAATGTCCATTCCATGTAGGTATCTTCATGTTTCTTTATTCAGGCAAGATGTTACACAGAGAGCCCCACCAGGAGCAGCCTCACTTCTGCTCAGCCCATCTCCAACTGACACTCACACACACGAACATTCCATTCACCAACATTCTCTCACACAGACACTCAGGCTGAGCAGCAGCAGTATAACACATCCCCCTTCTTTGCAACGTAAAAGAAGGGAATCAAAAGGCATAAGAAACATTGCAAGAATACATGAGATGACAACTTACTAAAGCATAGCATGAAAAATTAAAGATGGAACATTCATGGAAAGAAAATAAAATAAGGAGGGAGAAACATAACACAAGTGCAATGACTCATGCACACCATCCTCCTTTCTATCGCAAAGCAACCCAACACTCCCACACCACAGACTACAGACCAACTCAAGTACTAGGGTAGTGCAAGCTGGTCAGGCAAACACGAGAAGCACAAGAGAACCAACAATGAAAGTGTGAAAGGAAACTAACCAGTAATAAAAAAACAGTAAGCAGGTGTGGAAAATATCCACACAGAACAAAGTAACAAGCACAACTATAGCAAACTTCCCCAAACAACAAAATGTGGTGTGATGTGTGTAAGGAGCTACACACAGAACCAAAAGGACTCCCAACGCAACCCTGACGTGGGAGGGGAAAACCCAAATCAAGCAAAGGAAACCTTGACACCCAAGGGAGTAACAATGCAATGCAGACCAAAGCAAGAAGCAATCTGAAATCACGTAAGTAAAGCAAGAGGCAATCTGAAATCACGTAAGTAAAGCAAGAAGCAATCTGAAATCACGTAAGTAAATGCACGTAAAGTAAGCAGGCAAAACTCTTCCCCCAACAACTCAAGTTGGGGCGTGATGTGTGGAGGGGGCTTCACACAGAACCAAGGGAACACCCAGCGCAACCCTGACGTGCGAGGGAAAAAAACCCAAATCAAGCAAGGAGATCTTGAAATCCAAGGGAGTGATACATATGCAAGCAAAGCAGTAACCTGGAAATCACGTAAGTAAATGCATATAAAGTAGGTATACAAAACAAGTAAAGATCACTCCGATCAGCAACAATAAACTCCACCCAAACAAAAATTGGGTTGTGATGTGTGAAAGGGACTCCACACAGGACTAATGTAAATACACATAAGGAAAGTAACTGCATATAAAGTAAGGAAAAGCACAACTGAATGTCAAAACTGACTCATGCAGACACGCATACTAAGCACTTGAAAAGACACCCATCTCAGGCAAACGCAATAAATCCAAAATACAATGGGTGGTTAAACAACACTAACCCATAACCACGTAAAGTGGGAAGCATCACTGCAACTAACTGCACAGTTCCCAACAATCATCATGCAATAAAAGAACATGTACCCAAAAAACAAAATCAAGTAAAAGAGCATAAAAATTAAGGCATAGAACACAAGAAGAAAAAACACTGGAAGGACACCTAGGAACACCGGTGAGCGAACTCTCACCCGAGTAAATTACAGTCACAAACACAGCAGGTAAGAAGCAGTGGTAAGAGGAGTACAGATTACTCTTAAAAAAAAAATAGATGTAAGTTCCCACGAAACATATGTAGCACTGTGCAAACTGCGTGACTCGCCAAGTGTGTCCAGCACACAACACATTGCTAACACGAGTGCGCAGACACAGAAAATCCGGGAAAAGAGGAAGTTCCATAGTGGCTTCAAAACAAGGCAATTTGCTTGAATACATGTGGCAGGAAGGCAGAAAACACAGCAGTACCTTTATGTTGAAGATTACATGTCGCAGGAAGGCAGAAAACACAGCAGTACCTTTATGTTGAAGAATTCACCCTCATCATGTAACTGTCCAGAACGCTGATGAAAATGGAGGCACAACAGGAAAACCCGATATGGGAGGCTTCTCTAGTCTCAATATAACTTTATTGAGACTCAGAAAAACATGGTTGGCAGAGGAAACGTGGTTGGCAGAGGTGTTGGGACAATCCCAAAATGGCGGCATGCACGGTGACGCTGAGCAGGGTGGCTCACAGCGCGTGCGTGCATGCAGGCAACCAGCAGCAGAACTGGAGATGGAGGAGAGCTTGTGCGCGTTGGAGAAGACAGGAAGATCATGTGACGGAGGCAGCGAAGGAAACAAGACAGCTGAGCACAGGTAAGGTTGCGCGTGCTCTGCAAGTGCTCGTGGCAAGTTTTAAACGCGTAGTGGCAGTTCAACTGCCAAGAAGGAGACATGAAAAAAAATAAGCAAGCACTCACAGACAATGTAGCCAATGTTTTGAAAACCGGGATGAGACCTTCCAGAGTAAATGTATGTATTAGCTCACCAGGGGAAACACTCCATTACAGCAGCAGGGAAATCCAACACAAACAAATGTACTTGAGGCACAAGCAAGAACGGAGGATCCAAGACAGTAACATTCTGCCAAATAAACAGGGCAATGTGGCACTCTTTCAAGGCAACAGGGCAGGTGCTTCGTGTTCCAAGGCAGCAGGGTAGAAAGATGGAAAAATCCTTTCACTTGAGATGTCTTCCAAAGAAGCAGAGGAGGCAGGCAGCAAGGCAGACAGGCAAACAGGTAGCATGGCAAACAGGCAGCCGGAAGTGGTCACTTTTGTGGGAAACTGCACTTTAAGAACACTGTCCCAAAGTAGCAGGACAGGGACACCTCATCCAAGGCAGCAGGGCAGGCAAGTAGCAGGACAAGGAGGCAGTGAAAACTGGACGCTTTCCTGGGAAACTGCACTTCTAGAAACACTGTCCCAAAGTGGCAGGAAGGGAACAACTGTCCCTAAGGAGCAGGAGAGGGAGCAGGAAAGTAGAGCAGGGACTGGCACAGAGTAGTTGGGGCGACCGGTGTAGGGGTCACTGGTGGGGCTCACTTAGTGTTGCCAGTAAGCTTTAAGTCTGTAGCTTGTAATTATAGAAGGTTCTTTACCTTTGAATTTCTTCAGGATGCAAGTTTCAATAGTTCATCAGGTGGAACACGCAGGTTCTTTTCCAGATCGTCGCCAAAATATGTTGTAATAAAAGTAATGCCCTTTCCATGTAGGTATCTTCATGTTTCTTTATTCAGGCAAGATGTTACACAGAGAGCCCCATCAGGAGCAGCCTCACTGCTGCTCAGCCCATCTCCAACTGACACTCACACACACGAACATTCCATTCACCAACATTCTCTCACACAGACACTCAGGCTGAGCAGCAGCAGTATAACAGACTCCCGAAATTAGAGCATGTAGGCTGGACAACACACTTGCCGAAAAGACTTGGAAGATGCAATCAGCAAAAAAAGAGTCAGCTACAATAGAGCCATCCCTTGAAGACCCAGATGAAATAGTCTTTATAAGAGGATGGAATGTGACACAGTATTGAATGCCGCTCCAAGATTGATTAAAATCAGCACTGCCATATCACCCTGGTGTAGAAGCTGTCTAAGATGTTCAGTGACTCCTAGGAGGGCAGATTCGGTACTGTGTCCTGCTCTGAAGCCTGACTGTGAGGGATGTAATGCTTCTTGGGACTCTACAAATGTGGTCAGTTGCGTATTTACATCTTTCTCTAAGACTTTGGAGAGAATAGGAAGCATCGAATTTGGGCTAATTTGGGACTTTTGGGTCCAAGTTAGTTTTTTTTTAATAAAGGCAAGACCATGGCATGCTCTCATGCTGGGGGGATGCATCCCGCTTGTATAGAAGAATTCAAGAGTCCAACCAGAAGTTGTAGAATGTGTGGACTCAAGATACTCAACTTAGCTGGAGGGAGAGGATCTCGTGGTGAGCCAGACTTTATTGACTGCAGGAGGGACAGAAAGAGAGGAGTGTCCAACAGGGCCAGTGATTTCATTATTTGGGGAGTAAGGTCCTTATCTATTGGATTTACTTCACTGGCAGGCAGTGGTGTCTGTAGGTTGGTCTTCGGAATGTTCTCCTCCAGCTGAGATTTGCCTGTCCGTGCTGTCATTAGTTAAGGTTGAATGTCTGTCACCTTATTGACGAAAAAACACGCAAGCTCCTCGCATTGTGACTGTGACAGCAGAGGGGGGCGTGCTATATTACAGGGGTCTGAGAGTTCTTGGCCCACTTTAAAAAGTGTTTTACAGAAGTTGTGGGCCGCTGAGATTTTATCAGAGTAAAATGTGGCTTGGGCATTTCTGCAGTGCACGTGATTTCATATAAAGGTTTTTTATTTTCATCATACGTTTTCCTCCAGGACCTTTCCAGTCCCTTACAGAGCTTTTTCTCTTCATGTAGGGCCTTCTTAAAGCACGGGGCGGGAGAGTGGAGCCTGGATGAGGATTTGAGTTTGACTGGCATGATAGCATCCAGAGAATCTGTGATCCAGTCACACACCATGGGTTGATCTAAATCTACCTTCTGCACCAGATTGGTGATGTAATCAGTAATCGGCTATTGAGTGAGGGGATGTCTAGTTTTGACCAGTTTCTGGACATGACTTGAGGCCCAGCTGCCACCAAAGAGTGAAAAGAATGATTAGGTTTTGTAGAAAAGCACTGCAAAGTGGTCTGACCACAGTAGTGGTAGGGGTTGGGTCCGAAGTAAGATCTTTAATGTACGAAAAGATGCGGTCTAGAAGATGAGCTGCCTTGTGTGTGGGTGCAGAATTAATTAGATCGAAGTTCAGTGGGCCCTATGATGGCCTGGCCTGATTTGCAGGTGTAATCTTCCAAGTCAATATTTAAGTCTCCAAGCAGAGTAAAGTTGGCAGTCTTGAGTATGTAATGAGCGAGCAGATCGGGAATTGTTGAGCACCACTTCTCTGCAATTAATATATATATATAATATATATGTATATATATATAAAACGTACATTTTAAATGTAATAGTTAATATATTTTAATACAGAAATATAAAAAACATTTTTTTACTTGTATTTAAAAACAAAAAAATAAGAAATAAAAATAATTTATATTAAATAATTGTGTCATTTTAAATAAATGTACTAAATATTAATTAAGAATAAAATTGCTAATGAGCGTGTGTTTTCTTTATTTTGTTTAAAATTAATATTTATGAAGTAAATTATTATATTTTAATTATTTAACTTTTTACTTACAATTAGTTTGAAGATTAGGTTTGCTCAAATATTTTATTTTATTAGTTCTAGGTTTAAAATAATTATTTTGCAAATATATTTTGTATTCAAATATTTGTAATTAAAATATTATAATTTTTTAGGTTTTCCTAATACTTACTCATAGGGAGATATCTGCGACGGTGGCTGAAAGCTCCACAAATATGTAAAAAATTAACAGTAGTAGAAGGCTTCACATAGGTGTAAATTTAGATTTGGAAATAGCGAATTACACAAAAGTGTAGATTTACACCTAAGAGCCGGAGTATATTTACACATAAATAAATTTAAACATACATTTATCTTTTTGAAAAGACCCCCATCTGTATAGAAACTGAAATAATGTTTTACCTATATATCTTAACAGATTTTTGAAAAGATTACAACTAAATTTAGATTATACATGATTTTTCTTAGGGGCACTAATTAATCTGTGAACAGACATGTGAATAACTTTCAGAAAACAAAATATATAAATTCAAATTGTGAACATTGACGTGGAACTGTGTTCTCTTTATTATAAATAAATACAGTATATCTTATCATTTAAGCGTCAGGTTGTTAGCGTGCCAGGGCAGGAACACCTGCAAAAAGTGGGAAACAAGCTTTATACAGTTAGCTACACACACTGGAAATGGTATATTTATTTACTTCTGTCAAGGTAAGGGTTCATCTGTTTTCAGGATAGGTTTTAGGAAAAGGTTTCAGGGCCCATCATAGCACGGAGACAGCCTTATGGAAATAACTGATTCCATTAAGTTAAATCTGGATTCTGCAGGGGCGGCTGCAAAAGCCCCAGAGATGGAAATAAAATGGCAATTTATTACCATTTTATTTTTCATAGTCCCGCCCTGAACCAAGTGACAAAAGGGAGGAGTGGTGGGCAGAGGGCTGCCTTAGCACTTGTTTAAAGTGCGCTTGTCTCTTTGGCCGGCCGTCTTGCGTAGGCCAGCCACAAATGTGCACTTTAAACCTCTCAACCCAGCTGTCTAAAGACATCTAGGTTGAGCGCATTGCAGGCATTCAGTGCTCTCAGGAGTGCCGATAGAGGCTGCTCCCACCAATTAGGGCAATGCTCAAATGCTGGCTATCAGCACGTGATCAGGCCAGGATTGGTCAAAGGAGGTTGCTGGGGCCTGCACAGTAGTCCCAGCAGAAGAAGTTGGAGTGAGGAGGAGGTCGTCCATCCGGAAGGATCCAGTAAGTGTTTTTCTTTATTTTTTTGTTTTGCTTTCCCACATGCGCACCCAACCATTCCCCCAGTCCCCTTCAGTAGATGCCAGCCGCCACTGCCTCTATCCCCTATTCGTCTGATATCTTCTTACTTGTAAATTGAATCTTCAGAAAACGACAAGCACAACATGGGGCCTCACGCATTCACCTGCGACATTCTTTCATTGGTTTTTAGTAAAATATGTGATGAGCCATCAAATGCAGATGCAGGCCAAATATGTAAACAGGAAGCCGGAGTTCAAATCTGTGTCTGTGCAGTTGTGCTCGTCATTGTGGCATTTCCAGTTGAGCTCCAAGCTACAGGGCTGTTTTTAGGGCTGGAGGAAACAAACCAATTGTTAGAAGGTGGTTCTGACCATCTTAGCCGCCCGGATGTTTTGCTTTTTGTACACCTAATTGTGGAGCTTTTACTTTGGGAGAGCCTCATAAGTTGGGACTCACCCACAGTGAACTCATGATGAAAGAGACTGCAAGTGGATTTTAACGGTGTCCCCCTGGTGAGAGTAGGCCGCTGTGCTGCAGCCGAAGGAAGGGGCACCGGAATGGTTACATGCAGACACGTGTGTACATGCGTGTGCACACGTGTAGGGGCTGCGCGGGGGAGATTCCTGGCGTGCGCAGCCCAGGAGCAGGTACAGATAGAATGGTGTGGCAGGAATTATGCAGAGTTGGGTGGTAACATGGAATAGGCTTTATACTATGGGAAGAAACATGCAAGGGAAAGTCAGTGTGCTTTACTGTTTTCACTGAAGGAACACTCCATTATTCTCCTATGAAGATGGGGATCACATGGGGCAGTTTCACTTCCCTAGGGCCTACAAATTCCAGACACGCACCAAAGTACACTGTAACTTATGTGAGAAGAAGTATTCTGCGGAGTCCAAAGCCATATCTGTACTGCTTATGGATCATCCAGAAATGTCATATTCCTCTGACTCAGCTCATAACCAGAGCCTGGCTGGGTGTGACCCTGCCAGGCTGGATTAATGACCTTTCCCCCCCAAGCTGTAGAATTCCAAGGGCGAAGGTCTCCTCTCCAAGAGGGAGAGAAGGTGGGTGGAGCTGCAGGTTATCCATCAGCAGCTGCCACCTGGTGCCAGACACCAAGCTGCTCTGGAGAGAAGGCAGCAAGGGAAAACAAGCATTGGCATAGCCAATAGGTCTCGCCTTTGGGACCTTATAAGTATTTAGTTATGCAGCACAATATCCTTGGTGTAACAACATCAACTGTTGTATGGCTAAACACTTATACGGTCCCAACGGCTAGACCTAGTGTAAAGGCGATGATGAGTGATACTGATGTGGTGCTGAGTGATGCTGTGGTGGTGCTGAGTGATGCTGTGGTGGTGCTGAGTGATGCTGTGGTGGTGCTGAGTGATGCTGTGGTGGTGTTGAGCGATGCTGTGGTGGCGCGGAGTGATGTTGTGGTGGTGCATAGTGAGGTTGTGTTGGCGCTGAGTGATGCTATTGTGGCGCTGAGTGATCCTGTGGTTGTGTTGAGTATATGCTGTTGTTGCGCTGAGTGATGCTGTGGTGGCGTTTAGTGATGCTGTGGTTGCGCTCAGTGTTCCTGTGGTGGCGCTGAGTGATGCTGTGTTGGCTCTTATTGTTGCTGTGGTTGCGCTGAGTGATGCTGTGGTGATGTTGAGTGATGCTGTGGTTTTGCTGTGTGATGCTGTTGTGATGCTGAGTGATGCTGTGGTTTTGCTGAGTGATGCAGTGGGTTTGCTAGTTACAGTGGTAAAGAACTCCTCCCAAATGTGCAAGAGTGAATAATTAATGTTGATATTTATTTTTTAATGCATTTTAGCAATACGTACCTAGCAACACTATACTTTCCACAAGATGAATTGAACTTGATATGAGGTTATATGAGTAATAGCTTTTGTAGTACTAGAAAACATATTTGAATAGTAAATATACAAGATGCACTGTGCCAAGTGGCACTGGTTTTTTTGTACAGGTTTTGAGACTTAGTTACGTATGTATATATAGAATTATTGCAAGTTATAAATTTAGTAGGAGAGTGAGTAATTGAGTGAGTATGTTAGATAGAGATGGATATAGTTAGTGAGAGACCTAGTTAGTTAGTGATAGAGTGTGAGATTTATTTAGGTCGTATTTGAGAGTAAGTTAGAGAGAGTTATGTAGTTTTTGAATTTGTTAGATGAAGATATAAATAGTGATGTAGTCAGTGAGTGAGTAAGTTAGTGAGAGAGTTATTGAGCTAGTGAGAGTAAGAAAGAGTTATGTGAATGTTTATTTCCGCAAACAATTCGGCAATTAAACATATTTAATTTTTGTAATGAATGACAGACATTAGTTTTTCTTTGTTTGTTTTATTAACATTATTCACATATTGTCAACCTTAAAGTACGGTAATTGCTTGCATTAAATATTTACATTGGATTATTATGCATGGTGATTTAAAGCATTTGTTCAGGTGAAATATCATTTAATATTTTTATTATTATCCCATTGCAAAATATAACTTCCCATACTGTATATAATTTTTCTTTCCGCTAAAAACACTATGTAAAAGATAAACCATTCCAAAGTACAGGCTTATGGGGGATCAAATAGTTTTGAACTAATCGTAACCAAAGTTTCGGCTGAGGGGCAACATCAATCAAGGAGGATGTCTCTGTCTGGCTTGTGCCCCAGTGGCGCCTCTGGTCTGTTTCCTGCTAGCACGTGTTAATGTCTCATTGTAATGTAAGTGCAAAGAAGCCGCGCTGTCTGCATGCTCCAATTACAAACACGAACTATTGGTTTTTCCCAAAGTGTATGTGTGTTGTCGTTCAACTTTGATCGTTTGTCATAAACGTAGCGTTTTCTTTGTAAATAAAGTTTTAAATAGCGCAAAATGGACATCGAGGGATTGTACCCTTGTTTATGATCAACATTTATACCCGTTTGTTTTTTTGGTGGTATAAGTGCACAAGTGCATTAAGGATGTATTTTGTAGAAACGTAACCATTCCATGTAATTGTTGCAAGCGTTAATTAAAGCGTGAATTTATTTTGAACCTCCACAGCACTTTAATGAGAGCGCTATAGAGGCTACAATAAGAAAATAGAAAGAATGGTAGAGAAAGTGAATAAAGGATAGAGGGGCATATTAACAACCAGGCGATAGTCAATTATCGCCGCTTTAGCGTCCGTTTCGGACGGAAAGCGGCGATAATTCTATCGCCTAATCAGCTAGGTCACGCTATCGCGTGAATCCCTGCACTATCGCCCTTTCCCCCAACGCCCATCCTTGCATCTCTAATGAGATGCAAAGTGGGCGTTACTGGGCGTACCCGAGATGGGCTACGTTGTAAATATCGCCGATGTGCACATCGCGATATTTACAAGGCAGCCCACAGGATTATAGCAGACGTTAGATTTTGGCGAAACGGCCGTTTTCGCCAAAATCTAACGTCTGCTATAATCCGACTTAGCCATCCCTAACATAGGGGGTGGATTCTGCTGATACGACCACAGGGTTGTATCAGCAAGGTTATCGTCGTTTGCAGGGAACATCGCTGGAAAACCAGCGATGTTCCCTGCAAAACGGCGATAACCTCGCTATCTCTGGAATTTTTATCGCCCTGGAGAAGCGTGTTGTTAATAACGCGCTACCAGGGCGATAATTTCCAGAGATAGCCAGCGATAAGAAATCTATCGCTAAGCACGGCCAGCGATAATTATCGCTGGCCGTTGATAACATGCCCCAGAGAAAGTGAATAAATGGGAGATAAAGAGAGAGAGAGAGAAAGGGGGTATAGAGAGTGAATAAAGAGGAGATAAAGAGAGAGAGAGAGAAAGGGGGAGATAGAATGAAGCTGGGAGACAGAGAGAGAGGAGAGCGAATGAAGGAGCAAGAGAATCAGATATGGTGGAGATAGAGAAAGAGAGTGCAGTGAGCGTCAGAGAGTGAAGATATAATATCCCAAAAACATTAGGCAATGTTGCGTTTTAGGAAACGTTAAAAAAAAAACAGGCAATGTTTCCTTGTCCTGCCACAGCTGCTTGTTACCGGCTATAGGCGTGCACGTTTATAAAAGTAAAGCTGCTGCCTTAGAAAGCACCCATGTAATAACTAATGTGGGACAGTGAATAGTATTAGAAAACTTCGATAAATGTTTTATTGAATGGAGCGAAAGAAAAACAAAAAATGAGTGATATGTCCTAAGTGCACAGTACTTTAATGAGACAGTTGGCGAGTCTCCTTGTTTTTGTGCGTTATTTTGTTCATTTCGCAGTTCAAAAAGGAGCAAAATAAAGGATCTAAAAGTTAAGAATATTATTTCCGTAATGTGTAATGTGTAAGCAAGAGTAAACAATAACCCCACAAAGCAGAGCAGTGAATTTACAGAGGAATACCCGCCCCGAGCGCACCACTGGCACGGGCAAGCCAAAAAGAAGACGCGCGGCCGCAAGACGCGCGCTGTGATGGGGGAGGAGCGGGAGAGCAAATGAGAGGAAAGCCAGATGGCGCCTGAGCGATGCGAGGAATACGCGTTACTGTGCGCGTAACCGCACGCTCTAGGCCAGCAAAAGCTTGTGGTAGGATTTCTAAAGCCCACTCACTAAATGTCTCGCCAGACCAGCGCATGCGCTGGCTCAGGCGAGACCTAAAAAGGGTGCTTTTCAGAGACCATGTGGCATGAGACCCCTGGACAATGCCATTTTGAACTATCCCAGAGGCCTGGGCAGGAAGGAGGAAGCAGGGGCAGAGAGGTGATGTGTTGCTGCAGGATAGGTCAGCGGAGCCTCCTGCCGGCCCCCTCCAAATTCTTTTAAAAGGTCTTGCACAGGAAGAGGAGCTCTCTCTGGGGTGTGGTCTGCTGAGGAAGACTGGTGCTGGAGCCTGGCGCCATGGGCAGTTGGAAGGAGGAACCCCCTGACTGTCCCAGGACCCTGGATTGCACCTGCGGTTGAGTCCAGGACCAGTGAGCAGAAGCCTGGGCCTCTGCACAAGGAGAAGAGCGGTCCAGGAGAAGAGCCAGGCGAAAGGCTGGCGCAGGGAGCCAGTGAAGACAGCTCCCTGCTGAGTTCACCCTCCTTGAGACCAGGAGGGCAAAAGAAAGTGCTCCCAGTGGCTGGGGCAGGCCACCAGGAGCAAGAAGAGGCCAAAATGGTGCAAATCGGCCACCTGGGGGGCGAGATACGCCCCTCAGAAGGTAGGCAACCTTTGACCTCAGAGAGGACTGATGACAAAGCGCGTGGGGCTCTGCCGCCGGTCCAAGATGTGCCCACGGGGTGGGTCAGGTCCCAGGGGCTGCCCCAGAAGAAAGGGGAAGTCGGGGAGTACCGTCGCGCTCCCCGTGAATGAGCCCCAGGGGGCCAGGAGGCTACCCTTTTTCCCCCGACGAACAGAAAGCCGGGGAGCGCCGTCGCGCCCCCGTGAAGGTGTCAGGGGGTACCAGGAGCCTACCCTGGCCCCCGAAGGGAGAAGCGGAAGCCGGAGAGTGCTGTTGCGCTCCCCGTGAAGAATTCTGTGGCCCGGGATCCCCAACTCTGGGCCACCGGTGGCTGCAGCGTGGAGGGGGGAGTGCCGATGCACTCCCCTGCGGTGAGTCAGGCCAAAGCCAGGGAGCACCGTCGCGCCTCCCCTGAAGACCTCCTCGAGGGGGCCCCCATGAAGCCCAGAGGAGGGTGAGTGCCGCTGCACTACCCCATGGAAGGAGGAAGGTTGGGGGAGTGCCGTCGCACTCCCCCGAAGACTTGCCACCAAGGAGCCGTCTCCGGGTCTGCCCGGTGGAGCGGGCAGACCAGAAGTGAAACGCTGGCTCCCGCGGCCGCACACGAGGGTGCGGGCGCGGGCGGGGAGCCAGCGAGAGCAGCCAGGGGTGGGCTCCCCGAGCTGCCATCAGCTCTCCCCAAAAGGACCTGAAGAGCGGGGTGCCCGGGTGGTACCGGGTCCCCGAGAAGAGGCCGCAGGAGCCGGGGGTGGGCTCCCCGAGCTGCAATCGACTCACCTGGGTGCAGGAGGGGTCCGGGTGGGAGCGGGCCCCCTAACGATGGGCAGATGCGGCGCAGGGCTGCCATCGCGAGCAGCGCGACTCACCCCGGAGCAGCGGGAGAGCCGCTCATCTAAAATGCGAGAGGTGGGGGAAGAGTGCCCCATAATGCTTTGCAGAGCCTGGACAGGCCTGCAGGAAAATGCCCATTTTCCGCGCGTGGTGGCCCCAGGAGGATGGGGTCATTGCCAGGTGTGTGCCAAGGTGCAGGGGGAGCTGCAGGACCAACGAAGACTCCCCCAGCATGAAGAGGAGAAGTCCCTCCCTTAGTCTCTGGGGGACTTGATAGAAACAACCCCTCAAGGGCTCAGCCAGACTTCAAGAGCCGCCTGTGGCTTGAACTTTTGCTCTTCATCTGGGGGTGTGTTTGGGGACTGCACCAGGGTGTGAAGTGCTGAGCTAGGGATGTCTGTAGAAGGGCATCCCCTGGAGGTGAAGAGGTGCAATTGCACGACAAGTGCATCTGCCAATGTTATTTCTATTGAGGGACTGAACGTCTCATGGGTAATGTGAAGTCATAAGCAAAGTGGGGTTATGTTGCTGGACATTCCTGCCAGGGTGTCTGGCTGTATATGCTTAATCCTGTGATTATAACTGTGATGCCTTTTAGGGGCTTTTATTGCAATGCATTATAATGGTTATCAGCTATGATAAGTACTGTCATTTTAAGTGATGCTTAAACATGTATTCTTGCTGCCGCGTTAAGTGTAGAACAACCCAGACTGTTAGCCCCTAAGATGTAGAGGTGTATACTGTATGGTCAGTATGAGCTGCTCAGTCAGGGTTATGTGTCACCAGGGCAGGTGTGCTCATTTTAAATGCTTGTTGAGCAAATGGGGTGGGTCGCCACTGGGATGGTGCCAGTGGGCAAGGCCCTCACTCCAGGTTATGTTCAACCCACTGCATAAGGGGGCAAGATGATGTGCATACATGGGAGTGGTGGTACTACACCCCACCCCACCCCTGAGGGAGGGGTGGAAATGTTATGCAACGTCACAAAGTAATTCCAGCAGCTTATGTAGATTTGTAAATTGTTGCATAGTATTGAGTAGTGTGTGTGTTTAATAAATGTACTCTTCCTTTTAGAAAGCAAAGCACAGACTGGACAATCAATTATGGAGTGTTATTTCTGCGTACTGGTAAATGGCGTTTACTAGCCCACACCACCTCCCTTGAGTAAGCCTTAGACTGCTCTGCAATGCTACCCTCTGAGAGTCAAGCGCTACAGTGGGATGTTTAGTTCCCAGTGAAGGACAAATGTAGTCATGTTATTTGTGCAGGCCTCGCAGATACTGCCTCGTTTTCCAACATTGGTGGCAGCGGTGGGATACATAGTATCCCATTCTGGTACACATTTATAGCATTTGATAAGTCCAGTTTTGCCACACATTACTTATGCAGTAATGAGCAAATGGAAGAGCACAAGGCTCTGAGAAGGGTTCAAAGTTTTGGTTATGTGAACTAAAAGTATGGGAAAGAAAAGCCCCGCGCACATATATGTCATGTGAAGATATTATGGTTTAAATGTAAACTGTATTGATGTAACTGAGTTATGTTGATTATCATGTGATAGCGGGATGGTGCTTTCCAGGAAACGATTGTATACAAGTGTTCTAAACCATATTGTACACCTTTGAACCCTAACACTACACACACCACACCTGCATGAGGAGGGTGTCTTCTCAAGAGATAGGGACAGCAACTGATAGCTACATCACAGATGGGGGTGTGGGGGCGTATCGCACTTTGGGGGGACAGGAGAGGCAGGGGGTCCTGGGAAATTCCCACGCTTTTTAAGGGCAGGTAGGGTTTCCACAGAAGGGGCCCCAGATATCCTTCCCCCACTGAAAGTTTTCTTGCCATTGGTGCAGGCCAAAACCACTGTAAGGGTGAGGCAGGAGGTTTCTTAACCCCGCATAGTAACACCCCAGGGGTTCCCATGGTGGTGGACCCCAAGAAACTTTTCCCACTGTGGGAGGAGGGTGCGGTAGAGTTGTGTGTCTGGCAGGCTCCCCAGGTTAACTGGTGGGGAAGGTGAGCAACCCAGGGGTGGCCCATATAGTGGGTGGCCCCAAGGGAGGGTAGTTCTCGAGCTAGGGTGTGTAGTGGTAGCCCCTAGGTACACTAGGTGGGCTAGGTAAATGACCCGGTGGAGATCTGAGAAGGGGGTGATGGGCTCCCTAGATTCCAGGTGAAGGGTTAGTTGTGGACCCTGAGGTGTCAGGGTCGGGTAGGTGGTTACCCAAGGAAGCAACAGGATGTCATTCTGGAGCTTGTGTTGTGAACCTGAAGAGGTGGCTGGGGCGATGCCTAGCCGGTGACCAGTCAGGTAGATCCTGCGGAGCCCCCTGCCAGCCCCCTCTAAATTCTTTTAAAAGGTCTTGCACAGGAAGAGGAGCTCTCTCTGGGGTGTGGTCTGCTGAGGAAGACTGGTGCTGGAGCCTGGCACCATGGGCAGTTGGATGGGGGAACCCCCTGACTGTCCCAGGACCCTGGATTGAGCCTGCGGTGGTGTCCAGGACCAGTGAGCAGAAGCCTGGGCCTCTGCACAAGGAGAAGAGAGGTCCAGGAGAAGAGCCAGGCAAAAGTCTGGCAGGGAGCCAGTGAAGACAGCTCCCTGCTGAGTTCACCCTCCTTGAGAACAGGAGGGCGAAAGAAAGTGCTCCCAGTGGCTGGGGCAGGCCACCAGGAGCAAGAAGAGGCCAAATTGGTGCAAATCGGCCGCCTGGGGCCGAGATACGCCCCCCAGAAGGTAGGCGACCTTTGATCTCAGGGAGGACCGACGACAAAGCGCGTGGGGCTCTGCCGCCGGTCTAAGATGTGCCCCCGGGTTGGGTCAAGTCCCGGGGGCTGCCCCAGAAGAAAGGGAAAGTCGGGAGCGCCGTCGCGCTCCCCGTGAATGAGCCCCAGGGGGCCAGGAGCCTACCCTGGCCCCCGACGAACAGAAAGCCGGGGAGCACCGTCGCGCCCCCGTGAAGGTGCCAGGGGGTACCAGGAGCCTACCCTGCCCCCCGAAGGGAAAAGCGGAAGCCGGAGAGCGCCGTCGCACTCCCCGTGAAGAATTCTGGGGCCCGGGATCCCCAACTCCGGGCCCCCGGTGGCTGCAGCATGGAGGGGGTAGGGCCGACGCACTCCCACGCGGTGAGTCAGGCCGAAGCCGGGGAGCGCCGTCGCGCCTCCCCTGTAGACCTCCTGGAGGGGGCCCGGGACCCTCAACCCCCGTGAAGCCCAGAGGAGAGGGAGTGCCACTGCACTCCCCCGTGGCAGGAGGAAGGTTGGGGGAGTGCCATCGCATCCCCCGAAGACCCGCCACCTAGGAGCCATCTCCGGGTCTGCCCGCAGGAGCGGACAGACCAGAAGTAAAACGCTGACTACTGCGGCCGCACACAAGGGTGTGGGCCAGGCGGGGAGTCAGCTGGAGCAGCCGGGGTTGGGCTCCCCGAGCTGCCATCAGCTCTCCCCAAAAGGACCTGAAGAGCGGGGTGCCCGGGTGGGACCGGGCCCCCGAGAAGAGGACGGAGCAGTCAGGGGTGGGCTCCCCCAGCTGCAATCGACTCACCTGGGCGCAGGAAGGGTCCGGGTGGGACCGGGTCCCCCAACAATGGGCAGATGCGGCGCAGGGCCACCATCGCGAGTAGAGCGGCTCTCCCCGGAGCAGCGGGAGGGCCGCTAATCTAAAATGCGAGAGGTGGGGGAAGAGCGCCCCATAATGCTTTGCAGAGCCTGGACAGGCCTGCAGGAAAATGCCCATTTTCCCGCGTGGTGGCCCCAGGAGGATGGGGTCACGGCCAGGTGTGTCCCAAGGTGCAGGGGGAGCTGTAGGAGCAACGCAGACTCCCCCAGCAAGAAGAGGATAAGTCCCTCCCTAAGTCTCTGGGGGACTTGAAAGAAACAACCCCTCAAGGGCTCAGCCAGACATGTGGCTGGAACTTTTATTCTTCAGCTGGGGGTGTGTTTGGGGACTGCACCAGGGTGTGAAGGGCTGAGCTGGGGATGTCTGGAGAAGGGCATCTCCTGGAGGTGAAGAGGTGCAATTGCACGAGAAGTGCATCTACCAATGTTATTTCTATTGAGGGACTGAAAGTCTCATGTGTAATGTGAAGTCATAAGCAAAGTGGGGGTATGTTGCTGGACATTCCTGCTAGGGTGTCTGGCTGTATATGCTTGATCCTGTGATTATAACTGTGATGCCTTTTAGGGGCTTTTATTGCAATGCATTATAATGGTTATCAGCTATGATAAGTACTGTCATTTTAAGTGATGCTTAAACATGTATTCTTGCTGTTGCGTTAGGTGAAGAACAGCCCAGACTGTTAGCCCCTATGATGTAGAGGTGTATACTGTATGGTCAGTATGAGATGCTCAGTCAGGGTTATGTGTCACCAGGGCAGGTGTGCCCATTTTAAATGCTTGTTGAACTAATGGGGTGAGTCGCCACTGGGATGGTGCCAGTGGGCAAGGCCCGCACTCCAGGTTATGTTCAACCCATTGCATTAGGGGGCAAGATGATGTGCATACATGGGAGTGGTGGAGGGGGAGGGGTTGAAATGTTATGCAACGTCACAAAGTAATTCCAACAGCTTATGTAGATTTGTAAATTGTTGCATAGTATTGAGTAGTGTGTGTGTTTAATAAATGTACTTTTCCTTTTATAAAGCAAAGTACGGACTGGACAATCAATTATTGAGTGTTATTTCTGCGTACTGGTAAATGGGTATACTAGCCCACACCACCTCCCTTGAGTAAGCCTTAGACTGCTCTGCAACGCTACCCTCTGAGAGTCAAGCGCTACAATGGGGTGTTTGGTTCCCAGTGAAGGACAAATGTAGTCATGTTATTTGTGCAGGCCTCGCAGATACTGCCTCGTTTTCCAACACCGCTACAATCCTGCTCCAACAGCACCCATGTCCCAATTCTAGCCACAGTCCCCTTCGACTGCTCGCACCCGTAAGAGGAGCCTGCTTGCTCTTCGCATTGAATATAACATCAATTAAACATAATAAGTTTTTCTGGCAAAGCAGTGTTATTTTATATGCCTGGGGGATCTGTGAACTTCCACAGCCATGTTTGCTTTGTATATTAGGGCAGCGTGGACAAGCATCATTGGTTGGTCAGCTTTCTCGATCATCGCACGCAGACCATCAATCTAGGCCCTTTTCGATCCCAAACTATGAAGCTTAGTAAGGGAGTGCCCCAGGGCTCCTGTCTGAGCCCTACTTTGTTTAACATCTATGTGGCCCCCCTTGCTAAAGTCATCCGAAAGTACGGCTTTACGCCGTTCTCCTACGCTGACGACACACAATTACTCCTGTCCTTCGATAAGGACACAGAGTTTGTCGATCAGCGCTTTGCTAATGGCATGTCTGCCATAGCAGAATGGATGACTGAACACTTTCTGCAGTTAAATGCGGCCAAAACTGAGATCCTTCTGGTTGGTGCTGCATCAACTTCCTGGTCTCCTGAGTGGTGGCCGACAGTGCTAGGCCCCGCCCCTCTACCAACTTCGGTGGCAAAAAATCTAGGCGTCAGGTTGGATGCACATCTATCGATGAAGGATCAAGTTATGACCACTGCCGGGACCTGTTATCATACCTTGAGCCTGCTGCGCAGAGTGTTCAGGTGGCTACCCCTAACTGTACGCAGAACCTTAATTCAGGCTTTGATTATAGGTCGCCTGGACTATTGTAATGCTTTATTGGCATCGGCGAACGAGTCTTCTCTTAGCAGACTGCAGATCGTCCAGAATGTGGCTGCACGCCTAACTCTTAACAAACCACCCGCACCTCCCCCGGGCCATTATTGAAAATTCTCCATTGGCTCCCAATTCGCCAGAGAGTAAAGTTTAAGCTCTGCTGCTTTGCTCACAGAGCTCTTTATGGCACTAGCCCGAGTTATATGGCGGATAAGTTTAAAGTGTACTGCCCGAATCGGTGTCCCAGATCGGAAGGCAAAAAGTTATTGGTGGTCCCTCGTTTTAAGAAAAAACGATCCGGAGGCAAAACTGTGGCCTATCTGGCGCCAATATACTGGAATTCTCTGCCAGAGGATCTACGCAAATGTCCTAGTCTTCCCCGTTTCAGAAAACTACTGAAGACGGAATTATTCAAGGCTTGAGCTATGGGAATCTGTGCCTGACTGACCTGTTTCGATGTTTAGCGCGGAGATACCCCTTCGGGGGGGGTGATTCCTGCGCTCTATAAATTCTCTACATACATACATACATCATAGTGGTATGTTGTAGCTCATCGGCAGAGTGACCTGTCTCCTTTTACAATGAGCAGCACATCCCTTTTGGCTGGCACCTGATAGGCTGGGATTTTGAGCCTGACTGTGGTACACACGAGCAGCAACCCTGACAGGTTGGCATATTAAGCATTCTATTAGAAGCTAAATAGAATTTTATATAGAATCTTAATTGGGACATAAACAGTGATGGGAATTATATTGTGGCACGGAATTTCAATCTGAGGGTATTCCTCTGCATTTGATTTTTATTTTAACCCGGCTACCTCCCCGCCCCATCACTACAGCCCCGTAGCAGTCGCTACTGGGATTCTGACCACAATGCCGCCCAGATTTTGTTTAACCTTTCCGCTGCATTTGACATGGTCTCACATGAGATCCTGTTGCAGCGCCTTGCCTCTATTGGGGTGGAGGGAACAGACTTAGACTGGCTTTGTTTCTTTCTTTTTTAGATCACAGAGAACAAGCCGTGTGGCTTAAGCAGTTCTTCAGTAAGGCGAAGACTCCTAAATGAGGGGTACCTAAGGGCTCAGCTCTGAGCCCTACACGTTTTAACATTTACCTGTCCCCGCTCGCATTTCTAATTGAATCTTTGGTATTCAATTGTCTCATTTGCAGACAACAACCAGTTTTTGCTGACCTAAGAGGACAACTCTCTTGAAGCCACGGAATGTTTTTTAGCATGCATTGTGTCGGCGATGGGATGGCTTAAAGCCAACTGCCCGCAATGTAACTTAGACAAAACAGAAATTCTGTTCTTTGACCCTAACCCGCCTCACGGTTGGTTGGGTGCCTCTCCGAGTAGCTGCACACTACCTCCCCACTACGGAGGTGGCAAAGAAGTTAGGGGTGCTTTTTCGATGTTCACCTCTCTTTTATACCCCAGATTTTGGCAGTGGTAAAAGTCTCTTGTTGGATACTCAGAATGCTAAGGAAAGTTCTTGATTTCCTGCCCTGGGAAGCTCGGAAATTAGTCTCTCCAGATTAGATTATGCCAATGCCCTCTATCTGGGGATCTCCTGGATTACCTAATACATCGGCTGCAAATTGTGCACAATATGGAATCCGCCTTTTGTTTAAGCTTCCCAAATGTGCTTCGGTGTCGTACTACCGTAACCAATTGCAATGGCTACCGGTGAGGAGAAGGGTTATCTTCAAAGCCTTGACCTTCGCCCACTGAGCATTCTACAAGGCCGGACCTAAATACCTGCCCAACTGGCTACAATGATATCGTCCACTAAGGGCCTTAAGCTTGCAGTCTGCCCGACTGTTAGTTATTTCACATTCTAAGCAAAAGTAGCCTGGTAGTTCGGCCGGTCCTGTCTTGGCGGCCAAGCACTGGAATGAACTCCCCTTCCAACTCAGATGTATTCCAGATAAAACCATCTTCCGGAAGCAACTAAAAATGTATCTGTTCAACTCGTAGTGTGGCTGATGAATCTTCTTGCGCACTTTAGAATTATTATTCATTCATTCACTCAATTCATTCATGGGAAATTGGTGTCTGTCTATGGTTATGAGATTCTCCAAGGAAAAAAATATTTTACCCAAATGCACTTATACTTAAGATTTACCCATTTGATAAACTTACTAAAGTTACGAATACGTAAATGCTTACACAAGTGACTATGATACCACTGTGAAGGTGCAAAAGCCACAGCTTCCCAAGAGTTCATCTGAAATTATTTGTACATTGACGCCCTTGGGCGACTGTTGTGCTCTAAAAGTCTTTTTCATTTATTCATTCAGACATTCCAAGAGAGTGCAAATTTGCTCCAATGGTTGGTGTTATGCCAAGGGAGCGAATTTCTGCCATTTTCTCAAGTTCGGGGCCAAAACATATGCAAACGTTGCATGTCTTTAAAGTTGTAGGAAGGCCATAAACATTTGTACTTCACCTGATTGGTGGGGATCCACAGCAGCGTTAATACTAACACGCTTTGCACCAAGCACTTCTCTCTTCTGTAAGGAGTTCAATTACAATGAAATCACGGCGCTTTGTTGTGGTGAACAATCCACTTTGAAAAACACCAGAGTCTAGCACTGCTAATTGTAAATTGGTTTGGGACCCCAGCCAGACATTACAAGCTGAACACAGTCCAGCTCGTTCTCTGGGTCATGTAATGGAATAGGGAACATGTCAGAAGCCATTACCGCGCGCACACTCTATGACTGCGCAGGTGTGAACCCGAGTGCTGATTGCATATTTTGAGCAAAGAATAATTTCCTGAACGGTAATTCATTGCCACGCTCAATGAAAGGAAATGTTTTTAACCGCGGTGGAATTGAAATCCTCGTGGACCCTATTAAACCCGTTTGCTGCATGATGGATTGCTCTGTTTATATGATTAAATGGTTTCTCTACAATTGTATACCTTGCAAAAATATCAAGTTCATTAGTCCGCGTGAGAAAGTAAATATACATTGAGCAGCCGCTGGCTCGTGACTGCGTGGTTAATTGTTGAAGGGTATGTCTGCGTCTAAACCACTTAATAACACACCGACAAGAAGGAGCTTGTAAGGCAACTCAAGATAAAGAAAAAACAGAGAGCAGACACCACCACACTCGATGGATAGACTGACTACAATGGAACTACCAAAGCAGAAACTGCTGTGTCAGTAAGTGTTCAGGAAGTGGTATCACACGCCCTCCAAGATCTAACAAACCTCACACTCAAACTAACTAGCAAACACCCAATGGCACAGACGTTTCATAAAGTGAGCATCCAAGCCATCTGACTGCCTTCCAACAAGCAGGATCTTCGGATCCTATCCGTAAATGCAGCACATGGCCACCTTCTGTGACCACGTCCTCTAAGTCAGAGGGGGATATTAGCAACAACTTGCGATAATTATCGCAAACTGCGCTTAGCACGTTTTTTTTTATCGCCGCCTATCGCTGGATAGTATCGTGGAGATAACACGCTATTAGCAACGTTTATCTCCAATGCGATAAAATATCCAGCGATAGCGGCGAAATGCGTGAATATCGCTGGAAATCCAGCGATATTCACGCATTAACGCCATGGTGGACTTAGCCTGACAATCCACCTCCCATTGAAGAAACAGGTAAGTCATGTTTTTAGCAGGTGTTAAATTCTAGCGATAATCGCGCTTAGCGCGACTTTTTTTATCGCTTCGCCTGCGTTGCTAATAGGGGGAAGTTGTGTTAACGACTGTTTTCAGTCGCTTTTAGTTGGGAACGCCAACCTTGCATGTCATTAGCAATAATTATCGCTGGCATGCAAGGCGATGGGAAAACCGGCCGCTATCGCCAGAAAGCTGTCGCTAACGCCTGTTAGCGACAGCTTGCTGATAGGGCGATAAATAAATCGCCGCTTTAGCGGCAAAAAGTGCCGCTAAAGCGGCGATAAAGCCCTTGCTAATATGCCCCAGAGTTCTCAAAGGGAGGTGGTTTGTTCTACATCAGAACAATATAATGGACTCCAGTCAGCATTAGGTACACACTATGGGTGTGATTCACAAAGGTAAAATCACACAATATACATTTACTCATAGGACACAGAAGATGCATGTGCCGTTGGGTGACAGAACACCAGAGGTGCTCGGCTGCAATGTAGAACTTCCACCGCGTTTCTAAATTATATCCACTCTCTGTCACTCAACACAGGAGACCCCAGCACTCTGGGATCCGCTGTGCAGAGTTTCTTTAGTGCTGTATGCAATTCACACTGTTGACAGTGTGAATTGCATCCAGTATTAAAGAAACTCTGCACAACGGATCACTAAGTGCCGGTGTTTCTTGTGTTGAGTGATGGAGAGTGGATGTAATATATTTATTCCTGTATATGCTTACGCATACATCTAGGTGAAACTCTCCACCTTTTGGCTATTCACTATATCTGAGTGAAGATTTACACCTAGGTGTAGACTTACAAATCTACACTCTCTCTAATGAGGGATAGAGAGCACCTCCTACGATGGTATTTATGACTGTATAGTTACTGTCAGTAACTCTATGGCAACTTTTTTACGTTTCTCCTAGTTGATAGACATGTACGCCTCTGTGGCAGAGACTCCCACCAAGGAGATGGAGATCGTTCTATGGGAAACTGTAGGGACATTTAATAAAGTTTCTTTTTTAATTATAAATATGTTAAATGCATAATATAAATGTAAATTAATTTAACATATTTATCATTAACCTGAAAATAATAAAATAAAATTTTACAGCACTTTAACTCATCATATACAGCACATTAACTGTTCAAATGTAATGTATATTAAATACTAAAATTAATTAAACATATTAAAGCTATAAATATTACATATTATATATAATATAAATATCTAATATATTTAAATACTAATTTTAATTTAAGAAAATCACCATCTAACTTTTTTTATTTTTATTTAATGTTTAGTAAATTTGGTTGAAATTTTTCTATATAAAAAGTTTTGATATTTTTAGAATTTTATGCATTTAAGGTTTTTAATTACATTAACTATTACATTAATTTAAAATATTTTAATAATTATAGTAACTTTAGGCACTTAAAATAAAATTCATATTTACATATATCATTTTAAATGTAGAACTAAGTTAATTCATTTATATTCATTCCTAAGGGGTGTTATTTAATTTACTGCCTCCCTTGTTTTCAATGGCCGTGACATTGTGCTTGACTCCAAGTCTGGGCTGGAGTATATTTACACCTGTGTTAACACCTTTGAAGCTGTAGTAATTTTAAAAGTGTATTTTCTGAATTTCAATTCTCCTTCTCTTTTGAGAATGTTTTTTAAATTAGCATGTCCTTCCCATATCCATGCTTAACACTCTCTAAACCCCTCCCATTCAGTAGGAGTATTCTCCATTTTCCAGCAACTCCTCTTGTTACTCTACCACATTTGCTACCAAATATAAACCTACGGGCGCAGAGATCTCTGCCACCTTGATGGAGATCTCCACACAGAAACGATAGAGGAGGTGGAGGGGAAGGTCTCTAGCTGAAGGCTTGTGAATTGAATTTTGTATTACATGAGCAGTACTACTGTGAGGGCCGGCTTCAGCGCTGGTGGCGCCCAGTGCAACAGTATTTTTGGGGTTTCCCCCGCAATGAACTGCTTCTCAATGGACTCCATCACTATCACCTTCCACCAGTGCCCCTCGTCTCTCCATAGCCACTCTCACATACATTTCATTTGTTTTAAAGCGCTGGTTGGGGTTGGCTTTATTAATAGGAATATATTTCTATCCAAACAAACTCTTTTCAGCAACATTAGGAATAGATAATAAAAGACTGGGGGAAAAAACATAACGCCCTAACATATACTATGCAGTTTGCATGCAGCTCTTCGATGACAGTTCTTTAGTCCCTTTGCTATATTTTTATTGCAACTTATAAACTGCAAGTACCAAAAGGATCTCTGTGACAAATGCAGTAACCCACTGAGCTATCCACATAAAATGCAGTTTTGTAATCTGCATAGCACACGTTCTTTGTCTGCTACTTTAAGATGAGCCATACTGCCACTGGACAAAACCCCATCTCTCTCCAGCAGGAACATTAATCACCCGAGTTATCTTGACATTTGTATTGTTGCCTGAAATTTAACATACAAACAGGAAACTCTGCAGCAGGTGCTTGTAAACACATAAGTTACTTCTAAACACATCATCCCTAAGGTCAGCGCCAGGTGTAGCTGCACCGATCACACCACCCTAAATCCGGCCCTGACTACTGTAACACTACTTTATGTACTACAAAATGCAGTTTGTTGATTGGGTTCAATAAATCAGACACCTAATTCACTCATGGAGTCAATTCGAGACCCCTCCAATAAATTACTTATCAGTTGCTCCACAGACTACAAAATAATCAGCACACTTACAACCTTATTGGGAATTCACTGACAATTGTAAAATAATGTGCATTCTTTGCACCCGTTTTACAATCATGGGTGTAGAATTTTCCCTTTCTGAATGGTCACATTGGATATTTTTGACATTTTGACAAGCCGTATTTTTACTAGCTAGAGGACTCTGTGTACTTTACCCCTGATAACCAGAAGCAAAGGGCCTGGGTTCCCCTTTTTAACATGGTGAAAATGGCATGTGTCATAGTGTAAACACTACTACTGTTCTTCCCTCTGTAGCCTGGCTGTGAAGTTTTAAAACTGCAAATGTGACATGTCAAAATAACCCCTTTCCTTTTGACAGGCCTAAACATTCCTTTGAAATATTAAGAAGTCACTCCTAAGTAGGCCTTACTGACCCTAAGGCAAGGTGCAAGATATTTAAAAGTAGGGTACAAGTTTGATGTTAAACAGGTCCTTACAGTGAAATGGATCCAAAGTCTATTTTCACTGTAACAGGGTTGGCTGTTTCATAGGAAAGCATTGGGATACAGTATTAAATTGAATAATGCTATCTTCAACTAGGAAACAACTACAACATTCATTCTGAAGCTTTTTGAAATATTTATTACAAGACCCATTAACTGAAGAAGTTGGATTTGTAAAAAATATTTTGGAAAGGATACTTTTACAAAGTTACCTTTTCCTTGCCGAAAGTCCGATTTTGAAAAAATGGCAGATATTCACTCCCTTGGCATAACTCAGTTTGGTGCAAATTTCTACTTGAAATGTACACATAATCCCAGGAGAGCTCGTGGGAAGGTGTGGCTTTTGCACCTTCACAGTGGTATTCACATGTGTAAGCATTTGCATATTCGTAACTGTAGCAAGTTTATCAATTGGGTAACTCTTATAAATAGGGGCCTTTGGGTAAAAAAATTAATTTCTTGGGGATATCTCGTATCCATAGACAAATACCAATTTCACATTCTGAAAACGGATGAACCCTTTCCTTGATATAAGTCAATGTACCATTTCCAGGTTGTGTAACTAACTGTAAAAAGCTTGTTTTCCACCTTTTACAGATGTTTCTGTCCTGAAACGCTAACAACCTGACCCTACAATTCTAAGATATACTGTATCTATGCTGTATTTATTTAAATTAAAGAGAACAAAGTCCAAGCCACTGTTCTCAATTTGAATTTATATATTTTTTTCCTGAAAGTTATTCACATGTCTGACCACAGATTAATTAATGCCCCTAAGAAGAATCATGTGCAATAAAAATTGATTTATCATCTTGTCAAAAATCCATTTAAGTATTTAGGTAAAACTTTATTTCATTGTCTATACAGATGGGGGCATATTCACAAAGATAAATGTACGTTTACATTTATTTATTCTGTAAATCTACTCCTGCACTTAGGTGTAAATCTACACTTTTGTGCTACTCATCATTTCTAAGTCTACATTTACACCTATGTGAACACTTGCATAGCTCCACTCCTTTACTGCTATTAATGTTCCACATATATGTGGAGCTCTCAGCCACCATGGTAGATATCTCTCTATGAGAAAGCATAGGGAAAATATAAACAGTTTAATATTTGTTTTTAATCACAAATATTTTGATACAAAATATATTTGTAAAATAATTTAAAATAATAATTTTAACCTAGAACTAATAAGTTAAAATATTTGAGCACACTAAATCTTCAAACTAATTCTATGTAAAAAGTTAAATAATTTAAATATACTAATAATAAATATTTAAACAAAATAAAAACACACACACTCATTACCAATTATATTTTTAATTAATATTTAGTACAGCTATTTAAAAGTGAATGTTTATTTAATATAAATAATTTTTTATTTTTAAATAAACGTTTAAAAATAAAATTTAATATTTTTGTTTTAAAATATATTAACTATTAAATTTAAAAATAAAAGATTTGATTAGCATTTTTGAATAGTTTTAAACAGTAAAAATATATATAAATCAAATTTTGAAGTCAAACATTTTAATTATTTTAACATTATTTCCTAGGGTGTGTTGTTTTAATTCCCTGCCTTTCTTATTTTATATGCAAGTGTGTTGCAGTGAAGGCCAAATGTGGCAATAGACTCACTCCTAGGCTGGAGTGAAGTACATTTACAGTACATTTATGTGACCCGTAGGGCTGTAGTAACTTTAGAAGAATAGTTTGTGAATAGTAATGTTCTTCCTCTTTTGTGAGTGTATTTTGTGTTAGTATGTCCCTCTCTATACCCCTCTGTAATTTTCCCTAAACCCTTCCCATTTTTGATTAATTGTTGCCCATTTATCTCATACTCCCCCTGTACCTCACACATTTACATATAAATCATATTCTTATATGTGCAGAGATCCCCTTTGCATTAGTGGAGATCTCCTCAAGAAAAAGATAGGACAGACAACAGTTTTGACACATAGGTGTGTGAATAGCATTTTGTAGTATGTGAGTAGGACTACTTTAGAACTACTTAATGTACTACAAAATGCAGTTAGCAAATAGACCTCATGTTTCTTATTCCTTATAGCCCAGTACCTCCTTGCTTTTTTTGTATATACAAAAAGTCTTTTTTTCTTCAAACAGACTCATATTTAAGTATTGACCTGTTTCGGCCTTCAGTAGAATTGTAGGCCTACTTTTGAGATGATAAACATATGTTAATTTAGTTTATCTGTCAAGTTCTTGCATATTTATTATAATTGTTTTTTAAAAAGATTTCCGACCTGTAAAAATGATTCGAAAGTAGAGAATATAGTGCCAGATGTACAAAAAATTGATTTGCAAAAAGCGGTCGCAAATTGTGAACTGACTTTTAGGGAACTGATTCTTATTTTGCGAATTGACCTATGTACTAATACATTGGTTCGCAAAATCACCATTGGGAGTGAGCCACAATTCAACCGAACTCATCAATATTCATATAGTAGGTTGCAAATTGCGAATCACTCTAATTGGATGCCATCCCAAAGCTGGATGCCTGCTGGGTTTAGCAGAACACTACAAGGCCGAATACGATGTCGGGCGGAAAGCCTCCGACCAACAGTCGGATTCCTCTAGACCGAGTCGGAACCCATCCACTCGAGTCGGTCTGACTCCTATCCGCCCGACCGATTACGATGCTCGCAGTCAGAAGGGATACCGTTCGGTCAATCCGAATCGGTCCCGACCGGTAATCGGTCGGAGGCGATCAGTACAGCTCTATGGACAGCATTTCTGACCGACCGATTACGATGTTGGATTCTGGCAACCTTTCCGACTCGGTCTGTCCGACACAAAAAGGCTGTCTGAGACTGACTTTGGAGGCCCCTAGCACGCACCCTTCATCCTGAGGCCTCCAGTTGGGGGCCGTGGGGGTACACAATGTACCCCTCCTGTAAGACCATGCACAGTGTGGCAGGCGCAATGGGGTGCCCGCCACAGGGTGCAAGGTTTTCCGCAGACACCCCTTTTCCCCATAGGAGCCTGTATTGTCGGTCGGAACACAGGCTCCCATAGAAGTCAATTGGAGTCCTTCCGAACGGTGTTCGGAAGCAACGTAATTGGTCGGGTGGTACCGCCTACCGCGAGTCAGTCGGATCCCGAATCCGACACGGTGTCAGGCAGAATGTTTCCGCACGACATCGTAATGAGGCCCATAGTCTGTGATCACATTTAAATAAAGTACATATTTTTTAATGCAGCCTGTTTTCCTTAAAGGAAACAGGTCACATTTAAGCAAAAAATTTAAGCATTTACTTTAAAAAACGTTTGTTCGAGAGTTGGCAGTGGTGCCCTGGACCACTAGCCAATAACAAACAAGCATTTTTTTTCATCCACTAACGGCATTTCCGCTTTACAAATGGGCTACCCCCACCTTTGAGGAGCTGGTAACCTCTCAATGGTTTGCAACCAAAACTGCATGCACAAACCATTCATACATAGCATTCTGAATCGTAATTTGGAAGGGCAAACCTATTTTCCCACTCGGTTAGCATTTACCAAACTGCAAAATGGATTTAGTCAATGTAAAAAGTCATTTAGCAGTCTGAAACCCTGTGATTTTGCTAATCGGAGGCTTTTTAGGCTAAGTCCATGCAGTATATTAAATCATTGCCTCGGCTCAGGTAAGTATGCCAACAGACAAACTCATTTTCATTCTTGTCAGAACCCACTCGAAGCTGATTAACCCACAACAAGATTCATCGGAGTGACCAGAGTTCACACCTGGATGTCAACCACAGTGACATGTGCTTCAAAAGTTTAATGCTTAGCGCCCAGTGCTACTCTTTATGATTTCCATTATCAGCCTCATCTCTCTTTCTCCTTGAGATGTGCCCAGGTTAATTCCTTGTGATCTATGATTGAATCAATTAGCCCTTTGAATGCACAGAGAGAGCCTGGCTCTCCTATACTGTTGTACATGTCCCTCCCAGCTTACAGGAATGCAGCAATACACAAATCTGTCTGGGTGATTCCTCTACTCCTCCTGTTTTTCACGAGGAAACGCTGGGTTTCTCAAAATAGAACCCAAGGCAACCCATTTTCTTATACATATCTATCTATCTATCTATCTATCTATCTATCTATATACATATCACTGGGAAAAAAGGTTAAAGTAACGAAGTAACGTTACAGTTAGGTGTGATAAAAGGATCAGTTTTTTTTTACTTTAGAAATTCACTGAAAAAACCAAAAGTAGCGTTATAGTTAGGTGAATTTGTCAGAGTAAACATTAACGTTTTGAAATAAAAGAACCACAGAAATGCATCAGTTATAGTCAGCAGAGTTAACTATAACTTGCGCCCCCGCCATGCACTGCTTATGACCTTATATATGACATCACTCATGACATGTTCTATGACATCATTTATGACATCACTGGCGACATCTCAAATGACATCATTAATGATATCACTGATGACATCATCCAGTAAGTCTGCTAGATTGTTTCATAGTTTAAATAGTGGCGGGTAACTACCATATTGCTTTTCTACCTAATTTTGTGCAGCCTGTCTCCATCTAATTGGTATAAGTGTTTACAAAACACATGTGCTCCTAATGCATCATAGATGTGTAGAGGTATTGAACACATTATAAATCTTTGTATTGAAGAGTACCTCTGTGTGGAGATGTCAGTTGACTTGTGTTCATTATGTTCCACAAACTTTTTTGGTACTGCTGAAAACCTTTCCAGCAGGGCAAAGATTCTACGTACTACATACTAAGTATTGTAAACAGCCTTGAGCAGTTAGGCATAATCATCTCAGCATGACAGTTTCTACTTAACATGGCTCTGTGCACTAGGTACTAACCTATGTACATGTGCTTCTATTGCTTCAGAAGATAGGCTATCTGTAAAATATTTCACCACAGTATGAAGGCTGCAGGTAGTATAATCTTTAGCACCTTCAGACCTTTATTATTTCAAGTGACTAGTGTCTTTTTTGACAAGTGTTTAATAGAGTGTACATTGTGCTTAGTAGATATTTTTTAATACTCTGTGGTGTAATTCTCATGAGAGTTTCACTGTCTGCAAACAGTGAGGTACAGAGTAAACTCTCTCCATAGAGTAAACACTGTTTACTGTACCCACTTTTCTACTCATGTCAACTTCATTTCCTCAATATAGGTTTAGTGACTGTGTGGGGTTTGATGCAGATAAAATCTGTCCATTGTAGGGCATGCATTTTGGAACAGATGTTGAGTATCTTGAGTAGCTTGGCTTTCTCTGAACAGTTGTATACATATTGAACACTGTATTCAATGAGAGCTTCCCATATATCTGTGGTTGATGGGTAATGTGAGCTAGGCTACTCGTGAAGTGTATGGTATAGGGTAGGGGTGGCTGGTAAATTCTGCTCTGCTGACAGATTTTGCAGAGTTTTACCCACTCATCAACCACTGTGTGGTGGAGTTTTTCTCGCGTGTGGCTCGCCAACGTTAAGTTGTGAGTTCAAGTGAGAAAAAACGAGCGCTAGACCGCCTTTATTCATGTTCTTCATCACCTGATTTAATTAAGACCATTCTAAAATTACCCCTAGGTGTCTCCACATGTCCTGATGAAGACCCCAGCTAAGGATAAAATACCCTACACACATCAAAGGAGTCGAAACGTCGACACTCTTTCTTGGTTTCTCACGTACAGACAACAGAAATTGATTTACTGTGTCATGAGGATACTATGTTCTTTGCATATTTAGCCTTTAAAGTGGCTGAATAGGTCACTATCAGTCTTTGATGTATATATTGCACAATGCCTATCCTCTTCTATAACCCTCACAAGCGCACACCGTTTTGAGCACTTTTTCTTTCCCTTTCTTGGAGCACCATTTTAGAAATGTACAGATATTTGTGCTGTCATTGAATATGAACACAAGCATATCATGAATGTGAATAAATCAAATTAATTCATTTATCAAGGTGATGATTTGATTTCATGTTAATACAGATTTCCACTGTGACCATTATTTTGTACTGTATCTTACCGGGGTCCGGTGGATGTTCGGGTTCCCCCATTGTTTTGTAACGCCCCCTTTAATAGCTTTATTACTTCATTTCCACAACACCTCGAATTTTTCACAGTAAACAGTAATGGCAGCCATTTAATTTCTAACATTCTCTGTGGCCAACACACCTGGAGGGAGCCAATCCCCCCACAGGCAGCCAACCTTATGCTGTGAACAGCATTTTGTTGGCCACGATGTGGAGTTGACGAAAGGTCGTCCAACTTTCCGCAGACACCCACCTGGAGGCAGTCAACCCCACGTTCCACACAGCCTTTGCTCATGCATGGCATGGGTTAGCCAAAGGGCCTTTGTTGCAGATGTATGGCCCCCCTCCCCAACCCTCAAAAAGGCCCTCTGGACCCTATACCCCAGGGCCGTATTTTTTTTAAAGGGGAGGGGGCCACAAGGCCACTCTCTCTAGCCTCATTAGGCCCTGAGGACCCCATGCCCCAGGGCCATAAATATTTTAATTGGTAGGGGGCCACTGGCAGCCCACCCGAGCCTCATTAGCCCTGGGGACCCCATTCCCCCAGGACTGTATTTGTTTTTAAAGGGGGGGGCACATGCCCCTCCTTCTCAGCCCTCATTAAGCCCTGGGGACCCAATCCTCCAGGGCTTTAGGTATTTTAAAGGGAAAGGTGGTGTGGCCCCCTGCCTGAGCCTGTTTGACCCTGGGGACCCAATCCCGCATTGCCTTATGTATTTTAAAGGGAAAGGTGGTGTGGCCCCCTGCCTGAGCCTGTTTGACCCTGGGGACCCCATCCCTGGGGCCCCCTTTTTAAATAGGTGGGTGCCTTAGTGCCTCCCGAGGGCCCCCACCATGCACACGTTGGGGGTCGCGTGTGGAGCCCCAGGGCCCCCACGGCCCTAGGCGGGACTGTCATTTCTCCTGCCCACATTATGCTGAACCCTCCAGGTGGAAACAATATCTTCATCTGTTTCCCTGTCCCTAACAGATCTCAAGTCTGCTCCTAGCCAGTGGGAGCATTTTTAAAGCTCTAGCCAGCTGGGAGCAGACTTCATGTTTGCTCCTGTTTTTCCGGTGTGGGCTGGGAAACTACTGTGTCCTGGGGTGGCCTCCTAGGGACACAGCAAGTGAGCCGGCCGCCAGGGATGGAGTCCTCGGGGCCACGAAAGGCTCAAGAAAGGGTGCCCCACAGCCCCCCTGCCTTTTAATTAAGCAACTGTCCTGGAGGATGTGGTCCCTGGGGCCCTATATGGGCTGGAGAGGAAGGCCCAACTGATGCCCCCCTCCCCATAAATATTTAATAAAATGGCAGTGGGAATCCAGCAGGATTGGGGCAAAAATCACCAATTTGTTTTCATAATTTTGGCCCATGGGGGGGTCTGTCTGGGTCCTTCCCATGGAGCTCTGGGGGGCAGGCTGTCCCTACCATGCCTCTTTATATCTTTTTTTTTTTACTTCAGGCGAGTGGACTAAGTCCTCGAGTCCTGTAATGACTGCTAGCAAAATTTTTAGGTCGAGCCTAGGCAGCGCAAGCACTGCTCCGCGAGGCATGCTGTATTCAGTTAGGGATTTGAAGCTCCACCCACTCTCCGCCCATATTTTTCGTTGGCTTGTTTCATTGTCCTTTGTAAAGGCTGGCTTCTGATTCCTTAATCGCCTTGTTAGTCCCTCCTTAGTACCGCCTTGTCTTCATTTGAAACCTCCCATGAGGACAGGCCCTTTTAATTCTGTTACAAGGTATGCTTTATTTCGTCTGTAAGCACTATTTTCTTTAATGGGTTTTGCCCTACTGCCGGCACGACGTGCTTTCCTAACATTCAGCGCGCCATGCGCGCTTTCACTTTCCAAGCGCCGGCTTCTTTGCAATGCCATAGGTCTCGCATTTAGGAGAGTTTGAGCTATTGGCATTGTAAATGGCAATAGCTTAAACTCTCGCAAATGCGAGACCTATGGCATTGCAAATATAATTTTTGTTTTCAAAGCTCACATTCCGCACTTTCACGTGCATGAAGGCTGCGCCCCTTTCTTTAGAAGAGCCGTGTCTAAGGAAAAGTGAAACCGCGGCATGGGGGCTTTTACAAAAAAGAAGTAAAGGTGTGCAATGTATATGAATGGGCAATGTGTATAAATGGTTGTGTTCTAGCTTAAGAGAATCTTAAAACAGTCTTAAAATGTTTTTAACAAGAACAGTTTTAAGACTTTTGGCCCTATTCACAAAAAGGTGTAGGTTAGCTCATACATTTGCAGAAGACTGACAAATATCTGAGACTTTTGCCATTCAAATATGTTTCCCTGTTGAGAAAGACTTTACTCTATCCCGCCACCCATTTTTGGGGTGTTTCTTTTCTAATCCAACTCAGAATGGAAATTTATGGTAATCCCACTCAGAATGGCGATTTACTGCTGTTCATTTCAGAAGTACACCTCTGCCCATATCTTAGGTGGTAAAGGGCCCCATGCAACGGGCAGATTCGCAGAATCTGCCCCTTTGCGACCTGTATTTTTGCATTTGGGATGCATCATCCCAAATGCAAAAATCGCAATTTAAGGAATCGCACAATTGCGATTACTTAATTGCGATTGCATTTAAGGAATCGCAAATTGCTATTCCTTAAATGCAATGCACTAAACTGAAAAACATAGCGATTTCGCTAATAGGGGTCGCAAATTACCATCAATCTGAACTTGATGGTAATTTGCAAAAACTTTGAAAAATGCACAAAAGTGCATTTTTCAAAGTGTCATGTAGCGCACACATATGCCCTTACGGCATATGTGTGCGCCACATGAGCCCAGATGCCAAATTTGGGGGTGCAGCAGGGTGGCCTTTAAGGCCCCCTAGCACCCTTCAAATTGCATTCGCAATTTACGAGTACCTATTTGGTAATCGCAAATTGCGAATGGCTTCCCATTCATTCCTATGGGCCTCGAGGCCCATAGGAATGAGTGGAAAGGCATTCCTTAATTGCGAATTGCAATTTGCGATTCGCAATTAAGGAATTTGTAGGAATCGCAAATATTTTTGGAAAACCTACATGCATAGGCAATTGTGATTCCTTAATAGCGATTCCTTAATAATCGCTATTAAGGAATCGCAATTGCCTAGCTTGATGCATGTGCCCCAAAGTATTTTGAAAATGATAGTGAGTGTAAATTAATGTTTTAAGACTACAAAACGTGAATTTCCTTTTGCAAATCATGACATTTGTACACATAGGTTGATGTTGCATATGCAAATGGCTTTGTAACTCATGCCTTGTGATTTCTGACTTAAAACAGGTTTAAAATGATTATAGACCAGAGACACACTTTAGGACATCTGGCCCATATCATCTAGTGACAGTATAATTTAAGCCAGTGCAAACTTTAAAATCTTAAGCTATATGTTCCTCCCCACACTCTCCATCCTACCTCTCAGACAAGTCTGGTAGCTTCCCTTCTCTGTGTCTCTTATTTACTCTTTTTTATGTCGAGCCTGGGCAGCGCATGCGCTGCTCTGCAAGTCATGTTGTATTGGAGTATGTACTTGGAGCCCCACCCACTTTCAGCCCATATTTGCCATTGTCCTTCTTAAATGCTGGCATTTGATTTGTTATTAGGCTTGTTAGTGCTCTTTAGTACTGCCTTGTCTTCATTTGGAACCTCCCATGAGGACTGGCCCTTTTACTTCGGTTGTTACACGGTATGTCTTCTTTAGTCTGTAAGCACTATTTTCTTTGATGAGTTTCTCTTACTGCAGGAGGGTCTCTCATGCGCAGTTTTGACCACCGGCTTGTTTATTTAACTTGTAGCAAACGGGGAGCTCTTCAGGGGCCATGAGAGACAGAAGGGGGCAACTCAGCGATGCCTTCAAGCATTTGGAATGCAATAGATCTCGCATTTGCGAGAGTTTAAACCAAAACATAAATAAAAGGCATTGTCATTTACAATGCCAATAGCTGAAACTTGTGTAAATGCGAGCCCTATTGCATTGCAGATGCTTGTTTTCTTTCTCAGAGCTCCTAACTACTACCATCTTTCCTCCAACTGCTGCCTGCTCTTTGCCCTTTAATCCTTGGTGTTTCATAGCCACTTTAAATCCTATTAGATTTTACTAGCATCTCCTGACCACTTCTTCAGTCAACAATATTTGGTATTTCGGGATTTAATTTCACCAACACTTATTTCATCAGGAATATCTATAATTTTTACAAAGTGACTCGTGGAACGCATTTAGTTAATAATTAAATAAGTAAGTGTAAGCATAGATTTTCATAGTATCTACTGTAAAGTGCAAATGTTTGTGTGGCAATGTGGCACAACAATTTCGGGGCCTTTCAATGCTGACAAATAAGCCATAGGAAGGATGCAAAAGTGTGCAAATGCATGAAAATGTTGCCATCTTCCTTTTTTTGCATCAAAAACACATAACAATTGGTGTCAATACATTGTGTGGTTTCTCTTGGATGGTGCTATGTCTAAGGTGTTTTTTTCCTATAATATAGACCTCTGCAGGATAGATTCACAAAGGCATGAGAACAGTGCTGTAAGAGCAGTGGTCGAAGTGCATTAAAAAAAGTATGGAAAGTATTGTGCAAGGAGGCAGGGTGAGTTAGCGTGGGGGGCGGAGTCAAAGGTGTGGCTGGAAAAAACAAAATAATCTGTAACTTTTTTTGGTCTTTTACCTTCAGGTAACGATATATAAAGTAAGGCACAGATTGAGCAAAAATAAATGCAAGTTACGTTAAACAGTAGGAAATGCATAATCGTACACTATGAAACCTCTATTAGTTAATGCATTGCAGAGGTCTGTGTCTGTAACCAAAGAGTCCCATAATTGAATCCTGGTTAATGCAGTGGAGAATAGTTACTTGCCTATGTTTAGTGCTACGAGGTCCCAGTCTGTGTCAGAAAGCACTGGGAATATGTAAGTTATTAATTTTTACTTGCATTGCACACAGTATAAGATAGGCTGATACGAAATGTGCAAAAAGGTTTAAGATAAAGTGCTTTGAAAATATAGATTTTAGTAATACCCAGACTGTACATAGTGCCATTTTTTTAACTGTCCATTAAAAGCACATACTTTACAGCTCAACAGGTAACTACCTTGCAATAAAACTGTCATCAGGAAGCTTCAAGTGATTACATCTATTAAAGTCAATACTGGCTTCCAAGCACCCTTTACATTTGCAGATTAACCAGTTGTGAACATTTACATTTCTATCATGCAAGCAGGCACCCTGGCAAGAAGGCTTATTTAGCTGTCTGCCCCTCACTCAGTTTCAAAGCACAGGAGACTGCCTGTCTTACACTCCTGCTGATGCTTTTCAGCTCTCTTAATTAACCGTGCCTGTACGGTTCTCTTTTCTTAAAAAGTAGAGGGATTGTTTTACTCAAATTAGAAAAGTATGGGTACGTTGTGCCCCTCTGATCCCGCCCACTTCGACCACTGTAAATGAGTACTCATTTACTTACTCTTACATGCCTTTGTGAATCCCCCCTAAAACGACCAACTCCTGATCAGTTAAAATGCAAACAGTGCACAGTCTTTTCCATTTGTACTAACTGTCAGTGGCGGCTCGCACAGGTAACGCTGTGAGGCGGCGAGGCGGGGCGGGGGAGGGGCCGGGTGGGGGGTAGTGGAGTACGACATACGACGGGAAAGTGAAATGTAAATAAATAAATAAATAAAAGCACTTAACTTGCTCTGACCGCATCGCCGACTCGGCGATCCGGCTAGCTCCAGCTAACTGTGTATAAATATTCAATTAGTATTTACATTTTAGTCCCATTTTGGATGTTTTGGGGCCATTTACCTAAGGAATTTAAAAGTTTATAAAAGAGTAAGAGAAGAAGTACTACTTTACAATACTTTACATGTTCAGTGCTCCAACAATGTTTTGCGCGATTTTGTAAACTTACAGGGGCATATTTACGTTCCCTGGCGCATCCCTGCATATCAGCAGGGATGCGCCAGGGAAAATGCGTCACGCAAGTTTACCCTTGCGCCACGTCCGATGCGCCGCATTTACAATGCGGCGCATTGTGGCGCAAGGATAAGCAGATGCGTGACGCATCTGCCGGCGGAAGGTTGGCGCAGTGCTGAAGTTGTGTCGCAAGCGCGACGCAACTCCAGCACTGTTCCAACCTTCCTATCCCTAACATGGTGCGTCAATCCTTACGCCTGCTTGAAGCAGGCGTAAGGATTTGACGCACCAGCGCCGGAAAAGTGACTGCGTGAAATCTTGTAGATTTCACTGCGTCACTTTCGGCGTTCCTGCGCCGGAACGTCCCCCTGCGCCGGTACGCCCACATGAAACCTGACGCAGGTTTCATGTGGCGCAGGGGTTTACTACGTGACGCATCTCCCTAGATGCGTCACGTTGTAAATATAGCGCAACGCGGCGCATGGTTTGCGTCGCCGCTGCGTCACATGCGTGACGCAACGGCGGCGCAAAAGTGGCGCTAGGCGCTTGTAAATATGCCCCACAATTTGCACTTGGTGAATCTTCAAGTAATAATTCTGTTATTAAAGTTTTTGATTTTAGGTTTTCCTTGAAAAAAAGGAATAATGCTGAATTATTTTCATGGGCATTGGCAAACTTGTTATCCTCTCTAACTCCCCCACTAAAGATTCTGGCGAGCTCCCACGTATTCATAGGTCAGTCTGGCATAAGAATTAGGTATTCACGCGTGATTTAAGTGAGTTTGATGGTTTAGGAAAGGTATACGGGCTTCCCAGAAGTCATCTAGTGCCTTCTCTTTTTCTTTGCGGATTTTGTTGGGCTGCAGAATGATGAGGCAGGGCTGGTCCGCAAGAGGAGGAAATTACAAAGTCAGCGAGAGACACAGGAGACTGACATGAACTGTAGTATTTGGCCTTTATGTCTAGCATACTTTTGGCTTTTTTACTTTAATTAGGTGTTTATTTTTTCTTCTACTTGTGATTTTTTTTTTTGTGAGTGTTACTTTTACTAAAGACAGGAAGAGCAGCTGTCACTAACATCAATTTCAGTATATTTTTCTGATGTTGATATTAAGATACTCCCATCATTCCTTTACTGAAATTAGTCATAAATCTACGGAGCCTTCTACAGCAGCTGGTTTAGAAACAGCTCAGAGTGAAAAAGAGAGAGAATCTTCCAGGCCGACGGGTCCGTGAGGCGAGGTAGTCAGCAGCCTTAGATCGCCACCTAGTGGTGATTCAAAATTACTGCAGATTGCCTGCTACAACGGCGCGGCTCAGGCATATGGAAAATACTCAAATTGCTTTGAACGCTGAAAGTCATTTCCTGAAAGTTAGTATCGAGCTGATGCTGGTTGCAGTTGGAACGGTGTGCTGAAGAGGGGATACTAAAGCCAGTAGAGGCTGGTATGGGCTGGGCGGCCCAGCCATTGGTAGAAACACCTTTCTGAGGTGGGGATAGGAGGCACTGACCCTGACAGGGGGCCAAGCAGGCGCACGAGTCCCCCAATACGTTTCAGAGGATCTACATGTCGTTTTAGGCTTGAAGGTCAATGTCCCTGAGACGACGATGTCCGTCAGTTCAGGGCAGTCTGCCTGGCTGCCACCTGGCCATCATAGTCAGGTGGGCAACTAGAGCCAAATTTCGGGGGGGCTGAAAAAGATTTCGGGGGGGCTAATTCTTCCAGTCATAGGCAGAGTGGCTCTAAGAAGGGGTGAAAACACAACAAAAGCCTCATTAACAAGTAAATGGTCTTTAAAAGACCTGTGAAGTACTCGGGTGCGGCTGCAATTAGACGGTCGCCAGCCCGCGAAGCTGTCTCAGCCCGGGCTGACACACACGACGGGGGGGGGGGGTCTGAAGCCCGGTGAGCCCAATGGGTGTTGCGCGCCTGATCATAGTCCAGTTGGATGAGCATGTCTTGATGGGCAGATCCTGTTAACACTGGAATGTTATCCTGAATGCTTTTGAACAGGCCCAATGTGTTGTGTCCGCCTCAGTGCGGGCATGCAGGTAGGCTGGATACGCTGCCCTGCAGGAATGCCACACTTAGTCGGTCTGCTGGTGCGCGTGGAGTGGCGTGGGCGGCCAGCGCGCCCTTTATTAATCCCCTCGGCCGGCCCTCGGGGTGAAACGTGTGATACATTGTATTGTACAGGCCGGGCAGCACACTACATCCCTTCCAACTTTAATTAACAAAAAGTCAACTCTTATTGGTTAACATCATGCATACATAATCTCACACTCTCTGACTTGGTGCGAGAGACTGGGGCGAAGTCCATACCTCTGGCCTCCCTCTTCTTCCTCACTAGTCATGTGGTTGGCTATGGTGGCTGACCGGGCGTAGATATCGAGGCATGGAGGGGCCATTGCGGACACAGGTCCACCAACCATGGTCGTAGCACCGGGATTACTATGGAGGCCCTTTGTCTCGCTGGGCCGGCCCATTAATGTATGCTGATTGAGCGGGGGAGGGGGCCTGCGCAGAAGTGGTCTCACTTGCATTCATGTGTGGCTAAGCAGTGTGAACTAATCTGTGCATTTTTTTAAAAATCTAAGGGAAGTTAATAAAACATGGCCCCCACCCCCTTTCTTTTCATAAAACTTTGCTGAAGCAGTGTTTTGTGGAAAGGCAATACGCAAATGTGTGCCACTTTTTTTTGGTGTGCCCGGGTCGATTTTTGATCCCAATCCAACCCTGCATCCAACACCTCTGTCACCTTACTCCCCGTCAGGACACCTACTTGCTTGAACCAGGGAACATTTCTGGCCACAGTGGCATGGCCCCAATGGACAGGGACCATGGTCCCTTGAATGTTCACAATGTTCCAGATCTCCTTCTAGAACGGCGTATGGAACTTCCATCCTGGGTGATGGTCCTGCATGATGACCTGATCACCCACTGACAAGTCTGAGGTTACAGACCTGGCTTGCTTGGTTGTTTGTATTCCTCCTTTTCTCTTGCGGCTCCTTTGTGTCTAGGGGAGATGGTTTCCAGCTAGGCACCGCTGGGATACTGTCTCTGGTGGGCCTTCAAAGTAGCAGTTCCATCGGAGCTATGCGGAGTCTCCCGGTATAATCGTAGGAACCTGTGGCGACAACAATCGGCATCCTCACCCTGCCCTACCCAATGTGGAGGGCTCAGTTCAACGTGCGCATAAAGCACTCCACTTCACTATTGGCTAGGGCCCTTACGGAGTCACTTTCCAGTCTTTGATATTGAGTGACAAATGGTATTCTTGAAACTCTTGGTCCTGGAATAGGGGTACATTATCAGTCTTTATCTCCCCCGGGAGTCCTAGCAGGATGAACACCTTCTCTAGGACCGTTTTCACTTTTGAGAACATGGTGGCTACACCAGTTCAACTATCGGGTATTTTGAGTGGTTGCCTACCATCACTGCCAAAAGTTGGCCATCTGAGCAACTCCTTAAGTCCATGCTGACCTGGGACCAGCCATTCCCAAGGGGGTCGCAAATTGCGACAGCCTCATTAATATGCATGAGGCATGCAATTTGCGACCCCATTGGGAATCGCAAACAGTGTCTCAGACACTGTTTGCGAGTCGCAAATGTGACGCAAATTGCGACTCGCAAATTGGTGGGTCGGACATCTGGCCCATAGTCACTTACTACTGGCCACAGAACAAATCACTTATCCACGCTCCAAAATTAACTGCTTAACATCTAACTGGAGCTGAATTACAAGTATGAAAAACACAGCTCTCTTATCTCCCACACTTCTATTACACCTTGCTCGATACATCTACTGCTCAGGAATCCAACACATACCAACCCCAATGCTTCAGAGCATTCATCTAGGTATTAAATTTCTAATGTACCCCACACACTAGTATTTTATGATCAGAGATCCCATAATACAGCCTGTTTCAACAATTTCCAGAGCTAGATGCCTAAATTACAGTCAAAGATCAGTCTGCCTGAGCAACCTGAGAAGAATCTTCTCTCAACCCCGTGACTTATCGTCTATGCACCACATCAAAGCTGCCCTCTTGAGTTCTCAGTCTGCAAACTCTAATGTAGCATCCTTCTCTGCCTTTATCCAATACTGTGAGCCTAACAATAATGAACTCCGCGTAAACTTGGCACTGCTTTTATTTCCAAACCACTTTTTTTTTATCTTATCCTACTATTAGGATACAAGGTAATACACTCTCTCAAACACATGAAAGTTACAAATTAAAGGATGCTGATGACAAGCAACTCCTCTACATGATTGACAGCATTCAAAATTTCAAACTGCATTTCCAAGACACCATGCTGTTCATCCAGGATTGGATGATAGGAATAATAAGAATAAGAATATTATGGAATAAAGTGCCCACCTCCGTACATTAGAATGATATTGCAAGTCACCAAGGAATTCAATGACCATAAAGAGGAATGAGGCCAAAGACCGAATTCCTTTATAAGATTATGGAACTCCGACAAACCACTTAAATCCTTTGTGCGTAGCTCTTCCATACGAAAGAGTGAGCATGTTTGCAAATATCAATCAATCAATCAATCAGGGGATTGTAGGCGTGCTACTCACCCGTGAGGGTCACAAAAGGCTGGAGGGGGGGTTAAGCAGCTCCATTCAGTCGAAGAGCCAGGTCTTGAGCATCTTCTTGAAGATGTTCAGGGACGGGGCGCGTCTGATGTCGATCGGGAGCTCGTTCCAGGTCTTGGCCGCGATGTAGGAGAAGGCTCTTCCACCTGTTCTGGCTCTGCGGATGCGCGGGGTTTCGGCGAGGGAGAGGTCGGCGGATCAGAGGTTTGGGTACGTGGAAGGAGATTCTCTTGTTGAGGTATTGGGGTCCGGTGTTGTGGAGGCATTTGTAGGTGTGGGTGAGTATCTTGAAAGTAACTCTCTTCTCGACGGGGAGCCAGTGGAGGTTACGCAGGTGTTGGGTGATGTGTTCGTGTTGAGGGATCCTGAGGACGAGTGTGGCTGCGGTGTTCTGTACGGTCTGGAGGTTGTGCAGCAGAGACATGTTGATCCCGGCATAGAGGGAGTTTCCGTAGTCCAGTCTGCTAGTTATGAGTGCTTGGGTGACGCTCTTTCTTGATTCAGGGGGGATCCATTTAAAGGTCTTTCGGAGGATGCAGAGGGTGTTGAAGCAGCTGGAGGCGACGGCGTTGACCTGTTGGGTCATGGAGAGGGAGGAGTCGAGTACGATGCCAAGGTTTCGGGCGTGGTCCGTGGGAGTGGGAGGACTGCCGAGGGCGGTGGGCCACCAGGTGCTGTCCCATGCTGAGGGGGAGGGTCCGAAGACGAGGACCTCTGTCTTCTCCGAGTTGAGCTTCAGGCAGCTGCTGCTCATCCAGGATGCGACGCCCTTTATTCCTTCCTGGAAGTTAAGTCTGGTGGTGACGGGGTCCTTGGTAAGGGAGAGGATGAGCTGGGTGTCATCGGCGTAGGATACTGTGCTGATTCTGTGCTGTCTGACGATGGCGGCGAGGGGGGCCATGTAGATGTTGAAGAGTGTGGGGCTGAGCGATGATCCTTGGGGCACTCCGCAGATAATATATGTGGGTCCGGAGAGGAAGGGTGGCAGTCTGATCCTTTGGGTTCTGCCGGTAAGGAAGGAGCGGATCCAGTCGAGGGCGGTTCCCTGTATGCCGGCGTCGTGGAGTCTGGCGGTGAGCGTGTGGTGGGAGACAGTGTCGAACGCTGCAGAAAGGTCGAGTAGGATCAGGGCCACGGTGTGTCCTTGGTCGAGGAGGGTGCGGATGTCGTCTGTGGCGGCGAGTAAGGCGGTCTCGGTGCTGTGGTTGCTGCGAAATCCGGATTGGGAGGGGTCGAGGATGGAGTCAAATATGAAGGCTAAATATAGAATCTCTTGTGCAAAATTAAACCCATTTAAAAGCTGTTAGATATATGTTACAAAAAGATTTTAGAATCAGTTTAATATCAGTCAGATTAAAAAAAAAAACTTCAGTAGCTCGGAATGTGTAGATACAGGCAGGAAGATTCTAACTTTTTTATAATTATCTGATGCGTACAAACAATAAACATGCTGCCATAAACATCTCCTTTGAGCTTGTCATTATAAGCTAGAAAAATAGAGCAGAAGAAAGAAAAGCAACATTCATTTTCGTTCATTAAACAGCTGCTTTAATAATGCCTCATGACCTGACCTGCCTTTCATCTCGGCTGCTGGCTCTGGCAGCAGGAATTGTGACGTCAGAACTCAACTGTAATAAATTACTACAGTTCAGTTCTAACATAATTTCTTTATAATCAGCTACTGGGTGCGTCAGCAGTCACTGATTATATAAGGGATAAAGTACCTCCTGCCATACATTATAAGGATATTGCATGTCACCGAGGATTTCCATAACCATATGAAGGAATGAGGTCGAGGTGACTTGAAACATCCTTATCATGCATGGCGGGGTACTTTATCCCATATAATACATGGCCACACCATCACCTTTTTCACAAACCACTGAAAACCTTGGTGCCTAGCTCTTTCATATAAAAGAGTGAGCATGTTTGCAAACATGAAGAATAAAAATGAAACCTCTTGTGCAAAATTAAACACATCAAAAATCTGTTAGATATTTGTTGCAAAAAGATATTAGAAACAGTTCAATACAAACCAGCTTTAAAAAAAAGCTGAAGTAGCTCGGAATGTGTAGAAACAACTAGAAAGATTTTAGCTTCTCACTAACTCTCTAAGGAGTGCCAAAAATAAACATGTTCTCTCTTCTTGTCACTGTAAGTCAGAAAAATAGAGCTGAAGAAAGAAAGCCAACAATCAGTTTTCATCTTGCTAAATAGCTGCTTTCATTATGCTCTGTGACCTACCCTGCTTTTCACCTTGGCTGCTGGTGGCAGGCATTGTGAAGTCAGAAATCAACTGTAATAACTTATAATAGTTGAGTTCTGACAACTTTTCTTTATAATCAGCGACTGAGTGTGTCACAAGTTGCCAATTATAAAGAACAGTGGGGGCTGCCACACACAAAAGGTGGTGGGCCGGGGGAGGAGGGACACGCGGGAGGGAGCAAGGAGGGTGGGGTAGTTTAAGAAATTTAAAAAAAGTAAAACATACCTTAAGTTGCCGGCCGCATCCCGCGTCACACCTGGTCTTTCCTCTTCCTTGTACCAGCAGGCACTGGGGCTACATCAGACTCCCTGTCCAATCCCCGCGCTGCTCTCCTGCAACGAGAGCAGCGCGGGGATTGGCCTGAGCGGGCTGAAAAGACGCTTGCTCAGGCACAGGGAGTCTGTGCTATTTCTCTAACCCAGCTGTTCAATACAGCCGGGATAGAGAAACCTAAGTGCGCATGTGTGTGTGGCTGGCCTGAGACGGCCGGCCAAACACCTATGTGCACTTAGAGAGTGCACATAGCACTCCTCCTCCTCTCTCACATGCCCCGGCCCCACCCCTCCCTCTACCCGCTGGATGAGCCAGCTGCTTAAAAATAAAACAATAATGAAATATTGTTTTATTTTTTAGCTTCTGGCTGTGAGCCAGTGGGGCGATGCTCTCCGCCATTGCGGAGGAGCTGCACCTGATAAAAAAATTAGAGACAGGCGAATATACAGGGAGTACAGAATCCCATTGTTTTATAAAGAAATTAGAGCTTACTTTTTAATACAGGGATTGCAGAATCCCATGTATTATAAAAATAATAATAATAATTAATGTGCAACTGCCTTTGCCGAATAAAAAGTATTCATTCAACCATTTAACAGGTTCTGGCTTTAATGTGCTAGTGCATGCAAACACAGGCCTTCACACATGTGCAGTGATTATTCCTGCTGTGTCTCTGTGCAGCCTGCCTCGCTCTATGCCTCCTAGGTCCATGTTTTGTTTTTCATTCACCAAGCCTAAGAATCAGCTCTTTTATTCCGTAAGATCTCATTCCTGGGGTCATGAAACACTGCGAGCTTGGAGAATACAAAATAGGGCACGAACACAGGAGGCACAGAGAGAAGCAGGCTGCACACATGGACGTTAATTCACCAAAATGCCAAGGGTAGCAGAAGTTACATTGCACGCCATTTGACATTTACTTTGATTCACACACACATGCTTACAAATACTAACACATTCACACAGTCTTGCGCACATAAACACACTCTCACCCGCAAGCATGCATACAGCATATATTTAACAGTATGTTTTTACTTACCTTAGCTTCCAGATAGAGCCATATTCCAGCTAATGTACTCCGGGGCTTATTTACAAGCCCTTTGCCCCGACAGGGCATCCCTTTTTGTGTCGCACCGGCGGCGCATTTTGCTGCCCCATATTCAAATATGCGTGGCTTTTCCTGTCCTTGTAAATACGCCCCTTTTACACGCAGCACTGTGCGCGAAAGGGGCGTCCCATGGGTGTTGCTGTCAGTGTTCCTAAGCAACACCCATGGAACCTGACACATTTCCAGATTTTCGAGAAATCGTAAACCTGGAAATGCGTCTGAATCCTTCGCCTCCCCAGGGGGGGTGTAACGGGGAGAAATGTATTCATTTCTCCTCATTGTTTTCCTCTTTCTATGCGTGCTGCATTCTGCAGAACACATAGAACGAGGAAATCCCTCTGGTGAATGTTTATGTGCAGGAAGGTGTTCCTTCCTGCACATAAACAATCATTAAACAACCATTTGGAATGCAATAGGACTTACATATGCGAGAGTTTAAGCTATTGGCATTGAAAATTACAATGCCTTTTATTTATGTTTCAAAAACCAAAACATAAATAAAAGGCATTGTCATTTACAATGCCAATAGCTCAAACTCGCGTAAATGCGAGACCTATCGCAAACGCTTGTTCATTATGCCGCACGCTTCTCCAGAGCCAATGATTAGTAGTTAGTACAATTTGTATTTATTTATTTATTTTTATGTAATTTCTTGTGCATTAATCGTATTTGGTTTGTGCTCTTGATTTGATGTCTGTTTAGAAGAGTTTGGAGTAGGGGTAGAGTTGGAGGAGACAGAGGGAGGAGAAAATGTTTGAATCATTTTGTAAGCGCATGTATGTGTGTTGCTGTGCACTCAAAAAATGGCTGAGCAGCCACCTCATAGGATTAAAAAATTTTTTTTTTTAGGCATGCCTCACAGCAGCTGCTTAGCTGTACAGCATGGCTAAAAATAATTGGTAAATCCTATAGGTCTTCTAGGCGACACCGATTGGCTTTGTCAATGTATGTTTTATCTTGTGCCATGGCTACCTGAGATCTGTGACGCATAGCATGCATTTCTTTTTGAGTTACACACCATAAAGTGTGCACATAGCTAAAATAATGCATTTAGTATTTATGATTTTAACACCGCGTGCTGCATGCTGTTTCAAGCACTTCACAATAGTATGCAATCAATCATTATAGGCAGGAAATGAACACGAAAGTTTGAACAAACGGCGTGTTCTGAAAGTGGAAAAGAGAATTTCAAATACTTCAGAACTTTCCTTCGCCCTCGGGACTCTGTAAATTCTGATGCAATGAAAGCATTTGTAAGCGGTTCTTGAAGCAGCACAGGGAGGTTCCGTTCTTATCGCTGTAATGCATTCCTCCCAGATAGGAATGTTTGAGAGGCTCTGAGCCCTTTAAAACCAGCCACATTGAGACTTGCTTCTGGTGACTGCCTCAATCTGGGTTGAGGACAAACCGCAGGAGGTCACCAGAGGTGAAACAAGATGCCGGACAAGCAGGTGGGAAATTAATACTTCCTTCCGGTGTTAACTAGGTGAGCTTCCTGGCACCAGAGGGTGACGTGTCTGTTCGCAGTGCCTGAGTCCGCACTGACCAGCCTGAGTGCAAAATATGCGCTGCCTCGAGGCGCTTGAAGGGGCCCAGCATAAACCTTGGGGATCGGCAACTTTCAAGATGCAGTCGACAAGGGTGAAAAGGGCTCGTAGTACATCTGTAATGAAGCCCTGACATGCCGCAGTGCCGGGGCGTGGCCGGAACAAACTGTATGGGCTAGACAGACTATTGGCCCCATGCTTGGCAAATCACCATTTTTCCCAGACAGCACTACAAAGGTGGTGTTACCAGAGTTGAGACTGAGAGAAAGGCAGCGATGTGAAAACAAGCACTGGTATACAGAAGGGGGCACCGCACTGTGCGTGTAATGCGCAGCACTTTGGTCCTCACTTAGTGTAAGTACAGAGCTGCCGACATGTGGTGTAAGTACAAAGCTACCAACTTTGGAAATCCAGAACATTGTTCGAGTCTTGGTGTAGCTTTCGCGTGTGTACCAAAAAGGTCCATGGGAAATAATAAAAAAAAAAAAAACAATGGCGTGCAGAGTGCAATTAATAACATAAATAAACAATGCAAATTGTTAAAAAAAAAAAATGAGGATGTTTACAAAGAAACCACGACATTAAAGAACGAGCAGGATATAAAAGATGTAGTCGAACAGCGTAATGAAACTGTAGTTGGCCGGTGCTCCTGAGCGAAAAACGGAAGTGAGGTATCGGAAGCACCAACCAACAAGGAGCCATCAAAGAAGACCGACGTAGGAGAGAACCAATGGTAAGCAGAAGGGGGATTTTTCCCTCAGAAGAGGAGTACAGGAGGTCTTGCAGGCAGCGCAGGCGCGCTGATGCTCGACCTAAAAAATGACGTTTTGCAAGTTCTATGTGTGCTAATGCAGCATGCATAGAAGTAGAAAAACACCATTTCAGAATGTTTATGTGCAGGAATGGAAACCTTACTGCACATGAACAATCATCCCCGTGACGGAGGCATCCTTGCACCATGGTGCAAGGGTGCCTGCGTCGGCGCAAGGCAGGAAATTGTGCGCCAGTGCAGGGGAGAACAAAGGGATGCGTCATATCCTTGTAGATATGATGCATCCCTGTGCTGTGAAAGTGCTGCAGCGTGGCTCAGCCAAGGGCTTGCTTTGCCGCGCTGCGGCACTTTCTTGTAAATGAGGCCCTCCATTTTTATAACACTAATAGTGAATAACATTATTCACTATCTGTATAATAAAAAAATTGACAGAAACCAGGCAAGTGGAGCTCCAACCAGCGCCCATAAGGAAAAGCTGCCCCAGGCACTGATTTTGCCACCTTTGAGGCCAGTGGTCGCAAAAGCAGTGCAAGTGGTAGCAAGGGGCAAGCCGGTGGTCGCAGTTGCAACCCCTGGTGTTGGACTTGGCCCTTTTTGCAGGGTTATCCCCAAACTTTTTGCTTCTTCCTACTATTTTTTCCTGACCTGTTGTTGGTTTTAGGACTCTGGGCACTTTACCTCTGCTAATCAGTGCTAAGGTGCATATGCTCTCTGTGTAAATTGTGATCATGATTGGTTATCCATGATTGGCATATTTGACTTACTGGTCAGTCCCTAGTAAAGTGCATCAAGTGTGCCAGGGCTGGTAAATCAAATACTACTAGTGGGCCTGCAGCACTGATTGTGCCACCCACATGAGTAGCCCTGAAAAGATGTCTCAGGCCTGCCACTGCAGGGCCTGTGCGCATGTCGACTTGGCAAGTGCCCTAACCTTCCCTTTTCTTACATATAGGACACCCCTATGGTAGGCCCAAGGTACCCCCCTGGGCAGGGTGCAGTGTATGCCAAGGTTTTTTTGTATCAACTTGCTGCCGGTTATTATGCCGTGTCTTTCTCGTGATTCTACGTAATGTTCCTATTATAACTGTGTGTTCGAAATTTAAGGACAACAGTGAACTTTGGGCTAGATAATTCGGATGCCCTTTGATTGATTTCAAGATATCGTGTTTGTGTTTTCTTTGTGTTACTCTTCATACGCGCCCTCTTATACTGAAGAGAAGCTGCAGTTTTTTAAATACTGTGCTAGGACCATATATAAATACATCTTTTGGAGGATTTTACAAAAATACTTGAGAGATACTTGGACCAATCGCAATTGGATTGATTATATGTAGTGATCAAAATAGGTGACCTTATACCTATATGGACAATTTGTGATTCTTCTGTATATGAGTAAGCCCTGACGAAGTTCCCGTGGCACTAGGGAACGAAACGCGTTGGCTGTGTGCCGGTTTTAAAGCAAACAACTTTAATAAAAAGAAGAATTTTAAAGCAAACAACTCTAATAAAAAGAAGAATTTTGAACTATACATGCTTCATGAACGACTTTATTTAGAGTGCACCTTCCTTGTGTATAGACTTTCCTGATTATTTGACATCCTTCAGTAGCGGATGTCGGGAGCAGTTGCACTCTTATGAATAATGTGGAACTAGTGGAATTTAAGTGCTTGACCTGGGTCAGCTGCTGTGTGCGTTTTTGTTTGTAATTTTCTTGTTTAACTATTCTGTGTGCCTCTGCCTGTTTGTGTATTGACTGTCTGGTTTTGGAGTCACAGGGGTTGGGGAGGTGCATTCTCTCGGACAGCCACCGGGGGGGTGGGGGGTGGTGTGTGTCCTGCCTTTCCTGAATGAGTCAGGGCTGGGCTGAATAGACCTGGGCTGCATTTAGAGTGGTTGAAGGAGATTTCCCTTGCACCTGAATAGGGCCTGCCTGCCTTACACAATGCTGTCTCCACCTCCTGCCGGGCAGCTGCACCAGAGAGGACAGAACTGGTTTGGACTGGGCTCAGAGACCCTTGCACAAAGAGAACAAAGACATTTTGGGGTATAAGTATTAGACCTAAACCCCCTGAACTTTAGACTACTTCTGGAATCAAGAGGAACCTTTGCCAAGGAGAAGAGCTGGAGAAACTGAGGAGAAGTACTGCCCTTGCTGTGTGTCTGGGGTTGGCCTGCAGTTGCTGTTTCTGCCAAGGAAAGGAGAAGGACTTTGCTGTGTGCTGTGTCCCCTGCTTGAGGAAAGTCTCCAAGGGCTTGAGTAGAGCTTGCTTCCTGTTTTGAAGTCTCAGGAACACAAAGACTTCACCCCCAGCTCCCCTGAACTTCCTTGCTGGGAGTTCTGACCTACCAGGAGTGCCTGTGGCTGTGTGTGGCCTCTGTAGGTTGTTCTGCTACTGGGAGCTGGAAAGCAACGCAACAACAAGAATCGACACATCAAGGGATCGTGGCTAAAAAGGTTGACACAGCGCCGCTCGCCGCCGCTGCATTGTTCGCCGCCGCTTCCCGGATTTCTATGCATCGTCCCAGTGCGGCAAGTTTTCCCCGACGCATCACCCGCGGATCGGAGTCGTCTCAGAATCGACGCATCGCTTCCCCCTACAGACCGGGCCCGACGCATCGCTCCCTTGTGACAGCGGAACTATCGCATCGCACCCACGAAGGTTTCAGGAACGACACATCTCTTTGTTTTTTGACTCTTCTCATCGCTGCGGCTGTTTGGCTTGGTGAATTTTGTCGCAACAACAGGTACTTTGCAAGAAATCACACATCCAATGTTTTCTATGGACTCAGTTGCTAAAACCTTTTGAAAGTCATTTTTCTTAATACTTGTATGTTGGATTTTTGTCATTTTGGTCTTGTTAAGTTTAGATAAAGATACTTTATTTTTTTTCTAAACCGGTGTGGTGTCCATTTGTGGTGTTATCACTGTGTTACTGTGAGTGCTGATACAAATACTTTACACATTGTCTTTGGGATAAGCCTGTCTGCTCGTGCCAAGCTACCAAGGGGGTGAGCAGGGGTTATCTAGAGTGTGTATCCCCCGTACCCTGACTAGAAGCAAGGATCCGTATTTGGACAAAGGTACCTACCTCTACCAACTAGATACCCCAATTTCTAACATTGGTGGTCAGCGGTGAGGATTTGAACTTGTATTTTTACTTGACCCACAGTGATTGGTGTACATCACTAGTTTAGCGCAGACCACTACGCAACCACATACTGTTTTATTTTTTTCTATTTTTGATCTGACCCATGAGTATCCACGCACCATGTCTCTGAGTAGTAAACCAGCAAGTGAGGCTGCAGAATTGGAGTTTGACATTGAAATGTTAAGTAGCTACAAAGTAGAGCAACTCAAGCAGTTCTGCAGGAGCTTTGGATGTCCCATGAGGAGCAACTCTAGGAAAGAGGAGCTACAGAAGGCCTTAGGGGCCTGGTGGGAGGCCAGAGAAGCTGGGGAGACAGATGATGGAGATGTGGATGGGGGTGTGCCAGAAGGCTGTTTCAGATCCCAGATTTGGCCTGTTGGGAGAGCAGCCTCTAGGGCTGACAGCAATCATTCTTCCAGGAATTTATCTCCAGAGGATTTGGAGGAAAGGCAAAGGGCCAGGGATCATGAATTGGAGGTCATGAGACTAAAGGCAGAGGAGAGCAAGAACGCTCGTGCCTTGGAAGAAAGGAAGTTGCTTTTGGCACATGAATTGAGAATGAGAGAGCTTGATATGGAGCTCAAGAGACTTGAGGCCATGAGTGTCTTAGCCAAGAAAAAGGAAAAGTGTTTAGCTCATGAAGTGAGCTTGGCTGGGTTGGAAGTGGAGTCCAGCTCAGATGGTGGCAGCAAAAATGTAGTGTCTAGTGCTGAGAGAGTACTACAAACACCCAGAGATGTGGCAGCTGACTTGAAGGAGGGGGGTGACATACACCAAGGGGTTCAGGGTTATGAGGTAGCTCCAGTGGTGCACAGTGTCCCTAAGGTAGATTGTGGAACTGGCACAGGGGTTCATATTCCTAGTGGTGGGAGGGACACTCTACTGACTCTAGATGAGAGGTGCAGGGAGAGGTGTTCCCCCATGGTAGAAGCCTTGGTATGTGAGTATGGAGACCGCCCAGAAGAGTGTGGGTTGAGTGACAGAAACAGTCAGACACTGTTTTGCCAGACTCAGGAGGGTGATGTGAGGTACTTGTGTGAGGCACTGGATGGTGAGGCAAAGAGTAGCTTGGTCAACACTTGTGTGGGGCTGTGTGATTCAATTGTTGGAGAGCATATTTTAAGTCCCTGTTTTCCAGAGCTATGCCAACAGCCGGTGGAGTGTGAGTTCTCTGACCCCAGGGAGCTTGCACTGGAGGTAGACCTTTTGGTGGATTCCAGAGGGTCTGAAGCAGCTTTTGGGAGTGATCTTGAAGGGGGTGGCTCAGGTTTCCCCCCACCAAGTGAGGTAGGGGAGGTTTGTGGTAGCCCAGATAGGTCCTGGAGTAGTGGGAAAGGTGTAGGGTCCCACACCCTGTCTCAGAGGAGAAGGAGTGGGAGTGGGCTGTGTCCCAAGGTGCCTGAAACCCAGTCCCAGGGCCTGGTTGGTTCCATGAGTGAACACCGGGAGGGGGGCCTAGTCAGTACTGAGAGGCCATCCCCTGAGGGGGATCCCAAAATGTCAGGTGGACTGTAGCAAGCATCCCACCAGTTCTGGTGTCTGGCTGCACCGCTCCAGTGGGGAGGGTGCATGAGTCCAGAGAAAAGGGTGAGGGGGGATGCTGTCCCCAGTGGAAGGACCAGTGGGTCAGGGGTTGCCAGCTCTGAGGTCAGAGCACCCCAGGACTGACTCTGGTGAGGCCACTTCTCGCCTGAGGGGTCTTCACGCTCTGTCAAGTAGACAGGAGGCCGGAGACCTGCGCCAGGCAGTCTCTCGTACAACTCATGAGGAGTGTGTTTCCCTTGGGGGGGGTTGGTGTACTCCCCCAGAAGTCCTGGGTTGCCAGGCATAGGTCCAGCCTAAGGGTACAGACTCTGGGTTGGATGACCAGCTTCAGGGTGTCCCCCCTGACCTGGAGGAAGGGGCAGCTGCTAACAGTGCCCCTACCAAGTTGTCTTCTGGGGTACCGCTCCAGGTGAGAGGGTGCAGAGCCCCAGGGAGGAAGACAGGGTATGGGAGAGCCTACCCAGGTCTCTTGTCCAGCCAAAGGGTACAGACCCTGGGCTGGTGGGCCAGTGTCAGGATGCCATACCTGACTTGGCAGGAGGGAGAGTGGAGAAAGGGTGCCAAGCACCTGGGGCTACCGCCCCCCACTTTCTGACGCCACAGAGGTTAGAGAGGCCTGAAAGGCATGAGGCCTGGCCCTCATCACTGACAGTTGTCAGTGGCCACTGTGGCTTGCTGTCCTGGTGGACAGAGTTGCCCCTGGGAGGGGGACAGGAGTCACACCCCGGGGGTGGACTGGGCCACACCACTGTGTTGGCTATGTGGGTACTGTCTGCCTGTTGGGACACATCTGTGAGCAAAGTAAGTTTAGGCGCTGCACAGATGGGGTCCACAGGTAAGGAGAATAGTTCCCCATGGGTCAGCTTAGTGGGCCCTGAGAGTATGGATAGAGGGATCCAACTGGGTTCAGGAAGGCGTAGAACGGGAATAGACCCCTGCTGTTGTGGGCCAGGTTCCATGTTCTATCGCCCCAAGCAGGGAAGCCCATCGAGGTATGGATTGGTCTACCCTGGCTTTAGGCTGGATGCCCAAACGTTTTGCTTCTTCCTCCTATTTTTTGCTGACCTGTTGTTGGTTTTAGGACTCTGGGCACTTTATCACTGCTAATCAGTGCTAAAGTGCATATGCTCTCTGTGTAAATTGTGAACATGATTGGTTATCCATGATTGGCATAGTTGACTTACTGGTCAGTCCCTAGTAAAGTGCTCTAAGTGTGCCAGGGCTGGTAAATCAAATACTACTAGTGGGCCTGCAGCACTGATTGTGCCACCCACATAAGTAGCCCTGAAAAGATCTCAGGCCTTCCACTGCAGTGCCTGTGCGCAGTTTGCTAACTGCCATGTCGACTTGGCAAGTGCACCCACTTGCCGGGCCCTAACCTTCCCTTTTCTTACATATAGGACACCCCTCTGGTAGGCCCAAGGTACCCCCTGGGCAGGTTACAGTGTATGTGAAAAATAGGACATTTACTGATGTGTGTAACATGTCCTGATAGGGAAATACTGCCATTTTCGTTTTTCACTATTGAAAGGCTATCTTGCCCAATAGGACAGAATGGGGAATGCTTTGTAACATTTTACAAGCATATCTTCCCATAGGGATAAGATGGAAAAATAAAGTTTAGGCTCTCTGAACTCAGAATTTAATAACACATCTTTTACTAAAGATGGTTTTTAAATTGTGTGTTTGAAAATGCCACTTTTAGAAAGTAGGCATTTTCTTGTTTAACCATTCTGTGTGCCTCTGCCTGTTTGTGTATTGACTGTCTGGTTTTGGAGTGACAGGGGCTGGGGAGGTGCATTTTCTCAGCCAGCCACCTGAGGGTGGGGGGGGGTTGATGTGTGTCCTGCCTTTCCTGAATGAGTCAGGGCTGGGCTGAATAGACCTGGGCTGCATTTAGAGTGGTGGGAGGAGATTTCCCTTGCACCTGAATAGGGCCTGTCTGCCTTACACAATGCTGTCTCCACCTCCTGCCGGGCAGCTGCACCATAGAGGACAGAACTGGTTTGGACTGGGCTCAGAGACCCTTGCACAAAGAGAACATAGACATTTTGGGGTATAAGTATTAGACTTAAAACCCCTGAACTTTAGACTACTTCTGGAATCAAGAGGAACCTTTGCCAAGGAGAAGAGCTGGAGAAAATGAGGAGAAGTACTGCCCTTGCTGTGTGTCTGGGTTTGGCCTGCAGTTGCTGTTTCTCCAAGGAAAGGAGAACGACTTTGCTGTGTGCTGTGTCCCCTGCTTGAGGAAAGTCTCCAAGGGCTTGAGTAGAGCTTGCCTCCTGTTTTGAAGTCTCAGGAACACAAAGACTTCACCCCCAGCTCCCCTGAACTTCCTTGCTGGGAGTTCTGATCTGCCAGGAGTGCCTGTGGCTGTGTGTGGCCTCTGGAGGTTGTTCTGCTACTGGGAGCTGGAAAGCATCGCAACAACAAGAATCGACGCATCAAGGGATCTCGGCTGAAAAGGTTGACACAGCGCCACTCGCTGCCGCCGCATCCTTCGCGGATGCATCCCGGATTTCCACGCATCGTCCCTGTGCGGCAAGTTTTCCCCGACGCATCACCCGCAGATCAGAGTCATCTCAGAATGGATGCATCAATTCCCCCTGCAGACTGGACCCGATGCATCGCTCCCCTGTGTACAGCGGAACTGTCGCATCGCATCCACGAAGGTCTCAGGAACGATGCATCTCTTTGTTTTTCGACGCTTCTCATCGCTGCGGCTGTTTGGCCTGGTGAATTTTGTCGCAAGAATAGGTACTTTGCAAGAAATCACGCATCCATAGTTTTCTATGGACTCAGTTGCTAAAACCTTTTGAAAGTCATTTTTCTTAATACTTGTATGTTGGATTTTTGTTGTTTTGGTCTTGTTAAGTTTAGATAAAGATACTTTATTTTTTGTCTAAACCGGTGTGGTGTCCATTTCTGGTGTTATCATTGTGTTACTGTGAGTGTTGGTACAAATACTTTACACATTGCCTTTGGGATAAGCCTGTCTGCTCGTGCCAAGCTACCAAGGGGGTGAGCAGGGGTTATCTAGAGTGTTTATCCCCCGTACCCTGACTAGAAGCAAGGGTCCCTATTTGGAGAAAGGTACCTACCTCTGCCAACTAGAAACCCCCATTTCTAACACCCTGGTGACCCGTAAATGACGTCCATGGCTGCACAGTGTCATGGCTGTGTTTGCATGCTTTTGAACATTAAAGCCAGACTTTGCCAATACTTGTTTTATATTTACAACCATAACAAACCACATTGTTCTAAAATGAGAGGCATCTTGCATCTTCAAGCTGAGATGTTATTCTGGAAGAGCGCCCATGAATCAAAAAGATGGCTTTGCTGGCTGAATCCTCTCCCAAAAGAAGCAGAAAATACAATGGACAACTTCCAATCGGTGAAGGGGCCCGTAGCCCGGTCCCTGGACATTTAAGCAGAATTTCTGCTAAGCCTGTGGATGGGTATTAGCAAAAATCTCACTGCCTTTGGCACTTTAAGTTATTTCACTCAATAAACTGCCCACTCAATTTTCAATTGTGCAATGCTAAATTAGCGCCTAAACCCTTAACTATGTTGGTGGCATCAATCATCCGACCTCTCAATGGCAAACATCAAAGATGTAATACAGTTCTGTAATGGAGCATGGCTAAAAACAATACAAATTGGCTAATGGGACCCGCATGTGCCCATGGAAAACATCAGGTTCTTATCAGGGACATGTTCCAGCGTTGTATCAGGATATAGGCGCTCGTGCACACACACACACGCGCGCGCGCGCACACCATGAGCTGCTTAACTCCCTCTGCTAGCGAGCAGCGAGACCACAAGCCTCTTTAAATAACAGAGAGCTTGTACGGATGACTGGAACAATTACAGTTAACATAAAACGACCAGCCTAATTGATGTCAGTTTTCATTCTGGCCTTTTACCCACCGGGCTCGATCGACTGCAGTCTCGGGAGATGTTAGCCGAGAAAGCAAAACAGAAAAGTAAAAAGATACATCCCAAGTGGCAGATTCCCTTAAAGCACATGTCCAACTAAAATAATATGTTCAAACGTATTCTCCAATTTCTGTCTGCTTTGTTCGTCTTCCAAAGTAAATGAAGGAATAACTTTGAGGGTAAATAAATGATGGCGCTTTTCCTGCAGCGCTTTTACTACAGTGGCTTTAAAAACAGGTACTTCATGGAGTACTACAGAAATATCCGAAATATTCCAAAATAATAAAAAAAGTTTTCCCGCTCTTGACTCACACTTTACAAAATGGCGCCCTGTATAATCAGGAAACCGACAGTAATTAAAGATAATGACCTGCTTTGCTTAATACACAACCTGGAACCTTGCACACATATTTTGGCACTTACGTCTTTACATTACCCTTGTTTGGCAGTGCCTCTCATGCTTATCGTTTTCTCAGTTTATTTTCTTCAGTAGGAGTCAGGCAAGAATAAAAATGCCATTTGAGGATAACTTTATTCAAGCGCCAGTTAACAGCGTTCTTGCCCAAGTCTAAGGTTCTGAGATGCACAAACATTTAGTGATATAGAGAAGCCCTTTTCTCCATCACCACTGTAAGGATAGAGTAAGTGAATTTCATATAATTCATGCACTTTCTAAACTTGGATGCCTTGGAGGAAGACAACATCATAAACCACACTAGGGCCCAGGTTTACTAGTTCTTTGCGCAAGGTTCCTGTCACAAACCGGCACACCGTGTTGATTTACTTTCCAGTACAGAAAATATGCTAGACATCACACACACCCTTGAACTATAGTGCAAGGGTGTGTGTGTGACACAGGGCAGCATAAAGGATGCCAGGGCAGGGGGAGAGAGATACACCATCACATCTTATTAAACATGGCACTGTTCTGCTCTCTCCCTTTGATGTGTTGCAGTGCAGCAACCATGATTGCTTCGCTGCACTGCGATGAGTGAAAAATTTGTAAATTTGTCCCTAGATCTTTAGGTCTGACCTAGCTTCAGCTGTTTCACTTGCATTATGCAATTAGATAAATTCAGAAATAAAAAATACAGACATATGTACATACAAAGAGGAGGTTTGGGTCAGCCTTCTTCATCCACAGGAGACCGCATTGGACATTGGTCAGCCCTCTTCAACCACAGTCTCTTTTGTACTCTATGTGATGGCATTTTGACTGATCACATGTGAACATCCTCTGAAAAAAGTGCACCTCCGTGCCATGGCTTTCTTAATACTTTAATTTGTTATTGTATTTTTCTTTCTATTCTTTGTCCTTTTTATTTTTCCAGTCATCCCTATCTGTTTAAGATATGACTTCAGTTTACAGTAATTCAAAGTCAATTTTAAAGAATACTTCTTTATAACTGTCAGAACTATATTTTCATCTGATATGTATTCAAACTAAAAAGGGTTTCTCCATCTGTTGTAATTATACCTGCATGCTAGGTAGCGCCCATTCTGTGCTATATAAATCATATGCATGTTTTTTTTTATTGTAGATTTTTAATTGCAAGCATATAGCAGCCCCATTTAGATGACTGCATGTTTACTTTTTTTATTCGTCTTTGTATATTTTGTAGCATATACATGCAATGAAAAAAAACAAAAAACAATTGCCTCAGATTGCGAAGACCAGAACTATCAACTTCACCAATACTTGTTTTCAAATTGTTTTTAAATTTTTTTTTCTGTACAGCTTTAACTGTTTTTCAGCCACTTAGAGAATTGGGGAGAGGTGTTTTAGGAATTTGTGTGACATTCTATCGGTGAAGAGGTAGAGGTATACAGTTCCAAGGTGATTAGCAATGTGACTGCTTCAAGGACCCCAAACTGTTTTTATCTGATCAGGAGCAGGAAGCAGCAGTTTTGGGCATCTGATTTTAGTCATCTGGTCAGATAGTATAGAATGACAATTTGGGAAGGTACTCCAAAACACTAGCTGCCATAGTCAAGTAGTGTGATGTCATTATTGGCTCTAAACATTCTGCTGATTTATATGATTTATAATCCATAATTTACCGAGGGCTAAATCCATGGTACACTTGATTATTTGTTGGGTTGCCAGACCACTCTGTCTGTAGGACACCCAATTCACAAGGCTATTTGCACATGTAAGTGTAACTTGCAAATACCCTTTTGTATTGTAAAATGAAATTTGCAGTGCTCAAAAAGCAGTTTGACACTCACAAAAAGATTTCCTCAAAAACAGATTTTGTGCGAGCAAATCTACTCCCTGAGGTGGTTAGCTTACACTCCAGAATGGGAATGCTCTTATGGTTTATACGCACACCAATAAAAATACTTGCTAGACAGTATTCACAGACTCTTTCCCTGCCCACCCCACCCAGGAAACAGGTGGAAATGTACTCCTGTCAAGGGCAAGAGTAAATGTGAACACACCTAGAATTGTTGGTGTTGTAGAGGAGTTTTCTCGTCAGAGAAACTTGTTTTCCACAATGAGAGAAAAGGATAAAAGGTAGCAAGTGTATTCCCACTTGCTCTGTGATTTTAAAATGAGAATATATTGCCTGGTGCTGTGGCAGGTTTCCAACAGCACTCCTGTGAATTTTTAACACTCTGAAATTCATGTGAGGTAGTAAACCTATAGAAGCAGTTTTTCGATTGCCCTAAGAACTGGGCCACATGTTTGACATGTGTACATTTATTGAGAGAAAAATGCGTGAGTGCGACCCTAGCCTCCAAACTCCTAATTGTGATCTATGCAGCAACAAGAGTTACAGCACATATGGCCGTTAACTGCACCAAACGTCAAGGCCTTCATGCTGCACTATGGAAGACGTAAACTGTACCCATGCTAATTAGTACCAGCATATTTGGTGCAAATAATACTTCATTAAAGTAATAATAATAATAATCTTTATTCAGCAGTAGATGCAGCCATAAAAGAGACAATATTAATATCTACATCAAATTCATTTGTCAGATGCGTATCAGCCAAGTATGCAAAATCGCAAAATGTCCATTTAGTCATTGTTCACAACTGGCTATCTTAACCTCATTGAAATACCTAAAAAATAAAGTTAAAACTACATCGTGCAGGCCGTAGACAAGGGTTACAAGAACAGTAGGGCGACATGGGGATGCTACTATTAGGACCATAAAAGAAGCCATAGTTATCATTAACAATTCATTACATTTATAACAGCATGGCAATGTGCATTCTAGCATATATCCTTAGAAACTTTAGTCACCTCTAGAGTTTCTTGACCTTAAAGCAGATCTTAAAAAGTTGGTAACACAAAAGAGTGTGCGAACGTTAGGCAAAAGCTGTAGGTGCAATAGAGCTACACGGACATGTCTAAATCTCAGTTCTTTTAAAAGCCCTTTGTGAAACAATCTTCTAGGATACGTAAACTTCATTAAAGTGCTTTTGTTGCCTTCTTATGACTTTATAACATGCATTTCATTTTAAAAAGTAGCAGTCCGGAATGCATTTATTATTTTGTTTTATTTTTTAATTTTATTTATTTATTTATTTATTTATATGCCAAAACCTTTTGGTGCATAATTTTGAAAAACAGTTTCCAGCAGGTGAGGAATAGATATCTGCAATTGTATTCCCTATCTGCCATACTATTGTCCATTATGGCAGGACTGCAAGCACAGAGAATGTGAATGTGGGAGGGGAGTGGGTTACTGCAGTTTTTCCTCACTTCAACTCAAATCTTGGACAGCACTAGGCGGTAGTGGGAAAAACTCGCCATGCTTAGCAGTTGATTCCCTACAGGCTGAGATCCCACCACTCTTTGATGAGACATGCAGCTGCAGGGTATTGATACAGGAGAAGTTGAACTTCACTTCGTATGAAGTCAGACGACACATGAAAACTTCACTCATCTTTGTGGAGTGTGGTTGACTTTGCATGCAATATTTAAATATTGTACACACCTACCAATTATCACTCAATTTTAGCATTCCATTTCTCTTTAAGACCCTTATGTCACCTCACAATTCCAGCCTTTGTGAGAAACACCGTGTCCAGAGCAACTCACATCCATATTCAGGCTTGACATTTTTATGGAGACAGTTGTGATGCACAGTGTGAACAATCTGCTATAAGGGCTGGGTTATGGAGAGTTTTACATATTTATACTTTTGAATTTGTTGTTCTCTTTCTAAACCTGGCACAGTAGTATCCTTTTCTCTGGGCTTTTAGAAGTGGAAAAAATGTTGGCAGGAATAATATTACTCGTTTCTATACAAATGATATGATTTAAAGTTAAGAAACAACATTGAGTCAGTTATGGTGAGGGTGAAGTGTGAGGTGTCATCAGAACATGTTTACTTCCATTATTTTTTAAACAATTCAATAGAATTCCTCTTTTTTGGACTGGCAAACAAGCCATATTATTATTTTTATTATGTACAGTGCATTTAAATATTATCACAATTTGACTAATACATATTGTCTACCATGTAGAAAGTCATATTTTGTTTTTGTGACCTAAAGTTCTTACAAATAAACCTATCTGAATGATGCAGATCTTGTTAATCAACATAAAAGAAACAATATGTTAAATGGGAAAAGAAAGAAAGGCAAAAAAACATTCTCACGTTCCTAATTGACAGTTTTCTCCAAAAGGGGATCCACTTCAAATTTTAAATTATTTCCTTTAAAAATCCCTTTTGTTTGGTTGGATGACTCTACCTACACAAGACGGCAAATAGCACAACACAATATCAGTCTAAAGATTCCTAGGAGATTCTCATAACTAGAGCTTACAGTTGCAAATGACTCAGTGGTCAATGCGATAATTAGTGGGGACATCTTTTACCCTTTATGGGTTCGATGCTCTATTTAAATCCAGCCTTTGTAATAGTTAATAACAAGATTGTGTGTAGTTGTATTCATATATATAACAGCTCACTCAGCATAATATATAATTTTCCAAATCACATTGACTGCCAGGAATCTCATACATAATCCCATGACAGTGTTTCAAAGGTTTTACTGGCACATGCATCAAGGAAGGCTTTTGCGATTCCTTAATTGCGATTATTAAGGAATCGCAATTAAGGAATCGCAAAAGCCTATGCATGTAGGAATCGCTATAAAAATAGCGATTCCTAAACATTCCTTAATTGCGAGTCGCAAATTGTGAGTCGCAATTAAGGAATGGCTTCTCATTCATTCCTATGGGCCTACAGGCCCATAGGAATGAATGGGAATTGCATGCGCAATTTGCGAGTACCCTTCAGGTACTCGCAAATTGCGCATGCAATTTCAAGGTGCAAGGGTGCCAAAAGGACACCCTGTTGCACCCCTGAAATTGTAATGTGCACCCATGTTGCGCACACACATGCCCCAAGAGCGTGTGTGTGTGTAACATGGGACTTTGAAAAATGCACTTTGGTGCATTTTTCAAAGAAATCGCAATTTACCATCACCTTTCATTTGACGGTAAATTGTGATTCTTAATTGCGAAACCGCAATTTTTTTAACTTTATTGCATTGCATTTAAGGAATCGCAAATTGCGATTCCTTAAATGCAATTGCAATTAAAGTAATCGCAATTTTGCGATTACTTAAATTGCGAATTTTGCATTTGGGATGATGCATCCCAAATGCAAAAATACCGGTCGCAAAGGGGCAGATTCTGAGAATCTGCCCGTTTGCGACCGGTTTTTTCTTTGATGCATGTGGGCCAAAGTGATTTAAAAAACAATATTAGCTTCTTTATTCCCATCTAGATTCTGAGTATATAAATGTAATAACATTTTTAGATGCAATACTGTGCTGGAACGCAACTGTTTACGTCTTCTTCCATAGATGAGGAATCAGTGCTAGTAGTTGTGTGGCTATTTTTTTGCATATGAATTATTATCTAATTGATCGGTGCTATGGTTTGATGCAAACTAAATAAAGCAGAGTCGGCTAATGTTGGTACTAACATAATCTTGGACTGCTTTAACATGAATGGTAAATTTCCTAATGCATATGCTTCTTTAAAAAGAACTAGCAGCAAAGGAGTTACATGTTGCTTATGTAGAATGGCATGCAGGACTTGGTGATTCATTCTTTTTTAAGGATTCAAGGAATATTTCCCTTTCAATACCTCATTTACAGCAATATCGTAATCCAAATAATGCATATTTGTAGGCAATAAATGTGATCCTGAAATGTTTCAAGAAATTGTAATTAGATGTCATCAGCCTTTGCTATCTGTAAATTGAGTTAATACAGTTCCTTACTAAAGACTCTGTTAAAGGTCCTTCAAAGATCTGATTTTACCCATCTATTCAGGTCATATACCTTTGCTGTTTGCCTTCCGGCATAGAGGTTTTTTGCATCTTTTTGTATGTAGGTAAGCTTGTAAACAAATGACCCAGCCACAAAATCCAGTTTTTAATGCCTTCCATTTAATTGCATATTTAGTTCTAAATGGCTGTATCTATAAAATTAATGTGTGCCTTTTCTCATGTTAGTGATGCCAACTGGGAATAACCTCCCATTCCATCTTTGTAGCTCTGACGTTCTATCAGCATAACACATAAAAGTAGAGTAGTCAGTTATGATGTAAGTTAAATATATAGAGACCTTAACCAGTTTATTATCAGAATAAAATGCAATTTAAAGATAGTCTCATCCTGATCAACTATGATGTCTCTAGGACAAAATAGGGAAAACATCCCTATATGGTTTACTATATGCCACGTTTCTGTAAGTCCGAATTCCCTGATACTCTATTGCGGTGTGTCATATTTATTTGAGATATAGAACTGCTGTTTTCCTAACAAGACCATCTTCTACAAGAATATTAATGTCTCCTGACCACAAAAAATAGTCTTTATCTATAGAATGTACTGAGACTCACTGAACAACAATGTCTTAGGGTCTGGTACAGGTTTTAATTAACACCACTGATGCAGGATAGAAATTTCCATATAGTATTACATTCTTTATTCATTTTTCAATAAAACAATGAGTGAATTGTAGATGCAACTTATTTCTTTAATAAAGCAAGGTTTCTCTCATGTATGACAAATATAAAACTGAAAGTATCTTAACTTAGGTTTTTATCTTTAGCTGCGCAATATTTGGGATTCTCTACCTATAGACATTCGTCACTAGTGTAATTATGGTACTTCAAAACACAACTGTTTTGTTACAGGAATTGTGTCTCTTTAGCATTTATTATGAACTTCTAGAGTGTCCATACACTCAACAAGTCAACAAATAAATGAATAAATCAATAAATAAATAGCATATTGATATCAATCTTATGATTCCACAGAGAATTATAAACACTGGCAAACCTTTGTTCATCTGTCAAACCCCTGACATTTAAGTTCATGTACAATACTGACATCATCTATTTTGGATTGCACTGGTACTTTGTAAAACTTTGTTTTGCTAACCTGCAATTCATTCAGCAATATTTTTTCAGTCACCAGTCTTTTATACAACAACTCTGCAAAACACATACATCATGGGGGCAAGTAAATATTGTACGCTCATCCTCCATGATCAATTTTTTCATAGCTTGATTTTTAACCGAGGGATCCCTTCTGCCATACCTATTTTAATTAACAGTGTCAATAACAAACAATCATTCAAATATTAATGGTATAAAAATAAGTGTGCCATTTATGCATTTAAAGTAAACCAAAGATATAATATTGAACTTTGTACTATTAAAAATAAGCTTCTTGTGATTCACTCATCTGTTGCGAGATGTAGACCACTCTTCTATATCTGTTTAATAGCTGCTCTGATCAAATTAAAAGCTCACATAAAAGCACCTTTAAAACACAGGTTAAAAACTCCTCACTAATGGTTTCACTTTGTTGTCCCACCATGATAAGTTTGTCATTAAATATAAAACTTTATTGAATAAGAAAAAATTTCTCACACCATCAAGCCCTATGAGAAAAAATTGTAAATCTAACAACCAGTGCTCAGAAAAAGGCCACAAAAACGCTTACTAAAATTACACTTCACATCCTACGGAACACCCAAAAATTAGCTGCCATCAGCTTACCCTCAAACTAAACATATGTTTTACAAACTAAACTCCAGGGAAGCACCCACAAGCCAGAAGAGCTATTTTATTACTTCATTCCATTCTCACTTCATGCTTAGCAACCTATTTAACCTATATTATATGATAAGTATCACATCTTTACCAAATTTAGCATAATATAGAAATATAAGTCTACCCAGATTTATTCACAGTAAAAGTGGTGATGTTAAATACATTTTGTACTTATACTTCATGGATCTTTAAAATTATTTTTTTATTTTTTTAGTATCACATCAAATACCAACAGCACAAGGCGACTGCAAAACAAGGCTTATCACTGATCTATTATTTGAGCTTGTTCTGTAGCTCATTGAGTCAATGTCATATCTGCATTATAAGACAGAAAGAACGAATGAAACTGCATTTCTAGAAGTTTGCATTCTTGTAAACAATGTTCAACAAACAGTAGATTGGCTTTGTCTAGTGACAAACCTTAGTTGGTACCCATGGACCTACGTCTATACACTTTTAAAACTCACATTTTATGAAAAGTAACAGATCTTCAACCTGGACTCCAATTCAGAAAATCTGATAAACATATTTTTTCATATTCCATCTCTGTATTTCATTTTGCATACTTTAAAAAAGAGGGTGGAAGAGAGGAGTTCCAGTCCAGCACACATCCTGCAAAGTACTATAAATACATTAATGTGTGTGCAGTTTCGTGATTCTTGTCCAGTCAATCTATTATAATTGGTTGGACTAGCTGAAGTCATCAGAGGCATCTTTATTGCAGTACACAAGCCCTCACCAACCAGTTGGTTGAATGCTTCATCAATGGGCTGTGCTCCTCGTAGGGCTGGTGCTGCAGTGGTCAACATGCCCCATGGAAGGGGCTCTTTGCCCAAGATCTTTTTGAGTGAAAAAAGATTCAAATTAACTAAAACCCATCAAAGCCTTTATATTCAAGGGGATTCAGTTAAGATTAAAAACAGTGAGGGTGTCTTGAAAAATAAAGTTCCCCAAGTTCAATCAAAATCGGTCAACATGTTTATTGCCTAATTTTGTCCTATAAAGTATCAGTGGCAATTTGTCTACACTTTTCCAGCCAATATACTTCACACAAACGTCTCTCTCCACAACATTCTGAGGGTCTGAGCCTAATGCTTTATTGTTAAACTTGGCACCATTGGCGTGGGTCTCCCTTCCAATTTTTTGCTGTTGCCTCCTGTGTTTTTGCTGGTCTAGATGTTTTGGGCACTTTGCCACTGCTGTTCAGTGCCAAAGTGCAAGTGCTCCCTTTGTAAAGTATTGTTGTGGATTAGTGATTCCATGATTGGCTGTTTGATTTACTTGTCAGACCCTAGTACAGTGCACTATGTGTGCCCAGGGCCTGTAAATCAAATGCTGCTGGTGGGCTTGCAGCACTGGTTGTGCCACCCACATAAGCAGCTTGTAAAATGTGACTCAGGCCTGCCATTGCAGAGCCTGTGTGCAGTCGGGGACTGCCATGTCGATTTGGCAAGTGCACACACTTGCCAAGCCTTAAACCTTCCCTTTTCTACATGTTAGTCACCCCTAGGGTAGGCCCAAGGTACCCCTGTGGGCAGGGTGCATTGTATGTGAAAGGTAGGACATGCCCTGATGTGTGTGTCATGTCATGATAGTGAAATACTGCCAATTTCATTTTTCACTATTGCAATGCTATCTGTTCCCATAGGCAAGAATGGGGAGTTAGTTTATACTGACATTACTGACCCTAGGAACAAGATAGGAAAATAAAGTTTAATATGCCTGAACTCAGAATATTAAAGTGCATCTTTTAGTGAGGGTGATTTTTACATTCTGTGTTTGAAAATACCACTTTTAGCAAGTGGGTATTTTCTTGCCTAACCATCCAGTGTGCCTCTGCTAGGTTTGTGTATTGCATGTCTGGCTTCTGGATGACAGGGGGCTGGAGAGGGCTGTGGCTCCAGAAGTCTGATTAGTCAGGGCTGGGCTGAATGAACCTGGGTTGAATTTAGAGTAGGGGGAGGAGATTTCCTTTCACCTGCCTGGGCCTGGTGGGCCAGGTCTGCCTTCAACAATACTGTCTTCACCTCCTGCCAGGAAGCTACACCAGTGAGGACAGAACTGGTTTTGGCTGGGTACAGACACTCTCTGCCTTCAGAGAACAAAGGATTTGTGTGTATAAAAAGTGGGACCCAGACCCCAGACTTTTAGATCACTTCTGGGAAATCAAGAGGAAACCTTTGCCAAGGAGAAGAGCCGGAGAAGCTGAGGAGGAATACTGCCCCTGTGCTGTTTGCTGTCTGGGGTTGGCCTGCAGTGGCTGCTTGCTGCCAAGGAAAGGAGAAGAAGGACTTTGATGTTTTGCTTTGTCACCTGCTTGAAGAAAAAGATCTCCAAGGGCTTGAAACTGAGCTTGCCTCCTGTTCTGAAGTCTCAGGAACACAAAGACTTCACCCCTTCTGTCTTCCTGCATCTAGAACTGCTGTTTTAGCTGCACCAGAAGGAAATTGCAACACCGACGCCGGCGAGCGATGCCGTAACCTGCACCACAGTCGTGAGCGCTGCACCGACTTGTGACATAGGCCCACCGCCAGCTGCCGTGCCACATCGACGCCAGCAAGCGACGCCGTAACCTGCCCGAAGCCGTGAGCGCTGCTCCGACTTGTGACTTGGGCCCGACATCTGCTGCTGTGCCGCATCGACTCCGAAGCCGACTTCATCATCGCGGAGCCGATCCTCAACGTGGGTGACCCCTGAATCCATCGACATCGCGCCATCGTAAGGAACAGTGGTTTCGGCGCCATCGTGACGTCATGTCCCGACGCAGTTAGGAACCGTCGTCTCGCCTCCCCTGCGCTGCAGTAAGGAACAGAGGCTGCACCTCCCCTGGGGTCGTAAGGAGCCGACGCCGCGCAGCGCCTACGAAGCCGCACCTCCCCAACGCGTGAACTGTCGTTGTTTTCATCATCTCCAAGGTACTGTTCTTTGGGGGTCTGCTTGACTCCGGGCCCGACGCCGCGCACCTCGCGGTCGGCGCCGTACTTTGGGATTTCCACCGGTCACGACGTCGTTATAACTCCAAGTGGAGTTATTTGTTGCTACAAGCTTTATTTGATTGAATAACCTATTTTTAAGGATATCTTGATAACTGTATTGTGGATTTTTGTCGTTTGGTCTTTTTTTGGTTTAGATAAAGATTATTTATTTTTCTTAACTGGTGTGGTGTCCATTTGTAGCGTTTTCACTGTATTACTGTATGTGTTCACAAGTGCTTTACACACTGCGTCTGAGATAAGCCTGTCTGCTCGTGCCAAGCTACCAAGGGGGTGAGCAGGGGTTATTTTAGGAGTGTATCCCCCTTACCCTGACTAGAAGCAAGGGCCCCTATTTGGACAAAGGTACCTACCTCTGCCAAATAGAGACCCCCATTTCTAACATTAGTGGTCAGCGGTGGGATCCTGGACTTGCATTTGTGACTTACATACAGTGATTGGTGTACACTACTAGTGAGTGTAGACCATTACGCGACCACATACATTTTGGTAGAGCTTTTCCTTGGAATTTTTTGCATCTTGAGAACTGCCAATTTTCACCATGAGCAAACAAGGATCCATTGCATCTGTGGATATTGACTTTGAAGAAGAGAGGGTTGATACCTACACTGTACCGCAACTTAAAACCATCTGCAAAAAATTTAAAATCTCCATAAGAGGCTTCACCAGGAAGGAAGAGTTCCAAAAGGCGCTGAGGGCCTGGTTGGAAGCAAGGAATGCCAGTGGGCAGACCGAGGATCCTATGGTGGAGGGGGAGAATTTAGAAGGGCAGCAGGATGGGGCAGTGGGCCTAACTGGAGGGGGAGTGCCTCCCACGGAAGGCAGCAGTGTGTCTTCAAGGGGTCTGTCTCCAGAAGAATTGGAGGACAGGGAAAAAAGCAGAGTGCATGAAATGGAGCTTGTTAAGCTCAAACTGGGGAGCCAGGATAACATAGAAAATGAGAAATTGGAGTTGGAGTTGGAGAGCAAGAGATTGGCAATGGAGGAGAAAAAGATGCTTTTAGAGCATGAGAGAGTGTTGAGGGAGCTGGAGCTAAATGCGAAGAGCTTAGAGATCAGTCCCTCTGGTGGCAGCACACCATCAGTGCCTGTAGAACGAAAAGTGTATATTCCCAAGGAAGTCATTAAGGATTTCATGAAGCATGAGGACATTGGGCAGTGGTTTAAGGCCTATGAGGTAGCGATGAAGTCCCACCGGGTCCCTGAGAGAGATTGGGGAGCGGGGTTCTGGGGCCACTTTATGGGTGAAGGAAGGGAAACCTTACTAGCTCTGCCCACTGAGGATCAGATGTCCTATGCCCCCATGAAGGAAGCCTTAGTGACCAGGTATGGGTTGACCCCAGAGCTTTATAGGCAGAAGTTTAGAAATTGCAAGAAGCTGGAGTCTAGTACCTGGGTGGAAAATGTGTCTTTTTTTTCAGAGCCTTGGATGGTTGGGTGAAGGGTAGCAAGGTAAATGATTTTCAGGCGCTCTATGATTTGGTTGCATGGGAGCACTTGTCCAGTAGTTGTTTTCCAGAGCTACGCCAGCACCTGATTGACAGTAAGCTGACTGATCCCAGGAAGCTTGCTGTGGAGGCGGATCGCTGGGTCAGTACCAGGGACCACAAGGGTCATGTGGGAGACTCCACCAAAGGTGGGCAGGGTCCCCAGCAGAAGAGTGGGGGGGACAAGGGTAAACAGAAGGAGTTCCAAAAAGGGCCCCAAAGTAATCCCCAAGGGAACCAAGGTAAGGGTTCCCAGCCTCCTGCTGAAAAGAAACCATGGGTCCCGCCAGGTAAGTCTGTGCAGAAGGGCCCCAGAACCTGTTTTAGCTGTGGTCAGGTGGGTCACTTCCAAGGAAGTCCCAAGTGTCCCAACACAGTGACCACTGCACCCACTGGTGCACCGCCCCGGGAAATGGCTAGTGTAGCCTTGGGGGAGGAGATGGGTGCCCAAGGTGGGTGGGGTCCTGCAGAGATGTCCCTGGTCTCTTTAGGAGACAGTGAGATGGTCCCTAGAGCCCAGCAGCCTGATAACACTAAAAAGTACAGGCAGTGGGTGACTGTCAATAGTCATAGTGTGGAGGCTCTGAGAGACACCGGAGCAAGTGTGACAGCTGTCAGTTGTCGGCTGGTGTCTGAAGAGCAGGTGGTCCCCGACGCAGTCTACCCAGTAGTTGCCGCTGACAATTCAGTGTTCCTCTGTAAAGTGGCACAGGTTCCCTTTGATTGGGGGGGGTCTCAGGTACCTTGAAAGTAGCTGTGAGGCCAGCCATGCCTGTTGACTGTCTGCTAGGCAATGATTTGGAAAGCTCCCCTTGGACGAAGGTGGAGCGGAGGTCTCATTTAGAGATGTTGGGTCTGCCTGAGTGGGCATGCATGACCGCTCGGTCAATGGCAGCCGGTAAGGGCATTCAAGAGGACCTGGAGCCTGAAAGAGTGGCCCAGGTGCCTGCCGGGAAGAGAAGAGGCAGGGGGTGCGGGAAACCGGCCCCCGCAGTTCCCATGGTCCAGGAGGAGGCAAACCTTGAGGGGGATGCCCTGGAGCCTACAGGGGAACAAGTAGCTGAACTGGTGGACCTGCCTGAGCTGACCAATTGGCAGCAGGAAGGAGGCCCATCCAGGGAAGAGTTCTGCGAGGAGCAGAAGAAGTGCCCTTCTCTTGTTGGTTTGCAGCAAAAGGCTGCAAACCAGGCAGCAGGTGATGAGTCCGGATCACATTGGATATCTTGGGAGAATGGTCTCCTGTATAGCAGGCCTAAGGTTGCTGAGCCTGGGCCAGCCCGTGTGCTGGTGGTACCCAGCGCTTCAGAGCCTTCCTACTGGGTCTGGCTCATGATGTGCCTTTAGCAGGACATTTGGGGCAAGACAAGACCTTTGAGAGGCTTGTCACCCACTTTTACAGGCCCCAAATGCGCAAGAGTTCTGATACTCATTGTAGGACTTGCCAGACTTGCCAGGCAAGTGGTAAGAGTGGGAGGAAGCACAAGGCTCCTCTCCAACATTTCCCTGTGGTCTGCACCCCCTTTGAGAAGGTGGGTATTGACATTGTGGGGCCTCTGGATCCCAAGACAGCCATGGGCAACAGGTTCATCCTGGTCTTGGTGGACCATGCCACCCGGTACCCGGAAGGTATCCCTCTCCGGACTGTGACAGCCCCCGTGGTGGGTCATGCGTTGATGGGGATTTTCTCCCGTGTGGAGTTCCCCAGAGAGGTGGTGTCCGACCGTGGTACCAACTTCATATCCAAGTATATGAAGTCCCTGTGGCAGGAGTGCGGTGTAACCTATAAGTTCACCACTCCTTACCACCCCCAAGGTAATGGGCTGGTTGAGAGATTCAACCGGACCCTGAAGGACATGATTATGGGTCTAGAGGAACCCATCAGGCGTAAGTGGGACGTCCTCTTACCATGCCTTCTGTTTGCTTACAGAGAGGTGCCACAGAAGTCCTTAGGGTTCAGTCCCTTTGAACTGCTGTACGGCCATCCTGTGAGAGGACCTCTGAGTCTGGTGAAAGAAGGCTGGGAGAAAGCTTCCAGTAAACCTCCCCAGGATGTATATAGCTACATGCTGGCCTTCAGAAACCAGACTAAGCGCTTCAGACAACTCGCTCAGGTGAATCTGGAAGCCAGCCAGGAGGAGATGAAACGTTGGTATGATCAGAATGCCACTCTGATCGAGTTTCAGCCTGGACAGAAAGTTTGGGTCATGGCCCCAGTGGAGCCTTGTGTGCTCCAGGATAAGTGGAACGGACCATTTGAGGTGGTGGAGCGCAAAAGTGACGTCACCTACTTGGTGGACTTGCAGTCTCCTAGGAACGCTTTGCGGGTCCTACATGTGAACCGCCTGAAGCCCCACTTGGAGAGGTCCGAAGTGGGCATGCTCCTAGCAACAGATGCTGGGATGGAAGAGGAGACCACGCCTCTTCCTGACCTCCTGTCTGCAAAGGAGCAAGATGGGTCAGTGGACGGTGTGAACCTCTCCACCGCCCTGACCCCTGAGCAGCAGAGTGACTGTCGCCAACTGTTGGGACAGTTTTCTGACCTGTTCTCCCTGACCCCCGGTGTCACTCAGTGGTGCGTCCATGATGTGGACACTGGGGACAGTCCTCCAGTAAAACATAAGGTTTACAGAGTGACTGACAGGGTCAGAGCATGCATCAAGGAGGAGGTCTCCAAGTTGTTAGCACTAGGGGTGATTGAGTCCTCAAACAGCCCTTGGGCCAGCCCAGTGGTCTTGGTCCCAAAGGCTGCCGCACCCGGTGCCACACCAGAACTCCGGTTCTGTGTGGACTAATGAGGGCTCAATTCAGTCACCAGGACTGACGCGCACCCCATCCCCAGAGCTGATGAGCTCATCGATCGGTTGGGGGCTGTCCGGTACCTTAGTACGTTTGACTTAACGTCTGGGTACTGGCAGATCGCCTTGACTGATGGGGCAAGAGAGAGGTCAGCATTCTCCACACCAGATGGGCACTACCAATTCCGGGTGATGCCCTTTGGGATGAAGAATGCCCCTGCCACCTTTCAGAGGTTGGTCAACCAGGTGTTGGCTGGGCTGGAAGATTTCAGTGCCGCCTACCTGGATGACATTGCAGTGTTCAGTGCCACTTGGGAGGAACATCTGCACCACCTCTGGGAAGTGTTGAAGGTGCTGCGGAGGGCAGGCCTCACGGTCAAGGCGAGCAAGTGCCAGATCGGGCAGGGTTCTGTGGTGTACTTGGGACACCAGGTGGGGAGCGGCCAGGTGGCACCCCTATAGCCCAAGATTGATACCATTCTGGCTTGGGAACCCCCCAAGACCCAGACAGAGGTGAGAGCCTTTTTAGGACATCACCGGGTATTACAGTAGGTTTGTCAAAGGGTATGGCAGCATTGTTGCCCCCTTGACAGAGCTGACTTCCAGGAAGCAGCCCAAGAAAGTGAACTGGACTGATGCCTGTCAGGAAGCTTTTGATGCCCTGAAATCTGCCATGTGCACGGCACCCGTGCTTCAGGCGCCCAACTTCTCAAGGGAATTCATTGTGCAGACAGATGCTTCAGAGCATGGTGTGGGGGCTGTGCTCTCGCAGCTGAATGAAGAGGGCCTAGATAAACCTGTAGCCTTCATTAGTAGGAGGTTACTTCCACGGGAACAGAGGTGGAGTGCGATTGAGCGTGAGGCATTTGCTGTGGTCTGGTCACTGAAGAAGTTGAGACCATACCTGTTTGGGACTCACTTCCGGGTTCAGACGGACCACGGCCCCTCAGATGGTTGATGCAGATGAGGGGTGAGAATCCAAAACTGTTGAGGTGGTCAATTTCCCTACAGGGGATGGACTTTATGGTGGAACACCGCCCTGGTACAGAACACGCCAATGCTGATGGTCTGTCCAGATTTTTCTGCCTTAGTGAAAAGAACTCCCAAGAGGGTGGGTAGTTCTCCCCACATTTCAGCTGGAGGGGACACCTGTTAGACTTGGCACCATTGGCGTGGGTCTCCCTTCCATTTTTTTGCTGTTGCCTCCTGTGTTTTTGCTGGTCTACATGCTTTGGGCACTTTGCCACTGCTGTTCAGTGCCAAAGTGCAAGTGCTCCCTTTGTAAAGTATTGTTGTGGATTAGTGATTCCATGATTGGCTGTTTGATTTACTTGTCAGACCCTAGTACAGTGCACTATGTGTGCCCAGGGCCTGCAAATAAAATGCTGCTGGTGGGCTTGCAGCACTGGTTGTGCCACCCACAGAAGCAGCTTGTAAAATGTGACTCAGGCCTGCCATTGCAGAGCCTGTGTACAGTCGGGGACTGCCATGTCGACTTGGCAAGTGCACACATTTGCCAGTCCCTATACCTTCCCTTTTCTACATGTTAGTCACCCCTAGGGTAGGCCCAAGGTACCCCTGTGGGCAGGGTGCATTGTATGTGAAAGGTAGGACATGCCCTGATGTGTGTGGCATGTCCTGATAGTGAAATACTGCCAATTTCGTTTTTCACTATTGCAAGGCTATCTGTTCCCATAGGCAAGAATGGGGAGTTAGTTTATAACATCTTATAAACATAACTGACCCTAGGAACAAGATAGGAAAATAAAGTTTAATATGCCTGAACTCAGAATGTTAAAGTGCATCTTTTAGTGAGGGTGATTTTTACATTCTGTGTTTGAAAATACCACTTTTAGAAAGCGGGTTTTTTCTTGCCTAACCATCCAGTGTGCCTCTGCTAGGTTTGTGTATTGCATGTCTGGCTCTTGGATGAGAGGGGGCTGGAGAGGGCTGTGGCTCCAGAAGTCTGATGAGTCAGGGCTGGCTGAATGGACCTGGTTAAATTTAGAGTAGGGGGAGGAGATTTCCTTTCACCTGCCTGGGCCTGGTCTGCCTTCAACAATGTTGTCTCCACCTGCTGCCAGGAAGCTACAGCAGTGAGGACACAACTGGTTTTGGGAGGGTACAGACACCCTCTGCCTTCAGAGAACAAAGGATTTGTGTGTATAAAAAGTAAGACCCAGACCCCAGACTTTTAGATCACTTCTGGGAAATCAAGAGGAAACCTTTGCCAAGGAGAAGAGCCGGAGAAGCTGAGGAGGAATACTGCCCCTGTGCTGTTTGCTGTCTGGGGTTGGCCTGCAGTGGCTGCTTGCTGCCAAGGAAAGGAGAAGAAGGACTTTGATGTTTTGCTTTGTCACCTGCTTGAAGAAAAAGATCTCCAAGGGCTTGAAACTGAGCTTGCCTCCTGCTCTGAAGTCTCAGGAACACAAAGACTTCACCCCTTCTGTCTTCCTGCATCTAGAACTGCTGTTTTAGCTGCTACAGAAGAAAATTGCAACACTGACGCCGGCGAGCGATGCCGTAACCTGCACCGAAGTCGTGAGCGCTGCTCCGACTTGCGGCGTAGGCCCACCGCCAGCTGCCGTGCCACATCGACGCCAGCGGGCGACGCCGTAACCTGCCCGAAGCCTTGAGCGCTGTTCCGACTTGCGACGTGGGCCCGACGCCTGCTGCTGTGCCGCATCGACTCCGAAGCTGACTTCACCATCGCGGAGCCGATCCTCGACGTGGGTGACCCCCGAATCCATCGACATCGCGCCATCGTAAGGAACAGTGGTTTCAGCACCATCGTGACGTCATCTCCTTGACACAGTAAGTAACCGTCGTATCGCCTCCCCTGCGCTGCAGTAAGGAACAGAGGCTGCACCTCCCCTGGGGTCGTAAGGAGCCAACGCCGCGCAGCGCCTACGAAGCCGCACCTCCCTGACGCCGTGAACTGTAATTGTTTTCATCATCTCCAAGGTACTGTTCTTTGGGGGTCTGCTTGACTCCGGGCCTGACGCCGCGCACCTCGCGGTCAGCACCGTACTTTGGGATTTCCACCGGTCACGACGTCGTTATAACTCCAAGTGGAGTTATTTGTTGCTTCAAGCTTTATTTGATTGAATAACCTATTTTTAAGGATATCTTGATAACTGTATTGTGGATTTTTGTCGTTTGGTCTTGTTTTGGTTTAGATAAAGATTAATTATTTTTCTAAACAGGTGTGGTGTCCATTTGTAGTGTTTTCACTGTATTACTGTATGTGTTCACAAATGCTTTACACACTGCCTCTGAGATAAGCCTGTCTGCTCGTGCCAAGCTACCAAGGGGGTAGCAGGGGTTATTTTAGGAGTGTATCCCCCTTACCCTGACTAGAAGCAAGGGCCCCTATTTGGACAAAGGTACCTACCTCTGCCAACTAGAGACCCCCATTTCTAACATTTATACTTAAAGGTTATCAACAAGATCTCCAGCAAAGAGCACCTGCTTTGCTTCTTTGGGGCCAATCAGGCATTGCAGCCTCAGCCTGACGAGGAGTACAGCCCAACGATGAAGTATGCCACCAATTGCTGAGTGAGGGCTTGTGCTCTCTAATACAGTTGCCTTTGATGATTTCAGTTACTGCAATCAATCATAATAGATAGACTGGACAAGTACCATGGAACTGCACTCACATTATTATTTTCCTTTTGCATAGCAACCTGCAGATGCCACAATATCTTATTTACCTTTCATTACTGATGTCATTGCTCCTCTAAATAAAATAAGGGTGATTTCAAATTTCCAAGAGGACTTCAATCCCACTGCCTGCTTCCCTCGAGGTCACCAGACACGATTCTCCAAGGGGAAAGAGTCTCAAGGGGTCCCCTTTCCTTTTGTGAATCGGTTACCACCTTCTTTGAGGTTTTGGTAACTGACAATGGTTTGCTATCGCAATTGCAGTCGCAAAACATGATACAGACCATACCAATTTGCAAATAGTAAAGAAAGCCCCTTTTATACTCCGATTCTGTATGAGTCGCAAAACCTATTTTGATCAGTCAGAAATGCTTTTTCCAACTTGCAAAATGGGTTTAGTATAAAGGAAATGGCCATTCTGCAGTCTCCAACCCTGTGTTTTTGCAAACCACAGGCTCTGCATCTGCAAAACACCATTGCACATCAGCCCCTAAATTCTGACCTTGTAAACAGTTGATGCCTTTCGCATGCTGAGGGCCAGAACGCAAAACTGACTCATGGTTTCACTTTTGAGGGATACCATGTTCTACATTCTCCTTCCTGAATATGCAGCAACTCCTTCATTTTACTTGTTGTTACTGTGGTGCTACAGCACGATGCTTTACTACCACTGTCCTCAGACAATATACTTGTTCAGGATACTGCTTACTAGTAAGGTCTATGTAGTACTTTTACTAAAAGACCAGTTATCATTCCTACTTGTTTAGAATTTTTTGTTTTGTCGACTTCCAGGCAACCATTTGTCTAACTAGTCCTATTGATACAGAAGTTTCTGATTTGGCCATATCTGACCACTAGCCTTGTTAAAGTCCCATTAGAATGGGACAAGAAAAAGTTGACTGAAACATATACAAACAACACAAAAAAAGCTTACTTGAAATAAGACCTGGATACATATGTAAAATGTACTACAATACTTCTCATGTATTGTTTGCAGTAATTAAATGCGTTTTTCACTTTTTAGTTAGCATACTTTTTAACACAAAACAGTATTTCATTAACACCTGAAAGATTTTATAGTACATTTACATGCGTTTTTACAAATAAGTATTTGTTCATCATACAGAAAGTATTACTTTTAAGTGTGGAAGCCTTCTAGTCAAGATGGCTTCAGTGTTCAGAAAACAAGGCTCCTCATGCATTGCAGTGGAAGCAGTCCCTAGGGGGTGGAATAATACATGTTAGCCACTAGCTTTATGGTGAGACAGGAATAGTCCTTTGGGCTGATCCAAGATTTAAATGACCGTGTCTTAAAGTAATATCTAAGGGGGGGCTCACCGAAAACAACTAATAGCTGAAAGGGGTTGACCCAAAGCCTGCTCTGTTTGTCAGGGCTCTCCAATGTGTAGCTTATGAGATGCCTGTAAGTAGCTCTCCTGTGTGCTGCCCAGCCTGATAAAGCTTTGTTGCTTTGGCATTTATACCAAAATGGAGTAGTGTGTATTCAAGACGAAAATGTGTGTATTATCAGAACTGATAAGGTGATGTTTGGAAAAATGGTTGAATTTCCTAAATATATTTAAAACTGATATTTGAATGATAAACCATGTGGCAATGGAGACATGTTACTAATATTATTAACTTGGTACCAGGGCGTTGTAACTACGGCTGTTATGTATTACCCATGTAGAGGTATTTCAAATTAACAAATAATTTTTTGCATTACTGCTGGCAACTGTGCCTGGTGTGCTGAGATGTACACTGCTGGAAATCTTGCATGGGTGGGCACTAACGCAATCTTGCCTAATGCAGTCACTATTACAACTCTAAAGATATTTGTAGCTCAAGATGATTTTCATTGAACATAAGTAGCTCTCATTATAGAAAAGGTTGAGGACCCTCCTGTATGTATTCATCACAAAAATCTCACTCAGTCAGCTAGGAACATTCTCCCCACCAAGGTCTGTGTTATGAAACTAAAACTTCTTCATCATTCTAACCTCATACCAACTAGATACGATTGGCTAGTGTGTCTTGCATGAGATTCAATGTGCCTGTCATTTAAGAAAAATGTGTTTAAAGTTGTAAACATAAAATTAACCTTGCATGGTATGGTAGATATATTCATTGATATATATTTTGCACAACACTATAACCGCAATATAAACTTTATTGATATACATGTATTTTTTTCATAGCATAAAGTACAACAATGGGTGTAATATATGCTTCATGCGTCGGTACAAAATTATAGCTTATGCTTTGTTAGGGAGAATGTCTCTTAATATGAGGCTTCAATACACCTTGGGCCTGATGTACTAAAATTCCTATTAAGAAATCATAAATTGTATCAAATTAACAATTTACAATTAGCTATTTCTAATTAGGAATCTATAAAAATTGATTTGTTAGAAGTGAGTGCAATTTGCACGCCAACTTTTCAAACATACAGGGCATGATAATGGGCCTGCCTGAGCTCATAGATGGGCCTGCCTGAGCTCATAAGGGGGAGTGGGCTGTCCTCTTGCCATGTCTGCTTTTGGCCTAGAGGGAAGTGCCACATAACAGGGTTGGGTTTAGCCCATTTGAGCTCGGGGTTGGGTTTAGCCCATTTGAGCTCCTCTATGACACCATGTTGGGGGACTGAGGTGATGCCCTCACCATGAAACAGCAGACAGGAGAATTCAAGTAGGATGGATGACAGTTACTTTATTGTACATCCATACACAAGAGACCTCAGCCACAAGACAGTCAGGTCCAACTCCCAAAGATTGAACAACAACATTCTTTCCCTTGGGAAGACATTCTAAATTACATCATAGCCTGGCAACCGAAATCAAGGCAGAACACCACATCACCTCCCCCCTTTTAACATAAAACATTTTTAGTAAATACATTAGCGAACACGTTCTTGTAAACGACAAGGAGTGGGCCTCATGCGGATAGATTTCCTCCTCACCGCTTGAGACAAAGGAACTGTCGCAGAAACCTCTGCTTTTTCAGTTTCTTGTGGAGAACATTTGGCAATTCTACTAATATTTCATATTTTATAGTCACTAGTTTTGACCGCATTATTAAACAGCTTAATGATCTTCAAGAGCTTACCAAACTTGGAATTACCCACACCCTTCTTTGGTAACTTTACTCTGACCTAGTCACCAACACCCACAAGTGTTTTCTTTGGATCACTGATAAAATATCGACTCCTAAAACCTCGACCTACAAAAATATCGCGTAAAAAATATCGTAAACAAAAATATCGACACCCTAGACTTAAACAAGACATTACACAAACATCGATAAAAATATATCGTCTATAAAAATATCGATGACAAAAATATCGACAACATAAATATAGTTAACAAAAATCTTGATAACATAAAAAAAAAAAAGAAATACACCAAAAATATCGATATCAACAATATCGACTACACAAATATCGATAAAATCCATATAAACTACATCAAACAGAACATTTAAAATTAAAAAATACTATTTAAAAATATATAATTAAATTACATATCCCAATTACTTAAAATATACTATAACAAAATATATATAAAATATTTAAATATTTAAAACAAATACTATTATAATACTAACACAAATAAATAAATAAATTAACTATACAACATTAAATAAATATCCAACAAACCGAAAATGAACTAAAATAAATATATATCAACTATAAATATTTTAAATTACATTTATTTACAAATATATTTAAATAACAACAATAAATAACATAAAACAAACATTATATATATGTTAAAGTAATTAAAAGGTAACTGCAAAAAAATTCAAAAAGATATCTCGACCAATAAATTTAACCCCTTCGATGCTCATGACGAGCTGGACTCGTCATGGCACACAGTGGTCGTGTGCTCATGACGAGTCCAGCTCGTCATAAGACCACCCACGGGGAAGCGCTGGCGCTCCCCCGTGGGAATCCGATCATCGGGGTTTTTTGGGGGAAGGCCGGGGAAGGGCTTCCCCTGCCTCCCCGCCCCCTCAATGACGTCAGCGCGCGAGGCGCGCTGACGTCAGTGGGGTCTCTTTGTTCCCCGACGCCCTTGAAGCCATTTGCTTCCAGCGTGTCGGGGAATAAGGTTAGTTTTGGCTCCGGGGAGGGGGGATTTGAAACAGAAGAGGCATCGAGGGTAAGGAAAACCCTTTCCTTTCCCTCGATGCCTCTTTGTGCATTCCTGCTGCACGATCATGCGATCGTGCAGCAGGAATGCCCACTAGATGCCAGGGAATTTTTTTAAAAACGGAAAATACTGTTTTGGGAGCGGCCCCTTGGGCAAGGGTCGCTCCGCTTTTGGGGGCCTTATGTTTTTGGTGCTCTGCCCCCCTGGGGGGGGGGAAGTTTTATTTATATAGCGCGGGGCTTTACCCGAAGGTGTGAGAGCGCTTCAGTAACATTACATGATGAGAAGGTTACAAGTGAGCATAATACAAAAGCAAGCGTTACATTACATGAGGAAAAAGTGACAATTGTGCATGATACATGAGATACAAAATACAAATAGAGGTATAATACTGCAATAAGTGGCAGAACACACTGGGAAGGCACTTCTATAGGCATGGAGTACAGAATTTCCTATAGTGGAAGAACTTCCTTGAGGGAGTAGAGAGGGCGTGAATTAAATGAAGGGTACACAAATCCAGCAAGGCACGCAAGGGTGAGGAATGTACAGGAAAAAGTACAAATTTACAATGAAGAGCGAACTTCCTAGAGGGGGCTGAGAGTGAAAGTATTAGTTCTGAAAGTGTCTTTGGAAGAGAAGAGATTTGAGGTCAGCTTAGAAGATCCGGGTAGAGGAGGTGGCACGGAGCAATGGGGGAAGCGAGTTCCAGATTCTCACCGCATTGCCTGAGAAGGATTGCGCCATCAATCGTTCCCTTTTGAAGACGGGGGGGGGGGGCTCAAGCAGAAGCTTTTTCGCATTGCGAGAAGGGCGAGAGCCACCGGACAATTTCAATTTATTCGCCAGGTAACGAGGGGAGGACGTGTGTAAGGCTTTGTGTGTGATGCAGGCAGTTTTGTAAATAGATCTTGCCTCGATCGGAAGCCATCGAAGAGAGGACAGGATAGGAGTGACGTGGTCGCTTCATTTAGATCCTGAAATGAAGCGAGCTGCTGAATGGAGGATGGATTTGAGAAGGGAGAGGTGGGATTTGGGTAGGCCCGTCAGAAGAGAATTGCAATAATCCAGTCTTGAGAGAACCAGAGATTGTACCAAGGTTTTTAAGTCTTTCTCCGGGAAGAACCGACGGATCCCCCATAGAAGGCGCAACTGGTAACGTGCGTTCTTAGCATTAGAGTTGATGTGGGAGATTAGGTTGAGTCTTTTGTCAAGAATGACACCTAGGGATTTAGCGCTATCGACAATGATGGGTTTGTTGTTGAGTAGGTTCAGCTGATCCATCCAAGATTGAACAGGAGGAGGTGAGAGAGAGGTAGAGAGGAGGAGGAATTCAGTTTTGGCGGGATTCAGAATGAGTTGGTAAGCTAACATCCAGTTGTGAATAGAGTTGAGAGTAGAGTTGAGTAGTGAGAGATCGTGATGTGGAAGATAAAGGTATCTTCCCACTAGTCCACCAGGCATTTATTTGTGGAGAGTGACCCCTTGGGTGGCAGAATAGCAGTATGTTTTTAGGCCCATCTGCCCCCAAGGAGGGCAGAAGCCACTAGACACCAGGGTTTTTTTAATTTTTGTGTTGGGGAGTGGCCAAAAGGGCAAAGGTTGCTCCCCTTTTACGGGGGTGAATATTTTATTTATACTCTTTGGCCCACCTACCCCTTAGCTTGGCTGGTGGATTGTGTGTGGACGGGTGCATTATTTGCATATGTGATTGTAATGTTTTTTTCTCCTTTTATTCTAGTGTAAAGCTTTTGATTCCTGTTTGCGGTTTCGGCAGTGGTTGTTCTGCAGTTTTGCGTAATTGCATTTATTTGGTAAGAAAAATATTTGTTGTTGTGTGTACTCCAAATGAGTATTATTGTCATGCATGAATGAATTTTTTTGTAAGTGGTGTCATAAAGGCAGCATATTTGTTAGTGTTCAGAGCATGAATTTCTTTGCGATATTTTGCATTGTCTTATGTGTAATTTTTTTTTCTTCTTTTTAAGTGGGATATTGTTGATCCTTACTGTGTCTGTGCAGAGTAGGTGGTGGTGAGTCTAGCTGCTTCTGTCACGTGAGTGGTATAGTGTTGGAGCATATAGGTCTTTGTGATAAAGCTACATTTTGTTTATTTCTTTTTTTTACAAAGGGTTTGTTGTTGTTGACTTGTTTGACAAGTAACCTTTATTAGTAAGCATTATGGCTAGCCGTAGAATTACTGCTCAGCAGGTGGTTGGTTTGCTTCTTGAATCTTCCTCTGAGCAGGATTATGAGACTGACAGTGCGTCTGAGGGAGAGGAGGGAGGGGAAGATTCAGGCAGTGAGTTTTCTCTCCACATGGAATCATCGGATGATGAAGGTACTCTCAGTGCAGATGAAGTGCCTGTTTTAGAGGAGGATACTACTGTGCCGATGGTGCAAGAGGCATCTGGATTGCAGCCTGGGGCTGCTAGGCTTCCTACTGGAAGTGCTGGACTCTGGGTTGATCCAAACATGGTGCATCCGGTGTTGCCTGCCTTTAGTGGTTATGCAGGGTGTAGAGTGGATTGTGAACATTATTTGCCTATACAGTATTTTCAGTTGTTTATGGATGATGTATTTTTGGGTGAGATTGTTGAGCAGACTAATTTGTATGCTGAACAGTTTTTGAGGGACAACAGTGCCAGACTTAGGCCCCATTCTAGAGCTACCCGGTGGAGTCCCACAAATCTGGAAGAGATGAAGAAGTTTTTGGGTTTGACTTTTTTGATGGGTTTGATAAGGAAGCCGTCTATGGGTTCATATTGGTCTACCAGTCCCTTGATGGCAACGGCCATATTTCCTGCAGTTATGACTCGTGATCGGTATTTACTTTTGCTACGGATGCTGCATTTTGTTGATAATGGTTTGGCGTTGCCACGAGATCACCCTGAATGTGACCGTCTTTTAAGATTCGGCCTGTTCTTGATCACTTTGTAGATCGATTTTCAGAGATCTATACTCCAGGGAAAGAAAAATCTATTGATGAGTCTTTGGTCCTGTTCAAGGGCCGTTTGGGTTTTAGGCAGTACATTCCTAGCAAGAGGGCACGCTATGGAATTAAGCTGTATATGTTGTCTGAGAGTAGGACAGGATATGTTTTTAATTTGCGTGTGTACACTGGTAGGGATTCCACTATTGACCCCCTGGTTGTCCGTCCACTTTGGAGTTTCAGAGAAAATTGTGTGGGATCTTGCTAGAGGACTGTTTAACAGAGGCCACCATTTGTACCTTGATAACTTCTACACTGCTGTGCAATTGTTTAAGGAATTGTTCAAAGTGGACACTTTTGCTTGTGGCACAATCCGCTCTAACCGTAAAGGTTATCCAAAAGAGCTTGTTTGCAAAAAACTTCAGAGGGGACAGTGCAGTGCCTTGCGTAGTGAGGAACTGCTAGCTGTGAAATTTGTGGACAGGAGGGATGTGTACATGCTGACTACCATCCATGATGAGAGTACTTCACCTGTGGCTGTTTGGGGTCAGATTGCTGAAGTGCGCAAACCTGTGTGCATTTTAGACTACAATAAGCACATGGGTGGTGTTGATAGAGTAGATCAGAGGTAGGAACCTTACACTGCTATTCGTAAGGCTTACATTTGGTATAAGAAGTTGGCCATCCATCTCTTCAATTTAGCAACTTTCAATGCTTTTGTTGTGTTCAAGGAGTGTTCTCCTGCGTCAAAGTTGACTTTTGTTCAGTTTCAGCAGTCTGTCATAGGCAGCCTTATTGTTGTGGAACAGGCAAGTGTTCCTAGAGTTGGAGTGGTGGAGGATGTGGCTCAATTGAAAGATCGCCACTTTCCTGATCACATTCCTCCTACACCCTCAAAAGTCTTTCCCACTAGGAGATGTAGAGTCTGTTGGCGAAGAGGTACGCGGAAGGAGACTCGTATGTTCTGCCCTGAGTGTCCTTCTAACCCTGGGCTGTGTGTGCCTGCTTGTTATAGAGCGTACCACAAGCAAAAGAATTATTGGGAGCAACCATGAGTGGTAAAGTGAACTGCCTGGTCTGTAATGTTTAAGAATTGTTGTTCTGTTTCAAGGTTGGCATTAGTGCAATGTATTTAGTTTCTGATTTTGTGTTAGTAGATTTGTATCTATTTGCAATTTGTTTGCGTTTTCTTTTTTGTATAAAAAAATCCTAAATGTGATGGTGGTGTGTGTAGGCTGGTGCTTGGCTGGCCGTGTGCGTGGAGTGGCGCTTGGCTGGTGGTGTGCGTGGAGTGGCGCTTGGCTGGCGGTGTGCGTGGAGTGGCGCTTGGCTGGCGGTGTGCGTGGAGTGGAGCTTGGCTGGCGGTGTGCGTGGAGTGGTGCTTGGCTGGCGGTGTGCGTGGAGTGGCGCTTGGCTGGCGGTGTGCGTGGAGTGGCGCTAGGCTGGTGGTGTGCGTGGAGTGGCGCTAGGCTGGCGGTGTGCGTGGAGTGGCGCTTGGCTGGCGGTGTGCGTGGAGTGGCGCTTGGCTGGCGGTGTGCGTGGAGTGGCGCTTGGCTGGCGGTGTGCGTGGAGTGGCGCTTGGCTGGCGTGTGTGAGTAGTGACTTGCTGCTGGTCACTACACACACTGCTAGCCGAGCGACACTCCACGCAATCCATCAGCTTGTGTGGTTGCTGTGTTAGGAATGTGGGCGTGTGAAAGTGATGGGCCCTTGAATGACGCTGTCTGCTGGTGTGAGTGTTGTAATGTGATGGGCCCGCGGATGGTGGTGTGAATGGTTTTGTATTTGTCACACGTATGAAAGGTGTATGAATGGCCTGTAAAGAGGTTGGTGCCTTGTCGTGGCTTTACAGCTCACGAGCTGTGAGTCAATGGTTCAGTTTCTCGTCCTTTCAATTATTAACAGTGCATTTCATTTTTGTGAAATCACTTGTTAATACAATTGTATATACTGAACCATCACTCACCCTCGTGCCAAATCCAACCAGTATGTGTGTGTGCTTGAGGATTAGATGGTTGTGCAGTAATATTTTTTTTTTGTCTTTCTCAAGCAGGGTGTACCTTGTCCCTTTTTGTGAATGTTGTAATGTGTTTGTTTCGTGCCTGGTGGTGTGAATGGTCTTGTGTGTATCACGTATGAAAGGTGTGTGAATGGCCTGTAAAGCGGTTGGGGCCTTGACGTGGCTTTACATCTCACGAGCTGCGAGTCACTGGTTCATTTTTTTGTCCTTTCAATTATTGACAGTGCATTTCATTTTTGTGAAATCTCTTGTTAATAAAATTGTATATACTGAACCATCACTTGCCCTCGTGCCAAATCCAACCAGTATGTGTGTGTGCTTGAGGAATAGATGGCTGTGCAGTAATCTTTGTCTTTTTAGTCTGTCTGCCAAGGTGTACATTCGGTCTAAGAATAACCTACCAACTGTAGATATTGTCGTAAACGAAACACCCATGGGAGTACATGGTGATATCTCTCTTGTGGATCCCAACAAGTTATGGTACCCACAATGTCCTGCAAACCTCAAAATGTCTGTCACATTTTCCTTGCAATATTGTGCCAAAATTTTCACGCTGCAGAAATAAACAACACATTATCTCAAAATGACCTGGTTTTGCAAGGGGGTCACCTGGGTTTTGGCCTGGGGCTCGGTGGCCACCTAGGGAAACCTACCAAACCCACACATTTCTGAAAAGTAGACATCCGGGGGCTTCCAGGGAGGTATGGCTTGCGTGGATCCCCCAACGTTTCCTTACCCAGAATCCCCTGCAAACCTCAATTTTAGCTGAAAAAATCACTTTTTTCATAAATTTTTTTGTGGGAAAGTGTGGCATCACCGGGCTCACACAAATTTCCTACTACCCAGCGTTCCCCCAGGTCTCCCGATAAAAATGGTGCCTCACTTGTGTGGGAAGCCCAAGTACCCGCGACAGGCAAGGGCCCACAACGTATTGAGGCGACCTCAAAATGGCCTATCACAAAACGACCTGGCTTTGCAAGGGGGGTCCCATGACGTTTTGGCCCGGGGCTCGGCGGCCACCTACAGAAACCTACCAGACCCACACATTTCTGAAAAGTAGACACCCTGGGGATTCAGGGAGGTATGGCTTGCGTGGATCCCCCAACGTTTTCTTACCCAGAATCCCTGCAAACCTGACATTTTGCTGAAAAAATCCCTTTTTACACACCATTTTGTGTGGTAAAGTTGTGGCATCACCGGGCTGACACAAATTTCCTACCACTCAGCGTCCCCAGGTCTCCCGATAAAATGGTGCCTCACTTGTGTGGGAGACCCAAGTACCTGCGACAGGCAAGGGCCCAAAACGTAGTAGGCGACATAAATTGCCTATCTCAAAACCACCTGGTTTTGCAAGGGAGTCACCTGGGTTTTGACCCCGTGCTCGGCGGCCATCTAGGGAAACCTACCAAACCCACGCATTTCTGAAAGTAGACACCGGGAGCTTCAGGAGTATGGCTTGCGTGGATCCTCAACGTTTCCTTACCCAGAATCCCTGCAAACCTCAATCTTAGCTGAAAAAATCCCTTTTTCACACATTTTGTGTGGGAAAGTGTGGCATTCAGGCTCACACAAATTTCCTACACCAGCGTTCCCAGGTCTCCCCGATAAAAATGGTGCCTCACTTGGTGGGAGGCCCAAGTACCCGCGACATGCAAGGACACAAAATGTTTTGAGGCAACATCAACATTGCCTATCAAAAAATGTTTTGGGCCCTTGCCTGTTGCGGTTACTTGGGCCTCCCACACAAGTGAGGCACAATTTTATCGGGAGACCTGGGGGAACGCTGGGTGGTAGGAAATTTGTGTGAGCCCGGTGATGCCACACTTTCCCACACAAAAATGTGTGAAAAAAGTGATTTTTTTCAGCTAAAATTGAGGTTTGCAGGGGATTCTGGCGAAGGAAACGTTGGTGGATCCACGCAAGCCATACCTCCCTGAAGCCCCGGGTGTCTACTTTTCAGAAATGTGTGGGTTTGGTAGGCTTCCTAGATGGCCGCCGAGCACGGGGCCAAAGACCCAGGTGACTCCCTTGCAAAACCAGGTGGTTTTGAGATAGGCACTATGATGTCGCTCACTACGTTTTGGGCCCTTGCCTGTCGCGGGTACTTGGGCCTCCCACACAAGTGAGGCACCATTTTTATCGGGAGACCTGGGGAACGCTGGGTGGTAGGAAATTTGTGTGAGCCCGGTGATGCCACACTTTCCCACACAAAAATGTGTGAAAAAAGTGATTTTTTTCAGCTAAAATTAAGGTTTGCATGGGATTCTGGGTAAGGAAACGTTGGGGGATCCACGCAAGCCATACCTCCCTGGAAGCCCCCGTGTGTCTACTTTTCAGAAATGTGTGGGTTTGGTAGGTTTCCTAGATGGCCGCCGAGCACGGGGCCAAAGACCCAGGTGACTCCCCTTGCAAAACCAGGTGGTTTTGAGATAGGCAATTTTGATGTCGCCTCACTACGTTTTGGGCCCTTGCCTCGTCGCTGGTACTTGGGCCTCCCACACAAGTGAGGCACCATTTTTATCGGGAGACGTGGGGGAACGCTGGGTGGTAGGAAATTTGTGTGAGGCCAGTGATGCCACACTTTCCCACACAAAAATGTGTGAAAAAAGTGAGTTTTTCAGCTAAAATTGAGGTTTGCAGGGGATTCTGGGTAAGGAAACGTTGGGGGATCCATGCAAGCCATACCTCCCTGGAAGCCCCCGGGTGTCTACTTTTCAGAAATGTGTGGGTTTGGTAGGTTTCCCTAGATGGCCGCTGAGCACGGGGCCAAAGACCCAGGTGACCCCCCTTGCAAAACCAGGTGGTTTTGAGATAGGCAATTTTGATGTCGCCTCACTACGTTTTGGGCCCTTGCCTGTCGCGGGTACTTGGGCCTCCCACACAAGTGAGGCACCATTTTTATCGGGAGACCTGGGGGTACGCTGGGTGGTGGGAAATTTGTGTGAGGCCAGTGATGCCACACTTTCCCACACAAAAATGTGTGAAAAAAGTGATTTTTTTCAGCTAAAAGTGAGGTTTGCAGGGGATTCTGTGTAAGGAAACGTTGGGGGATCCACGCAAGCCATACCTCCCTGGAAGCCCCCGGGTGTCTACTTTTCAGAAATGTGGGGGTTTGGTAGGTTTCCCTAGATGGCCGCCGAGCACGGGGCCAAAAACACAGGTGACTCCCCTTGCAAAACCAGGTGGTTTTGAGATAGGCAATTTTGATGTCGCCTCACTACGCTTTGGGCCCTTGCCTGTCGCGGGTACTTGGGCCTCCCACACAAGTGAGGCACCATTTTTATCGGGAGACCTGGGGGAACGCTGGGTGGTGGGAAATTTGTGTGAGGCCAGTGATGCCACACTTTCCCACACAAAAATGTGTGAAAAAAGTGATTTTTTTCAGCTAAAAGTGAGGTTTGCATGGGATTCTGGGTAAGGAAACGTTGGGGGATCCACGCAAGCCATACCTCCCTGGAAGCCCCCGGGTGTCTACTTTTCAGAAATGTGTGGGTTTGGTAGGTTTCCCTAGATGGCCACCGAGCACGGGGCCAAAAACCCAGGTGACCCCCCTTGCAAAACCAGGTGGTTTTGAGATAGGCAATTTTGATGTCGCCTCACTACGTTTTGGGCCCTTGCCTGTCGTGGGTACTTGGGCCTCCCACACAAGTGAGGCACCATTTTTATCGGGAGACCTGGGGGAACGCTGGGTGGTAGGAAATTTGTGTGAGGCCAGTGATGCCACACTTTCCCACACAAAAATGTGTGAAAAAAGTGATTTTTTTCAGCTAAAATTGAGGTTTGCAGGGGATTCTGGGTAAGGAAACGTTGGGGGATCCACGCAAGCCATACCTCCCTGAAAGCCCCCGGGTGTCTACTTTTCAGAAATGTGTGTGTTTGGTAGGTTTCCCTAGGTGTTTGCAGAGCTAGGGTTCACAAACTACAGCTAGGCACTTTGCCAAAAAAGGGTCATTTTTCACTGCGAAATTGAGGTGTGACCACGTTGCGTTTTGCGCCGTTTCCTGTCGCGGGCACTAGGCCGACCCACACAAGTGAGGTACCATTTTTCTCATAAGACTTTGGGGAACGCGGGGTGGGCAGAAATTTGTGGATCCACGCAGATTCCAGAACTTTCCACCACAGAAATGTGGGGAAAATGTGTTTTTTTGGACAATGTTTTAGGTTTGCAAGGGATTCTGGGTAACAGAACCTGGTGGGAGGCAGTCAAGTCACCCCATCCTGGATTCCCTGGGTGTCTAGTTTTCAAAAATGTATAGGTTTGCTAGGTTTCCCTAGGTGCCGGCAGAGCTAGGGTTCAAAAACTACAGCTAGGCACTTTGCCAAAAAAGGGTCATTTTTCACTGCGAAATTGAGGTGTGACCACGTTGCGTTTTGCGCCGTTTCCTGTCGCAGGCACTAGGCCGACCCACACAAGTGAGATACCATTTTTCTCGTAAGACTTTTGGGAACGCGGGTGGGTGGAAATTTGTGGATCCACGCAGATTCCAGAACTTTCCACCACAGAAATGTGGGGAAAATGTGGTTTTTTTGACAATGTTTTAGGTTTGCAAGGGATTCTGGGTAACAGAACCTGGTGGGAGGCAGTCAAGTCACCCCATCTTGGATTCCCCTGGGTGTCTAGTTTTCAAAAATGTATAGGTTTGCTAGGTTTCCCTAGGTGCCGGCAGAGCTAGGGTTCAAAAACTACAGCTAGGCACTTTGCCAAAAAAGGGTCATTTTTCACTGCGAAATTGAGGTGTGACCACGTTGCGTTTTGCGCCGTTTCCTGTCGCAGGCACTAGGCCGACCCACACAAGTGAGGTACCATTTTTCTCGTAAGACTTTGGGGAACGCGGGGTGTGCAGAAATTTGTGGATCCACGCAGATTCCAGAACTTTCCACCACAGAAATGTGGGGAAAATGTGTTTTCTTGGACAATTGTTTAGGTTTGCAAGGGATTCTGGGTAACAGAACGTGGTGGGAGGCAGTCAAGTCACCCCATCCTGGATTCCCCTGGGTGTCTAGTTTTCAAAAATGTATAGGTTTGCTAGGGTTCCCTAGGTGCCGGCAGAGGTAGGGTTCAAAAACTACAGCTAGGCACTTTGCCAAAAAAGGGTCATTTTTCACTGCGAAATTGAGGTGTGACCACGTTGCGTTTTGCGCCGTTTCCTGTCGCAGGCACTAGGCCGACCCACACAAGTGAGGTACCATTTTTCTCGTAAGACTTTGGGGAACGCGGGGTGGGCGGAAATTTGTAGATCCACGCAGATTCCAGAACTTTCCACCACAGAAATGTGGGGAAAATGTGTTTTTTTTTACAATTATTTAGGTTTGCAAGGGATTCTGGGTAACAGAACCTGGTGGGAGGCAGTCAAGTCACCCCATCCTGGATTCCCTTGGGTGTCTAGTTTTCAAATATGTATAGGTTTGCTAGGTTTCCCTAGGTGCCGGCAGAGCTAGGGTTCAAAAACGACACCTAGGCACTTTGCCAAAAAAGGGTCATTTTTCACTGCGAAATTGAAGTGTGACCACGTTGCGTTTTGCGTCGTTTCCTGTCACAGGCACTAGGCCGACCCACACAAGTGAGGTACCATTTTTCTCATAAGACTTTGGGGAACACGGGGTGGGTGTAAATTTGTGGATCCACGCAGATTCCAGAACTTTCCACCACAGAAATGTAGGGAAAATGTGTTTTTTTTTTACAATTATTTAGGTTTGCAAGGGATTCTGGGTAACAGAACCTGGTGGGAGGCAGTCAAGTCACCCCATCCTGGATTCCCCTGGGTGTCTAGTTTTCAAAAATGTATAGGTTTGCTAGGTTTCCCTAGGTGCCGGCAGAGCTAGGGTTCAAAAACTACAGCTAGGCACTTTGCCAAAAAGGGTCATTTTTCACTGCGAAATTGAGGTGTGACCACGTTGCGTTTTGTGCCGTTTCCTGTCGCAGGCACTAGGCCGACCCACACAAGTGAGGTACCATTTTTCTCGTAAGACTTTGGGGAACGCGGGGTGGGTGGAAATTTGTGGATCCACGCATATTCCAGAACTTTCCAACACAGAAATGTGGGGAAAATGTGTTTTTTTGACAATGTTTTAGGTTTGCGAGGGATTCTGGGTAACAGAACCTGGTGGGAGGCAGTCAAGTCACCCCATCCTGGATTCCCCTGGGTGTCTAGTTTTCAAAAATGTATAGGTTTGCTAGGTTTCCCTAGGTGCCGGCAGAGCTAGGGTTCAAAAACTACAGCTAGGCACTTTGCCAAAAAAGGGTCATTTTTCACTGCGAAATTGAGGTGTGACCACGTTGCGCTTTGCGACGTTTCCTGTCGCAGGCACTAGGCCGACCCACACAAGTGAGGTACCATTTTTCTCGTAAGACTTTGGGGAACGCGGGGTGGGCGGAAATTTGTGGATCCACGGAGATTCCAGAACTTTCCACCACAGAAATGTGGGGAAAATGTGTTTTTTTGGACAATTTGTTAGGTTTGCAAGGGATTCTGGGTAACAGAACCTGGTGGGAGGCAGTCAAGTCACCCCATCCTGGATTCCCCTGGGTGTCTAGTTTTCAAAAATGTATAGGTTTGCTAGGTTTCCCTACGTGCCGGCAGAGCTAGGGTTCAAAAACTACAGCTAGGCACTTTGCCAAAAAAGGGTAATTTTTCACTGCGAAATTGAGGTGTGACCACGTTGCATTTTGTGCCGTTTCCTGTCGCAGGCACTAGGCCGACCCACACAAGTGAGGTGCCATTTTTCTCGTAAGACTTTGGGGAACGCGGGGTGGGTGGAAATTTGTGGATCCACGCAGATTCCAGAACTTTCCACCACAGAAATGTGGGGAAAATGTGTTTTTTTTTACAATTTTTTAGGTTTGCGAGGGATTCTGGGTAACGGAACCTGGTGGGAGGCAGTCAAGTCACCCCATCCTGGATTCCCCTGGGTGTCTAGTTTCCAAAAATGTATAGGTTTCCTAGGTTTCCCTAGGTGCCGGCAGAGCTAGGGTTCAAAAACTACAGCTAGGCACTTTGCAAAAAAAGGGTCATTTTTCACTGTGAAAATGTGGTGCGTACACGTTGCGTTTTGTGCTGCTTCCTGTCGTGGGCACTAGGCCTACCCACACAAGTGAGGTACCATTGTTTTCGGAAGACCTTGGGGAACGCGGGGTGGGTAGAATTTTGTGGATCCGCGCAGATTCCAAAACTTTCCACCACAGAAAAGTGAGGAAAATGTGTTTTTTTTACCAATTTTTTAGGTTTGCAAGGGATTCTGGGTAACAGAACCTGGTGAGAGCCAGTCAAGTCACCCCGTCCTGAATTCCCCTGGGTGTCTAGTTTTCAAAAATGTATAGGTTTGCTAGGTTTCCCTAAGTGCCCGCAGAGCTAGGGTTCAAAAACTACAGCTAGGCACTTTTCAAAAAAAGGGTAATTTTTCATTGTGAAAATGTGGTACGTCCACGTTGCATTTTGAGCCATTTCCTGTTGTGGGCACAAGGCCTACCCACACAAGTGAGGTACCATTTTTATCGGGAGACTTAGGGTAACACAGAATTGTAGAGCAACTGTTATTACCTATTGACTTTCGATGCATTTCTGCCTTCCAAATGAAAGACAATGTGTAAAAAATAAGTCATTTTGAAAAATGACCTATAATTCTCATGCTAGTATGGGTACTCCCAATTTCGGAAATGTGCAAATATCTACTGTTTCAAAAATCTACATTTTGTTCCCATTTCAGAAATACATAGGTGTCTTTCATAACAATTTTTCCATGTATACATTTTCCCAAAATAATTGCTATATACCCGGTACATAATAAAAAACCACTGCAAGATGCTGCTCAGTTATTGGCTCTGGGTTCGTCGGGTTCTTGGTGAACCTACAAGTCCTATATATCCCCACAACCAGAAAGGTCCAGCGGATATAACGGTATATTGCTTTCAAATAGCTGTCATAATTAGAAGAAGTTACAGGTGAAAACGTTGACACAAATGGCTGTTTTTTTCAACTAATTTTCAATTTTTCCTTCATTTAACTGTTAGTTTCTATAAGGAAAACTTTAAGGATCTACACAAATGACCCCTTGCTGAATTCAGAATTTTGTCTACGTTTCAGAAATGTATCGCTTTTCAGGATCCATTATTGGTTTCATACCCATTTCTACCATTAACTGGAAGGAGGTTGAAAGCACAAAAAATAGCAAAAATAGGCTATGTCCCAAAAAATGCCAAAACTGTGTAAAAAAAGTTGGTTTTCTGACAAAAGTCTGCTTGTCCCTGAAAGCTGGGAAGATGGTGATTTCAGCACCACAACCCCTTTTTGATGCCATTTGCAGGGAAAAACAAGACGCTTTCATCTGTAGCCCTTTTTCGCATTTTTCCCCAAAAAACAAAATTTTGCTGTATTTTGGCTAATTTCTGGGTCCCCTCCAGGGGAATCCACAAACCCTGGGTACCTTTACAATCCCCATGATGTTAGAAAAAAGGACGCAAATTTGGCGTGGATACCTTATGTGGTCAAAAAGTTACAGGGGCCTAAGCGCGCACTACCCCAAATAGCCAAAAAAAAGGCTTAGCACAGGGGGGGAAAGGCCTAGCAGCGAAGGGGTTAAACTAAACAAAAACAAACCAATAGAAAACGTTAACTAATTAAATAAACACTATAAAGACAAGGAATTGATTAACGCAATTTTACCGTATATCGGCCAAAGAAGGAGGAAGAGCGTTACTTTGCAAGAGAGAGAACAGAGAAGAAAGAAGAACTAAATAAACAACTATATCAAATTTTCTACTACACAGGTAGGAACAAAACTTTAAAACATAAAAAAAAACTTCACCTTTTTTAATTTAATTAAGTAAAATCATTACATTTTTTTCTTAAAATATCACAGATTAAACTTCATTACAAATACACCTAGAAAATACAGGAGAAACATTTTAGTGCCCACAATATTTAACTCAACATCATTAAAAATATAACAAAGTAAATATAGAACTTAACCTACAAATAAATTAAATTAATTTGATTTTTAAAACGTAATAAAAGTACAAAACATAGCTAACATATACTTTTCTTTTTACAGCTGCCACAAAATTCAGCTAAACATCAATATCAACAAAAACCACTTCATCAACGAAAAATAGTAAGTATATCATTTGTATTACAAAATGTTTTAAAATAAAAACTAATTAGCACATGCATCAAGCTTATTACCAGTCACAAACAAGCCAACTATCAAAATAGCCTCATTTGTAACCAATATAAGTACTTTTAAAATACATCAACTGAAAACGCAATAGCAAAATTGGTACTATTAAACTACAAATAGTTTCCAATTAATTGCTATGACCCTTTACACCCATAGGAATTAATAACAAAATATTATACTCCCTATTACAGATTGTGTATAAATATCAATTTATTTAGCAATTCCTACATACATTAAAAATTGCAACCCTTAAATAGCAATTCCTTAAACATGGCTATTAAAGATTCGCAATTCTTTAGCTTCATACATGTGTTCATAAATTATGAAAATAATCTGATAAACTAAAAATATAACCTTTTCTCTTTTACTTCACAGCTTACACTTCGATAAAACTGCACCAAAAACGGTGACAACAGACAACTTCGAAGAAAACTACAAAATCTACATTAAAGAAAAACATCAAACAAAGTAAGTATATAAAGGAACTAAAAAATAGAACAAAATAATAAACAATAAATTAAATAAGATAACAATTTTAACTAATAAATACTTTCCTCTTCTCAGCTTCTGCTAACTGCACCAACAAAAAACATCCACAAAATTAAATTCATCAACTACAACTAGTAAGTATTAATTGTTTTACTACTAAATACAAAACAATACAATTTAATTAAAAATATATGTAACATTTTAATAACAGAAACATTTTGCTGTCATACCAACAGAAAATATAACAGTGAATAAACAACGACCATCAAAACATACTATCAAGAAAAGTAAAGCAACACTAATGTGAGTATATTTTATATAATATTAATTATACTTGCATGTTTATTATTTAAAATTGCATAATTATTAAACATATATATATATATATATATATATATATATATATATATATATATATATATATATATATATATATATATATATATCTTCACAGATATACCCCAAAAATGGCAGAAGGAGCAACGTTCCTTTCATCGCAAGGGGAAACTAATGCTTTGCTACATGGGTTACACTTATACCCAAGAAAAAGTTATTGAAAATAAAACCCATTGGAAATGTAGCAAATATTATTCCAATGCCTGTTATGGGAGAGCCACTACAATAGATACCAATGTAGTAAATGTTAGCGAACACAACCATCCCCCCAATGTAACTGAAGTTGAAGTAAGAGATGCCCTAGAGACAATAAGGGAAGCAAGCACAAGTTCCCAACAAACAAGCACCCAAATACTAAAGAATGTTTTGACTAGAGTGCCAGAACATGTCACAGGACAACTACCTTCTATCCCCAATTTGAAAAGACTAATAGCAAATACTAAAAGAGCTACAGCTCAAACTCCACTTGTCCCCCAAACTTTTGGAGAAATTCAAATACTACCTGAGTATACCATAAGGGTGGGCGGAATTTGCGTAGTCGCGTTACGCAAATCTCCGCGAAATTGCTAAAAATTTCCGCAAGCACGCGGAAATTCAGCGAAATCGCGGAATTGCTGGTCCCGCCCGTTCGCGATGTGTTTTTGCGTGCTGGCGGGGAAATATATCGCTAACTTGCCCATGCGGTCGCTAACGGGCGCGGCCATCTTGTTTTCACTTGTCCCGCCCGCTCGCGATGGTATTTCCTGTTCCGGGTCGCCTATTGCATGCTCCCGCCCGCTCGCGATGCTTATTTCCAGTTCCGGGTCGCGTATTGCATGCTCCCGCCCGTTTGCGATAAGGGTTTCCTGTTCGGGAACGCGTATTACGTGTTCGCGATGCTTTTTGCGTGCTCAGGGGGGAAATATCGCGCGAACTTGCCCATGCGGTCGCAATGGGCGCGGCCATCTTGTTTTTCACTCTATTGCTATGGTTCTGGGCCTGCTTTTCAATCCTCCCTCTATCTTTTCAAGCCTTTGTTTCTGTAAACTTTTTTTTGGTCTTTTTTATTTATTATCTATCTCTCTATTTTCCTGATTCTATATTTTGAGTTTTTTTCTACTTTTTGTGTGTTTTTAACTACTTTTTCACACTTTTTCCATTACCTGCTTTTTCATTTCTTTTACTTACTTTTTTTAATTCCTACCTTTTCTTTTCCGCCCCCGCCTACCCAGAACCATGGCAAAGGGCCACAGCCACAGGGCTCGTGAAGTCGTAGCCAGAGCCGCGACCGCCTTCCTTGCGGAAGGTGGCGCCAAAGAGGGGTGCAGGCACGGGCCTTATTCAGTGAGGCGGAGGTGGCCGCACTGGTTTTTTTTGTTCAGCGCCACCTCCCCTTAACCCTGGCAGCAGGCGGCAGGCCTGGGTCCGGGTACGGGCTCCGGGAGCGCCGGCAGCGGTGGGGCAAGGTGCGTCGGGCAGTGTTTCGCTGCTCTGGTGTCCGGCGCACCAATAATCAGCTGACGCACCGGTGGTCCGATATTCTGGACCGGGAGCAGGATCTGCTGGACCTGGTAGGAGTGGAGGTCCCGGGGCTTGGTGAGTAGCTATTTAATATTACTACTTTGGGGCCGATTCCGATTCGGGCAGGAAATTTCTCCGACCGAGCCGGACCCGGAGAGATTTCCGACCGAATCGGACCCTAGCAGTCCGACCGAACGAGTACGATGCGTTCGCATGCTATCGGACTCGATTCGGTCGGACTCCCATTGAAGTCAATGGGAGCCGGTCGTACAACGCGTACGCGGGCTCCCATTGACTCCAATGGGTGCGAGGCGAATAAGGGCGCCCCTATAGCGGGTACGCGTCGAAGCGGGTCGCGCCGTACACACACAGGTAGGGGGGACCCATGGGTCCCCCCTGTGTGCGACTCGCGCGGCTAGTCATACAGGGGGGTCCGACACGGACCCCAAAAGTGCGGCTCCGACTGCTCTCTCTCGAGCCGGACGGCGCGAGTCGGTCAGACTGCTTGCGGCGCGCATCGTACTTACCCGGCCGGGGAACGTCTCCATTGCGCGGTGCGAGTCGTGTCCGTGCGAGTCGGTCGGGCGGTTGGGTCCCGCGAACGAGTCGGTCGGCGATTTCGCGTACGTTCGCACCGTACTCGCTCGCCCGGACGCGTCCGACTCGGTCGGAAACAGGGCGTCCGAATCGGATCCGGTAAAGCCGAATCCGATTCGGAGCCCTACCGGCCGAGATCGGAATCGACCCCTTTGTGTTCTTCTGCTCTGTGTTATATATTGCGAATATCTTTTTTTTCCGACCAGCAAGAATGCTGCTGCTTACATTGCAGGTAAATTACGTTTAAAAATCTGTGATTGTTATGACACAGGCGTTCGGCGCTACTAATCTTACTTGTTTGCAACTTTGCGCTCGCTTGGCCTGATGATTATGTAAGAGTTTACTTTAGAGAACTTAAGTGACGTAGTGCTAGAGAGAGTAGTCCTTCCTTTGTCCTCCTGCCACTAAGAAGGGATAGTGGTGGATTGATAGGTTTAGTTACTTATTAGTTGGTAATTTCTAAGTGGTGTGTGTGACGCATCCTCTGTCACGTCACGTGCTGCTGAGTGCTGCTTACCCCAGTCCTTAGTAGAACCTTTTGTAGTTTGTTTACTGAGTGTTAATAGGCTTATATCATCACTAGCAGAACATCAGCAGCAACCAGCCAACAATTTGGTGTATGCAAAAATGTATGCATGTGTCCTCCATCTATGCATTTTTGAGGACTAAAATAAATGGAAATGCAGACTTACTGAACAATTGGCCCATCTGGATTGGAATAGGTGGGCTAGGTCAGGTGGTAGTTAGGCTTGCTAGACGGTCCGTGAATCTCGCAATACTACCAGTCGATCAGATAGGTCAATTTGATTGCAATTGTTGTTACCAAAAATGTTTTTGGTGCGTATTTGAAAATATTTTATTTATTTCACACCAAAGTTTAATTTTTGTCTGTTTCTTTATGAAATCTTACATGATCAGCAGCACCCAGGGGCAAGAAGATGGGGTCACAGGCGGCGGGCCCAGAAGATCTCCAAGATGCCTCCCAGGGACAGGACCGCTCCTCTATCGAGGGCTCTGCTGCTGGCCCCAGTAAGTCCTCCAGTGGTTAATATTAATAATTATATTTCCCAAACTTTTCCTGCACCTTATTTTTTTCCGAACTATTATTTCGGTATCCAAATTCTAATTTTTACAAATTCTTCTTTGATCTATACTATCTGTTTCTAAATTCTTGTTATCCCTGCCTCTAACTGCGTCTGCTGTGACTCTCTGTACTACTACTATTAGTCTGTCTGTAGCTAAGCTTGCCCAGTTGCCCACTCTTTATTTAAAATATTTTAAATAAAACTCAGATTCACCAATAGCTATAGCCATTGAGTCCAGTCCTTTGGGTTGTCCTCTTCTACTACTTCTAGTCTTCTTATTCTTGAGGCTTTTCGACAATTCCCACCAAGAAAATGCCCAACCACATTTTACATTTTTTGATAGGATAGGACATACTACTACTGTTGTAGGGATTCAACACATACAGAACTTTGCACAAGAAAATAGGACGTTGGTGATGGGAGGTTGGACCTTCCTCACACCTCAATCAGAAGCCACCACAATCCCCTGACCGACTAGTTATAGTGTCTCATTAGGTCTCCGAAACGCCCCCACCCCAAAATACCCAATGAGTAGACAACCCAGAACATAACACTCCCGACCTCTGTTGCGGAAGCAATGCACACCCTTTCGCTCACTCTCTCATGTAAGTCCACACCAAATACCACCGAGTCTATGTAAGTTCAAAAGGTTTATTTTTATTTCCAACTGACAAGCTCTGTACGTTGTTCTATAATGCAGCAGAAACAGCAAAATGCATAAGATTAAAACAATAAACATTGTTACACTTAGTTACACTTACAAGTTACTTACAACTACAAGTCCATAGAAGCCAAAAGGCGAGATCATGATAACTGAACAGTGGTGGAAGAACCACCCTCCCCTTGGTAGGAATCTAGTTTATATAAAATTATAAATGGAGATGTGAGAATTCTGGGGACCCCTCACCTTAGAAGAACCTAGTACTGGTTACATCATAAGCTCTGCAAAGCTCTGGTTCTTCGTATAAGGGAATCTTCCGTCTGTTATGAGAAAAATGGTGCTCGTTAGTATAGTGCAAGCATTTCTCAGTCGTGCCAAAAAGTGCAGTATTTTTATGGATAAGCAATATGGACTAACACCAGAACTCCATAACAAAGTGGCTTGTTTTTCGACCTTGTACGCAGCGCTCAGACAGTAGCAGTTTGAGCTCATGTGGGCTCAAAGGCGTCTTTCACAACAAGCTGCGAGGTAACTTGCGCAAAAATAAAAGACACAGAGCTAAAATGGTTGCATGGCTCGGGGTAACTTAGCAAAGACTAGAATGACCCTAGGGACCATATAACACTACTAGTGTCTACTCTACTACCTGATTTGTACTAGTGATGTATGTTGTATATGTATTATGTATGTATTAACTTTTTTTTCATTCTTGCTAGTGAAAAATAGGGGGAGGTGTATATGGCATCTGAAAAATGTGTAATGTTTTTTCTAGGCGTACTACCGACCACCAGTACCAGGGCCAGCGGCGAAGGTGACGCGGACGCTGAGGGTGCAGGCGATGCGGCAGTTGTAGGAGGAGCTGCAGGGGGTGAGCCAGCATCAGTGGCGGGCGGTGGTAAGTTATATTCCTAATCCTTACTTATTGACATTACACTCGCTGCAAGGGTGTAATGTATACTGTACTGTTGAGACTTAAGTAAGAAGTTGTTGTGAACGGTTGAAGAAGACACCCTTTACTTAGCATTAGCAATAGCATTAGCGACGGGAGTGTACTGAGTAACCAATGGCCTCTTCTATCGGACTTCAACTCAGCTGTGAAAGTTTTATGGAGAAGACTAAAAGTCAGATCAGATGACCTTGATGGATGGGTTGAACGAAAAGGGAAAGAAGGGTGGAAGGAGGAAGGACGGGCGAGATTTTATATTTATGACTGGCAGAGAAGGATACGTGGGATGCATGCATAGGTGTGTGATAGGAATCAGATGCATGCGTGGTGGAATGCCTGAAACTCCCACAAATGTTCGAGGCCGAGGTAGTGGGAGGATAGATACATACCACAAATGTTACGTACTGTGCTTGCTAGTGCTACTGTGCCACTATGTGTAGAATGAATTTGTCTGACTGCTTTGCTAAGAGTATATTTTACAATAGTCTTGTTTTTTCTTCTTGATATAGCTACTCCTTCCAAAGGTAAAGTCGACAGGAAGGAGTTGGCAGCCAAGGCCCGGCGCCGGAAGCTGGAGGCCATACAGGCTGAATACCAGCGGCTGGTTCTTCTAGAGGAGGAGGAGGAGGCGGCAGCAGCTGCAGCCTCTTCCAATGCCCCGGGCCCCAGCCACCCCCCTCCAGTGTGACGGCGCCACCGCCTGGCAGCCGGCCGCCGCCACACTGCAAGAAGCACTGCTGCCCCCCCCCCCTGTGGATGCAACTGCCACGCGCTGAAGCGCCGCGTGGCCCGCCTAGAGGAGCGCATCCGTGTCCTGGAGAGGCGAGCCCGCTGAGACCCCGTTTATTTATTGCCCCTTTTTTATAGCTTATTTTGGTGGGTGGGAATCGGGCGTTGGGTTTTGGACTATTGGACATTTGTTGGACTTTTTCGTTCTGGGACATGGACATTGGTTGGGGTTAGGGAGAGGGGTGGGTCAGGTGTTGTGGGATTTTTTTTACATAGTTTATTTTTGATAGGGTATTAAATTACATATTTAGACTTTATATACGATGTTGTTAATGTTTTGTGGGTGGGGTTACTGTTTTACGTCACACTGTTTCCTTGCTGGTGCAGTGCCACAGCCAGTGTTTGATTTAAATAATTGGCTGAGTTACTAAGACACAAACAGACAGATGCGGTACCCCTCACTGAGGGACTTGTCCTACTAGTACTGTCAGTCTCTCCTCCTAATCTATGCATTCTGCAACTGGACTCAAAGGGGTGTGTGAAATAGAATTAATGAAAAAAATTCCGTTATTAATTATGCCTCCCCCAAACTTCTTCTCTTACCTGTGCTTGATGTTTAACTTGGGCACGGCGATGGCTGCATGGTGATGATGGTTTTCTTTCCCAACATGCCATGGTTGTGGTGGTAGTAGTAGTAGACCCTGGCAGTAGCACTTGCAAATAAAAGAAAATGAGACAGTCAGTCGCCTGAGAGAGACTGTGGGAGGAGTAGTAGAACGAAGTACAGTACGGAACTTACTGCCAAACAATAATATGCCAAAATACAAGGAAACATAATGGTTGCTGGGATAGCCTAGTACATAGAGTTACAAACTCTAGCTGTGTCGAGTCACTCGACTAGGCCTACAGTACACCGTGACTCGACACAAGCGTAACCGTTAGTGCTGTTTCGGAGGATGACAACAAATCCAATCTATGCCAGCAATTAATGCTGATGGATTAGGTTCCTTTGGTAAAAAAAATCGCAAATATACTGCTCATAGGACGGTGGGCAAGCAGAAGAAGATCCTCGCCCTGCCTTGAAAATGCATTTTTGTTGCTTTAGCCACATCCGCCCCAGCAAGCGTGTGATAAATTATTGGTGTACATTTAATTTAGTCACACCTCAATAAGTCACACAGCCCGGGGGAAGAGGGTTAGGGTTTGATGAATGGTTGGGAAGGGGGTTTTGGGAAAGGTTTGACAAAGAAAAACAGTACGCATGGACAACAACAAAACACAATCTTGGCAGACAACCATATCCATAAATCTGTTAAGGGAGAAAAAGGAAATGCATGCATGATGATGATAACTTGATGGTTAATGATAGTACTTACTAACTACTACTACTAGACAATTAGACAGTACAGGGCAGCAGTATATTATGCAATTTGCCTTGCCTGTCTGCCCTCAGAGAGACCCGAATTACATACAGTTTCTGTTCTGTTGTACCGGCCCGGGCTTAAAGATAGCAAAGAAAAGTCTAAAATTGCTGTAGGGATGAATTGAATTATATAAGCAGAGAGCAAACATAACAACAACAACACACAGTAGTAATGATTGAAGACAAAAAATGCATCAAATTTAAAAGATGATGAAAGTTGATACTGTTACTGTATGTTATCCTGGTCAAAATGGGGAGTTGCATCTCGGCATTCGTCTTGGTCCTCCCTTCCATGGACGCTCCGGCCATCAATCTTGGGTGACGCCACTGCCTGCCTGGCAGATGTAGATTCATTGGTAAGGTAAGTGAGAGTTGTTTTTCCCAGTGTAGCACAGGGTAAGGGCCGGCCTGTAATTGCAGATGGGAAAACAAAAGGGATATTGAAAAATCAAGTAGAAAAAAATGCCTAAATTACGGTGGAGTGCAACAAGAACACTTTCAGAGGCGGCATGGATTTGGATACATCATGTCTACTCTAGTCTGTTTCCAGCATTAACCTCCAACAACAACAGGACAGAGCAGGCCCACGGCACCCGTGACACATCCTCCATTTAGCGTACCTTTTTTGACAGAGGCAGACAAAGCAGATATACAGCAACATAGCATTTTACAAGTTGAGTGACTAAATCAATGCCCCGCTGTCAGTTATACCACCACACTCGACTCCACCACTACACAGACATGTAGGTCTGCAGTGGTTGTTGTTGACTTGGTTACCTTTTAATGCACTCATGAAACGCACTGAGTTATTCCATCAATCATCTCGGATCGTACTGCGTGACTGCGAAGAGATAATGTCACTGTGGTCATCATCATGGTGTGTTGTCCAACTCAGTGTGCAGTAGTGTACAGATTGAGTCCCCTTTCCATATTCAAAATGCAATGGATCGGCCTGCAGTAGAAGTAGAAAATTGTTATTGAAAAACAAGAATGGAAACAAACATTGCATTGAGTTACTTTTAGTGTGTAGATTAGATAATAGTACACAATGAATTACCTTCATGCACTACAAACAACAACAACACAAATCACTCAGTCAGCGTCCAATGCATGTCATCATTCATTACCTGTTCCTTCTCATCTTCAGTTAATGGGCAGTCTGTATCGGCTCGGAAAGGAGGATAGCTATAGTAGTCATCATCATGTTCCACTTCTTTTGGAGAGACTCAACGAGGCAAGATTTTAGTTTTTCTTCGATTATGCTACATCCAATCATCATCTGGCTTGAGGGCAATAGATTTAGGACGATTCAAGAGGATGGAGGAGCAGGACTCGGAGGAGTGGACTGAAATGCAGACAACTGAAACTCCTATAAGGCAATAAAATACGAAGACGGTGGTGATGGATTTGTTGTGATTTGAAGTTTCCAAACAGAAAGACAGACACACAAATAGAAGTAAATAAGGGAGAACCACAGTAAGAAGTGGAAGCCTAGTTGTCAGGGAAGTATAGCTCGTCCTCAAACTCTGGGGGTTCAACCAGAAGTAGGTAATCAGCATCCAACACGCTACTTCCGTCACCTGAGCCGCTGTCCTCATCTTCCTGCGTTGATTCATGTATTGTGTAATTCGGTGGTATAAATTGCTGATTCATTTTGATCATGGTTAACCTCTCCACGTTTTTGGGTGAGAGACTGGTCCTTTTCACTGTTACAATGGAACCAGCAGCACTGAAAACACGTTCAGAAGAGACACTTGCGACAGGGCAAGCCAGATAGTTTATCGCCAGCCTGCTGAGCACTGGCCATTGGCCCCTTTTGCCATACCAATACCGCAATGGGTTTTGATCAATGTAGACCTCTGTTGGGTCATCCAGGTAGGCCTGGACCATTCGGTCAATGTTCAGGGGTGCAACACTTTGTGCGGCCTCTTTTGTCTTTGCATCAGCACTGGACCTAGCAAGTCCTTGCTGTAAATACCAATCCTGTGCCGTTTGTACTGGGGCTGATGATCCGGTTCTTGCTGTTGTCGATAGTGTTGGTGACAGCTGTGAACCAAATGCACTGCCCACAGGCTCTGAAGTTGAACTTGACGCCGGATGCCCTGCTGCAGTACTTGACGTGGGTTTGAGGCCTTTAATTATCAGCCGTTCATTTTCCAATGTACTGGCTGCCTCAGCTATCCAAGTTTTGTACCGGGCAACATCCACTTCTGAAAAAGGGAGTAATGTCTTACTGTGCAGTGCAGATTTGTACCGTGGATCCAGAATTGTGGCACAAATGTAATGTTTTTGTGACAGAATCTTATTTTGCACCCTTGCATTTTCACTTAAGCGACATGATAAGCTCTCCACCAACTCATATGCTTCTTTTTTTTCCTCCACACCTATGTACGCTTCACACACCTCCTTCAGCTGTTGCTCTAGCATGTGCAACAATGGGATAGCTTGGCCCATAGTACAGTCCTCCTTGCTGACTTCACGTGTTAAGACCTCGAAAGGAAGAAGCATCTCTGTAAGAGATTTAACTAGGCACCATTGGTCCATCTGAAGGGTCATGCCTTTCACAGTAGCATCCGACCTTCGCATGACATATTCATTGATTGGTCTGTACTGCTCAAACAGACGGTCAAGCATGTAATACGTTGAGTTCCAACGTGTTGCCACCTCCTGGATGAGTGCTTTGACTGTCATTCTATAGTCACGTTGAATGATCCTCAGCTGCTTCCGGGCTTTAAAAGAATGGCTGAAATGCGTGCATATTCTGCGGCAGGTGGTCAGTAAGTTGCTGACTATGGGTTCTTTTTTCAGAAAGTCTTGAACTATAATGTTAATGCAGTGCGCCAAACACGGGACCCTGAAATACTCACCAAGCGCCATGGCCTTAAGTATATTACTGCCATTATCCGTGGCAACAAAACCAATGTGAAGCCCTCCGGGGCGCAGCCATTCAAAGACCTTGCTGTTAAACTCTTCCAAAATGTTTTCAGCAGTATGAGATTTCTCCATGGCGAACATGGCTACAGTTGTATGTTTCCGAGAAGCATTAAAAATCTCAGCTGTGTCAACAGCACCTACTTCAGATAGCTTTTCTCTAATCCCCACAAAAGAGACCCAGTGTGCAGTGATGCACATGTAATCAGTGGCTTGGCAACTGGTCCACATGTCTGTTGTCAGGTGGATTTTGTGAACAGCACTCTGCTGCAAAGCTTGTCCAACCAATTCCAGCACATCGTGATGTAGTGCTGGAACAGCAACTCGGGCGAAATAGGACCGGCTGGGAACCTTCCATTTAGGGCAGATGGCTGACACAAATTCAAGGAAACCCACCCCTTCCACAAATGAAAAAGGGAGAAGGTCCAGCGCTAACATTTTAGCCAGCTTCGCATTGTACAACTGTGCCGTTGGGTGGTTGCGTTGGTACTGCGCCTCCGACCTAAGCATGCTGTCAATGGTAGGCTGGAATATTTTCCTTTGTGGTGCACCTTTCTTCTTGAACCCAGCTAGGCTCAACGACGCTGCACTTTTGCTCATTTCAGTGCCCGGTTGCCTTGGTGTCTCATGTTGACTCTTACTACGGTGCCACTCAGATGTTGCTGAGGATATGGGCATTACCACTACACTGCTGGGGGTAGGGCGAGAAATGTCTACCTCTTGTTGACCTTCCACCATGATCATATCTTCCCCTACTTCTTCATCCCCAACAACAGCAATGGGTCCAGTTTTACTTTTTTCTAAGTGAAGTAGGTGAGCCTCCCACTTGATACTGTGGTGTTTTTTGAGATGACTTGTTTGTCCTCCGGTACCATAGTTTGTACCAAGCTTACCCCGCCTAACAGCCTGCCGACAAATTGAGCATATAGCAATGTTCTCCTCCTTACTGCTAAACGAAAAGAAGTCCCAAACTGGGGAGGAGAACTTTCTGGCGCTGCTGGAGGTGCCACTTTCAATACCAGATGAAATGGAGGGTGTGCCTGGAATTTGACTCTGTGCACTTACATTACCACCACCTACTGAGGTGGTGGTTGCGCTGATGTAGGTCCCTGCCGGGCCTTTGCAAAGGCAAATATGGAAGCTGGAGGTCGTGTTGGCGTTACCTGTGTTGGTGGTATCCGTGCTACATCCCTCGCAGCGATTTTGGATAGTCTAATAATGTTGGTCTCCATCTCCGCAGGCCCAGGAGTGATGTTCATGATGACTGGCTCTTCATCATCATCACCGCCCTCGTCTACATCTACCTCCATAACTGTAAGGCTTTCTGGAACCTTCCTTTTCACTAGCCTTGTCTTGTGATGTGCATCACTCTCAGGCTGAGCTGGTGGCTTCCAAGTGGCATCTAGATCATCAGAAGCGGGGCTTGAAGAAGAAGTTGATGGACTAACCCTCCTTTTCCTTGCTGGGGGTATGGAAGACAATGGATGTTCTGGAACAGTGGCTTGCTCCTCTTCGTCTGCAAAAGCTCGATTTCCTGAACTGCCCCTACTTCAGGTGGAACAACTACTATTGTGGGCTGTGGTTCCGGCTGCGGCTGTGGTTGCGGCTGTGGTTGCGGTTCCAGCTGCGGTTCCGGCTGTGGTTGCGGCTCCGGCTGCAGTTGCGGCTGGGGTTGCGGCTGGGGTTGCGGCTGGGGTTGCGGCTGGGGTTGCGGCTGGGGTTGCGGCTGCGGTTGCGGCTGCGGTTGCGGGTGCAGTTGCGGCTGCGGTTGCGGCTGCGGTTGCCCACTTATCTGCTGAGTTTCCGCCTGCGAGTGCGTGGATTGGGTACTACTTTGCGATAATGACATTTCAACATCACTGGTCGTTAGTAGACGGGCTACCTCTGCCACAGTCATGGGCTTGGGCCTAGGTTGCTGGGGTGGGCCCACTGATGCAGAGGTGCTGCTCCCAGCTTGGTCCCCGCCGGACACCGCTGCTGCAGGCGTAAGTTTTTTTTACCAAAAAACACATCGGCCGGCACACCAGTCTTGGCAAGTGCCACTTCCTTCTTCTGTCCCTTCTTCTCACTGGCAACTTTCTTGGTACTGGAGGACCTGGTACCTTTCTTTGGGGCCATCTTCTTCAGATGTCAGCAGGACGCAGGTGCACAAGTTGCAGAGATGTCTGTGGTCACACGTGGACGTGACGCGCAGCAGGACTTCTGCCTGGCAGTACAACGGGTGATGATGATGACACCTCCTCCTCTGTCTTTTTGTGCACCTAAAAGCAAAGAAGCCAGGAGAAGAACATCAGTGAAATGTTGCATTTGTTGTTGTGGTTCAATTACTAGTAGTACAAACAAACAAATAAAATATATAAATTAGTGTAGCCATTTGTGAGACTGTCAATAAGGGCTTTCATGGTATACTGTGTACACTGTCAGGAAGGATAGGAAAGAAGAGGAACAACAACAAAAATACAAATGTAATAGAAGTGGACCCTGTTTGGCATTAACCCCTTCGATGCTCATGACGAGCTCAGCTCGTCCTGCTGCGCGGACGCGCTGTGCGCATGACGAGCTGAGCTCGTCACGATCCCACCCGCGATCGGAATCTCCAGCACACGAGCGGAATTCCGATCGCGGTCAAGGGGTTAAATTATTTGCTCATCACATCATTCAGGGAGCTGCAGCTGGCAAAGGGGATGGATGCAAGCAGTAAGCCAAGAGGAAAACCATGCAGGCCTAAATGGCAAAAGCAGCACACTTATAACTCCCACCAGAAATGGCCACCAGCCACATGGACACTCACAAATCACAAGCAACAAGCATGAGGCCTGGAAAACAATGTACTGAAAACAGGCCTACGATAGCCAGGCAAAGGCTGCATGGTAAACCACACTGCTTTGCCTGTAATGCAATAACATGCAAAAACGAAAATCCACAGGGCTAAACAAGGCCTGCAACACACCACACACAACTAAGGCATGTATTTAACACACAGCCCAAAAAAGTGAAATACACCCAAAAATACACATTTTGCAATTCAATCCAATGCCATCCATGTGCCCTCAATGATGTTTAAAAATTCAACAGAACACACAGAAACAGTTGTTTCATGCACCCCTGACTACCTCTGCGCCTACTGGATGAAAGGCCTGTTGGCAGACTAGGCCACAAGCTTGCAGGACTATGGATAAAAGCACACTACCGGGCTTCACAATGGCCAGGCACACAGCAAGAAACTGAAGACAGACAATGCAGGCCTATGGCAAAAGGCACACTGCCTGGCTTCAAAATGGCCGCTAGCCTCATGGCCAGGCCCACAACAACAAGAAACTAAAGACAGACAATGCAGGCCTATGGCAAAAAGCACACTGCCTGGCTTCAAAATGGCCGCCAGCCTCATGGCCAGGCCCACAACAACAAGAAACTGAAGACAGACAATGCAGGCCTATGGCAAAAAGCACACTGCCTGGCTTCAAAATGGGCGCCAGCCTCATGGCCAGGCCCACAACAACAAGAAACTGAAGACAGATAATGCAGGCCTATGGCAAAAAGCACACTGCCTGGCTTCAAAATGGCCGCCAGCCTCATGGCCAGGCCCACAACAAGAAGCCTAGGCCACAAAGGAAACACATGCAGGCCTTAGTATATGGCAAAAGCAGCACATTTGTAACTCCCACCAGAAATGGCTACCAGCCACATGGACACTCACAAATCACAAGCAACAAGCAGGAGGCCTGGAAAACAATGTACTGAAAACAGGCCTATAATAGCCAGGCAAAGGCTGCATGGTAAACCACACTGCTTTGCCTGTAATGCAATAAAATGCAAAAACGAAAATACACAGGGCTAAACAAGGCCTGCAGCACACCACACACAACTAAGGCATGTATTTAACACACAGCCCAAAAACTGAAATACACCCAAAAAAACACATTTTGCAATTCAATCCAATGCCATCCATGCCCCCTAAATGATGTTTGAAATTAATAAATACATCACACAGCAATCCATGACCCATGACTAGCTCTGGACCTACTGGCTACCCACAACAATTTATTTTTAAAAATGATGAAAAGTACCAAAAATGAAGTTGCAGCAACTGCAATGCCCCAATCAAACAACACCAACTTACTTGTAAAATCTCAAATCCCCAAATCCTCAAATCCAATGATAATGATGCAGCAGACACAAAGAGTGATCCTTCCAGCTCAAATCCAAGTGAAAAATGAACAGGAGATGGACAAAGCACTGGGAGGAGCCTGCTGGACAGGAACAGGAAGTAGGAGACTCTGTGGCACTTCCTCCCTCTCCCCCCCAAAAAATGTGACCAAAAAGGACAGCCAAATATCAATCTGAGGTTTTTTCTTCATCCAAATCATCAATTTATAGAAGGTTTTATGCTGCTTGCGATGTTATTGTTCTCCAGATTGAAAATTTTGCGTGTTCGGGATCGCAAGCTGTACCAAAATATCGCCGGATGTCCGATGGCGCGCCCGAATGACGTGTTCGCGGTCGCAATCTCTCTCGCGGTGCACGATGGCGCGGCGAATGACGTGTTCGCGATCGCAAACTCTTGCGGGATAACGCGGCCGGCTACCGAAATCTCGTGGCGCACGTGAAAGGATAGGAAAACCCGTCGGCGAACGCAGGAATCCCGGTAAGTTGCTATCGCGCACGCTAGAACGCATTTTTAAAGCGCGACAAGAAAATAATTCCGCTACGCCGCGGATCGCGGAATTGTTGGCAATTCCGCGTTCTCCGCGGAACGTGAAATTGCCTAAATTCCGCAAATTCCGCGAGCGGAGCGGATTTGGATGTCCAGGGTTAGTATACCATCACCCACAAAGATGAAAAATTCCTTATTTATGACAACGAAAGTCATGAAAAAAGAAATATTATGTTTGCAACTAATACAAATTTACAAAAACTTAAAAATTGTGCAACGTGGATGATGGATGGCACATTTAAAGTTTGGCCCAAACCATTCTATCAGCTTTATACCATCCACGGAGAATATGAAGTGACAAATATCCCCTTTATTTACGCATTACTGCCTAATAAACAGAACACCACTTATGTAGAACTACTAACTATAGTCAAACAATTCACAGAAAATTACTGTCCCCAAAGAATCATAATAGACTTTGAGCAGGCAATGATTCAATCCATTTATTTATTTATTTTTATTTTTGTGTTTTATAGAGCGCGAACTTGACCCGTTAGGGTATCAGAGCGCTTTACAGGAAACATAGAAATGTACAATAGGCTTGGAATCACAATAATATACAAAAGGTAAAAGAGGGCAGGGTGCAGGATATATGAAAGATGGTGGACACGAATGTACGGTTTGCGTTTTATAGTTCCATCCTCAAACTATACCCACACACTGCAATACAAGGTTGCTATTACCATTTTAATCAGAGCATATGGAGGCACCTACAGAAATCTACTTTGAGCATAGATTATTCAACAAATAGCAACTTTGCCTATCAAATTAAAAAATGAAAAGCCCTGGCCTATGTCCCAACTACTGAAGTAGCCAATCACTACAACTTACTTATAGAAAGTCCTTTCTATCAAGCTAATGAATCAAAATTAAGGGGCCGATCACGATGGCGGGCGGACAAAGTCCGCCCGCCATCGCAGCTGCAAAAGGGACTGCCCACCATAGGTGCGCCGGTCCCGCAATGCGAATTGCGATGCGCCCGCCACACTGGCGGGCGGATCCTCTATATTTTACATTGCGGCGGCGGTGCTGCAAGCAGCAGCCGCCGCACTGTAAAATATACATGGCATGCTTTTCCATGCACAACGTGACAGGCACCGCGCGGTGCCTGCCACATTGTACATGCAAAAGCAGGGGGGTACCATAGGTACCCCTCATGTGCACCCACCACCCCCCCAAATATATGGGGGCCCGCTACGGGCCCCCAACAGCAGGAACCGCCAGCCTTTCCATGGCGGCAATGCAGCCATGGAAAGGCTGCTAACACCCAGCATCGTAATATGGATGGCGGTGTCTTCCAGACACCGCCACCATATTCAACACGTTTTCCGCCGGTCGACGAGTCGACCGGCGGAAAAGCGGCGGACAGTCTTTCCGCCGGCCCGGCGGGGGCGATCCGCCCGCCATCGTAATCGGCCCCTATGTCCCTTCCTAGACTACTTCGAAGACACCTGGGTGGGAAGGTGACATAGCTCAGGGCACCGTAGACAACCTAAAGTTCAGATCCCCTGGTGGAGCGTATACGCCAGTACTGTGGCTCAAAAAGCCAAAACAAACAACGCGGTGGACGGATGGCATAATGCCTGCCAAGCCATAATAGGAAGGGGACAACCAACACTACACAAACTAATTGAAGCAATTAAAAAAGAACAGAGCAACCAAGAACTCAGACTAGAGCAATCACTAAGTAAAATAGGCCCTAAACTAAGCAAACAAACTAAAACCATGTACGAATACCTGCAACATAAAACTAAGTTGTATCCAACTACACAAGGTCTAGAATACCAAGACATAATTGCTAAATCAATTCTTTAAACTAAACAAAATAGTAAACATCATTTAAATCTTACAACTATAAAACATATAAACAACACATTTTTTATTTTTTAATTAATAATTATAATTATGTCATAACATTTAAAATAAAGCACAACATTATATGACATAATATAAATATTAAATAAAAAAACAAACAATGAAAAAAGAGATACATTTCCCACCCATAGTAAAAAAAAATAATACTTACAGTTATGTAGCAGTAGAATATCCTTGAAAACTATAAAATCCACAGCAAACCAATTAAATACGAATCCAACGCCGCAATCCTCTTAATAATGAAACCCTCAAAAACCCAAAAACAGTTTAGAAAAAAACACTCCAACAAACCGGGAAAAAAAGGAAATGTAAAGTAACTTGTTCAAACAAGAAATAACATTTTCCTTTACTGAAAAAAAAAACGTGTCGGCAAATCCATCCGTTCACCAAAAACAAAATCTGTAAATAAAAAAAAAAAACAACACCCACCCACAACACAAATACAAACCCACAAACACTAACATCAACATTAAATATACAATGATACATTTGATAAACACATAACTAACACTACATACCATACTAATTATACCCAACACTACGTGGAACATATAAAACACTAAACTACCAAAACAACACCTAACTACACCAAAAACGATGAAATAACGCCCTAACAAATCTATTTACACTACTAATACCTTACCCCTACCCTATAACTAAGTTAAAAGTATATAAAATTAAACTTACCTGAACGGACGAAAAGCAGCTCCTAACCGCGAGGTTCCGTCTTCCAAAATGACCTAAAAACGAAACCGATAGAAAGAAAAGTGAGAAAAAAAGAAAGAAAATGGCCGCATAATAGAAATTAAAAAAAGACTAACTCCCCAGAGAAAACAATGGAAAATATTTAAAAAATCTTTAAATTAATATGTATAACTTTATGTATTGCAATGATTTTTTCCCAATGTTTCAAATAAATTTTAAAAAACAGAAAATATACATTAACAGTTATATTATCCAAAAAGCTAAATATAATATTTAATGTATACAAAAATGTATGTTTATTTCATAAAATGTAAATGTACAAAAAATGTGATAAAAAATATATATGTTGTACAAAATATTTCGTTAAAAATATTGTAAAGTATTTAACATATTAAATATTATTTTATTAAAACAAATATTCAATATACTAAATAATAAAATATAACCTTGTCAAATACATATTATACAATTTTTTTTAAATAATAAAATTATATAAAATGTTTTATAAAAATGTTAAAAAAATTTATACAAATATTTTCTTTTTGGTACAAAAAAATAAAAAACCGTAAAAATGAAACTGTTTATAAATAAAAAATTAAAAATATTTTGCTTACCATTACATGACTATGGGCCTGATTAAGATGGTGGTCGTAGGCAACTCCGTGGTGCTGGCGGTGGCAGAAAACGTCCATTTTGTCACTCCTGCAGCGGTCCTCGCGACCACCACATCACAATGGGCAAAGATAGCCCTTTTTCCGCCCGTCGCGGAGTTTCCAGATCCGCAACATTCTTCGTTCCGCAACGGTGCCGGAGGTAGCCAATAGGAAAAGACCGCCGTGGAGAATGAAGTTCCATCCGCCGGACAGATCACGATACATCAACCAGCCCATCAGAACGCAGCGGAGAAACCAGCTATTCGGACATGGCGGAAGCACAACTGCGGAGATAAAAACTCGAGTCCGAGCCACCTCCACACATTCCTGGCCGCCAAGGATCCTGCTCTACAAGCCCTCCCGCTGCTGTACCTGATCCACTACCAGCAGATAAGACGCTGTCGTGGTCAACACCGCAGGTATGTCAAAAACATATCCCCGCATACAACCCCTGTACAACAACAACAACACTCAACTGTCGGAGTGAAATACGTATCATGTCTACAACAAACACCCGGATGGAGACAGGAACATATCCCATAGTCCAATTACACATGGCTTGCACGTAACAAATTGTCACCTCAGCATCGGGGTCACCCATCTCCATGGAAATGATTGCAACTAGCCCAGTCGTGCCGGTCATGTCACCGCAGCGGTGAAGCCGCGGTAAAACCTGCCCACAATGTAGTAGGAGTCCAGCACATTGTCCAAGGCAGGCAAGACCATCATCACAACATCCACACCACATGTATCATAAAAGAATCACCACTCTGCACAACATATCTGCAGCAAGAAGTCATGTGCAGGGACACTGTTTATATTGACATCTCATTAGGATCATTAGCAATTGTATAGTAACATGAGTGTAGGGTGAGGAGAGAGTCCCTTCAAAATGACAATAGTCATCATTGCAGCCAAATAAGGGTCAGTCCGCATACAATGTGGAACAGAGGAGGGCAGAGCAAGCAGGGTGTGTTTGTGTATTTCACAGTAGTCCAACAAGGTGTTGGAATGAGTCAGTGAGCCAAGGTAGATGACACATCATTTTAGACACCACTGCCACATAATCACAGATCAGCACAGTCCCCAAGCAGACATTGATAGGCTCATCACATACAATGGCAGACCATATCACATAATGACAGCCCATACCATGCAACACAGTACAACATTTCTGACTCAAACAGCAAACTCAAAGTAAGCACCACTGTGCATTTGACTCACATGTGTACTGCTGCAAAAAATGACACCATGTGAGTACGTCCAGTACATCAACAACACTGACTACACTACCAACTCACAGAACACCTATGCACTATTACTCCACCTCAATAAAGGTAGCACCAACTACAAAGTATTGAATGAATGCCAAAGTATCAGGAAGAGTCCATCTTGACAGCAGTACACTCTGACCTGAGACTCATGACAACCCTCCTCTTCCTCACACCTGCCTTCCACTCATGTGAATTAAAGTGAGTAATTGAATAAATGAAGAGTCACTGTGCAGATTAACAACCTTGGAACTGTTCACACTGCATGTTAAGTCCTTGATACAGCTCACACTCTTAAACTCTGCCTCATACACATACCATAAGTCAGCAGCACTGTATCATAATAAGTAAACTATCCTAAAGTGGAGTGCACAGTGCAGGAAAAGCATCTAGAAATGACTGGTACCATTTGTACATGACATTCAAGAGGTACCACATATGACACTACACTTAGGACATCAAATAATACATGGGTGGCACAGAGATTCAAATTGAAGGAAAGTAACATCTGTGCAGTATCCCTGTGATACAGCAATGCAAGTAATGCACTGGCCCAGAATGATATAAACTGTCATAAGCCATACAGTGACCAGCCCCTCATCTGTGTCAACTATCTTTACATGTGTATACCAGCAGCACAACACTCATGGCTCATGGTGACAGTCCCTGACTGTCAAACCCAAGTATGAAATTCCCACATACCCCTCATCTACCCATCTCCCACCTTCACTGCTCAACACCTGGAAGAAGCACAGATAAAGGTGAAAATAAGGTCCTGTGAGTTCCCTGTTAACCAATGCCACACCCTGGTGTGTATCTACAAATGTCTGAGTCCCACTCAGGGATGTCTGAACCAATGCTGATCCCAAACCAATTGCCAAACACATGTATCACAAACCACATCAAAAGAAGTCCAACAAGCTAGGCCATGTGCAGCCAAAGAGAGGATAGGCAATGTGATCCTAGACAACCCTGGAATAGATAACATTTCTCCTCTGCCCAACTGCACAGACAGCATCATCCAAACTAATCCAAAAATACATGAACAAATGTCAATTATAAACACAAACTGTGTGCAACCAGACATAGACACTCCACCAGTTACAAAGTGAGCATGGTGTCAATGTGTAGCACAAGCATTCACAAGCACAATCCTGACAAGTGACTGTTCAAAAATAGGAGGCCATGGCACAATTGTGCACTCAAAACCAAACTAATAAACAAGACTCCACATTGCCGCATGTGACATTCACACAATAAATGCACAGTACAAATTCAACACACATCTGAATGCATTCAAAGACACAAACTCCTCACACACAATGTCATGCTAAAATAACATTACACACACATGGACCTGTCAGTAGAAAGAGCCAACACAGGACAAAGACTGCATCCCTTAACAAGAAATAGATAACATATCCACATACAAAAACATTACATAGCAAACTTAGCTGGACATATGGGGGACTCACACCTGGCAAGGACAATGCAACATCCACTGACAGCAGTGCATGCAAGGTAAGCAGTGTGTGAACACCACCAAAACCAGTATCACACGTATCTGAGTGCACCACCATGAACCTTAACATCACAAATCATGATAGCACACAGATCACATCACACTCAGGATGGGTAGCAGTACCTCAGCAAACAGATACACACTTTAGCTATCACCTACTGCTGCACAACTCAGGAAAACACATATGCATGGAACATGACTAGAGGACTGTGCTGGAAACTCATCAGCACTGTACATGAGCAACCATGACTGCAATCAAGTAGAAGAAAATAGCACATAACAAATTGTGAAACAGTGCTGAGGGGCACATTGGTTCTGGACACAGATCATCCCCCCACAGTATAGTGTCACACTATGGAGTGGTGGGGAGGGTCAAACACTGACAAGGCATGGAGTGGCAGATATTAGACTGAAGTGGTGTGTACATTAGTATTGTAGAGGTGAGGAGTGTACAGAGCAAAAACACATAGAGGAGTAACTCACAATGTGTAGGCATCAAAAGCTCCTCTTGGGGCTGGTATGACTCTGAATACCACATAGTGGACAAAATAAAGTGTAAATTGACATCAATGTATGTGAAAAGTCACTTATAATGTTTGTTTGCCTGAGCCAGTCAGCACAGTGAGCACAAAGGTAAGCAAGAGCCATGGCTGATCACAAATCCACAACACAGACATTGCAGTGACACACTCTGCATACTCACAAATGATGTGGACAACAAGTAGGTGTACCCTAGGACTGCAAGGTCATACCGACACACTGCACATTGCTCAAGAAACAACTCCTACATGTGCCCACAATCTACAGCAGGTGTCTGATCATGTAAACAAACAGGCACTCATCAACTGGATCATACATGTGTGTAAGGGTCATGCTCAAGGGCAAATACACATCAACACTTCAGCTAATGACAGGACAATCACACTGTATGTGAAGTTCACACATTTAAATGTACCCATGTGACTAGGAAGCCAGACCTACACAAGATGACTACACATCTACACAGCTGTGTACACATCAAGATAGATTCCACAGATATGACGGACCCTGTCCACCCCTCAAGTTATCATGTGAATAGAATTCTCTGCTGTTGTGGTACAGCATCCAAATATGACATGTGTACAAAACTAGAGACCCGACAATAGAATGATTAGGACAAGAGTAGACCATCACAGACAAGCATCATTGCACCCTCAAGCCTCTGAGTCAAGAAGCACAAAAGTGGCTGTAACCTCTGGCAACCTCTGCAAAAGAAAATCAAGCAGATGCCAATGTGAATGTGGCATACAGAGAATGTAACAGATGAACATATACACATACATTGCACTGCATCATTAGCAAGGGCAGCGACAAAGCTCAGAACATAAATAACAGTCTTTATTACATAAACTCTGTATCAGCATCAAAAGTGCAAAACATTAAGGCCATCGGCCAGTCCAAATTTCAAGTCTGCACATGTGTGCATGAAAACATGCGCAACAAACATGTAACACAGTCCACTGCCATGGGAATCACCACAGGATAGGGGCCTCAAATTGGCAGCCCAGGCACCGCTCAGGGAGGAATGGGGTGGGAAGGGGGACTTGGCTTCAAAATTGGGTGAAAGTTGAACTGGGAGGGGGCTGATTGTCAGGGCTGTGGGAGGAGTGGACCAGGGAGGGAGAGAACTGGCTGAGGTAGAGGGATCCATGGATGTGGGAGCCTGAGGGCTGGTTGGACCGGGTGGAGTGGTGGCACGGGGAGGTGGAGACAAGCTGTGTGGAGGCTCAGTGGCTGATGGTGAATGTGGAGGGCTGGGTCTCTATTGTTTTGGGATCCGATATCCCCCAAGTGTCTTGCCACAAGTGAGGAGTGAGGTGGCCCCAACAGCCTCCCTCTTCCCCGAAAGTGTAGCAGGTGGTGGTGTATCTTCCCGTGGGGATTTGCTGGACCTGGTGGTACGCTGGGGTGGGGGTTGCCTTTTTCCCTGCCTCCCCTGTTGTGGGGGTACACTCCCCACTTTGCTCTCTTGTCCACGCTTCACAGGTGTGTGGGTGGGAGTCGAAGTTTTGGGTGAAACAGCCTTCTGAATGTGTTTGGGGGTAGTTGTGGCAGGCACCAGGTTCACTGCAGACAGGGCAAGTGTTTGTGTGTCTTTGGGATCAGGTGTGGGGATGGGAGTGCCCTTGGAGGGTGATGAATCCGAGGAATGCAATGTGGATGCATGTTTTTTGGCCTTATGTCTCAGAGTGTCCTGTGATGGGCTTTTTGTGGTGCGGTCATGTGTGCTCTTTGTGTGATGTGGTGACGGCGTATGGTGTCTGGTTCGCTTAGAGTGCTGTTGTTGTGTGCTGCGTGTGGATGACTGGGTGCCTGAGGACTCTCGTGTGTGTACTCTGGTCAGGTGGGGGCACTGGGAGTGTGGTTGCGGAAGGGACAGGAGCTGAACTGGGAGCTTGGGACTGCTGAATGGCTGCCGTCACTGTGGAGGACAAAGACTGGACAGTTCGGTGTAGGCCACCCACGTCCGAATGAATGCCCTCCATGAACGCAACAACCTGTGACATCTTGTTGCCATGATCCTGGAGGGCATTCAGGAGCGCAGTCTGACGCACACACAGCTGCCGCAAAATGTCTATGGCCTCCACACTGAAGGCAGCAGGGGGAACAGGGGCAGGGGCAGCGGTGCCTGGAGGGAAGGAGACTCTACCCTTCTTAGGGCTGCGGGCACGGATAGCACTTTGGGGAGCATCCGGGAGGGTGGACACAGGACGAGGTGTGGCGGAAGAAGATGCAGATCTTAAACTTCCTGTGCCCGCCAACACCGAGGAGTCACCGCTGGAGTGGGAAGATGTGGAGGTTGGTGTTTCTGGGCGGGAATCCTCCAGGGCACTCCTGTGCCCCTCCGAGGCGCTGGTCCCCTCAGTGTCACTGAACTCCTCTGTGCCAGTTGTGCCAGTAGCTTCCCCAACTGTGTCAGGCCCCTCTCCTTCCCTGCCTTCGGTAGATGCTGCAAGAGACAGAGACATAGGTTTAGTAAAGTGGCATACTCAAAAACATCATATGCAATACAAATACAAATACTTTGACTGAAACTCCCACATTTAACTACTCCATGTACTGTCAGCATATTGCAAATTTGTGCAATCATCAGCTGATGCATGGAAACATGCTTAGTCAACATTCATGCTCCAAGTTGCGTTGACACATCCAAATAGCTGTGCATGTACCTACATTTTAACATCGCATAAAAGTGTCTGTAGGCACACCTACGTGCCTGTAGGTAAGATAGCTACACATCCAAATATGTTGTCTCAGTCACATTTGGAGTATATTTCACTGAAAAACACCTATACAAAGTAAAACCTATCCATTTGCAAGTGATATTACCTCCTAAATTCCACTATCTTTGGCACTGAAGCACAACTACAGTGGTACATTGGTGTCAACTTTGTATCAATTTATTTGAAGTGCACAGCAGACATCTCTAAATGCACACTAACATGATGCTCACTGCTGTTCACTGCCAGTTGATGTCTCTGAGACTCACACTGCTGCATATGTCACATGGGCACATCTGTTTTGGTAATGAAGTGCAAATACGCCCCATGTAACAATGTAGTCACATGGACAATGCACAATAGCATGATAAGGGCAATGTAATTCATTGCCTTCATGTGTTGTGACATGTCACATACCAACATCTTATCAATTGCCTGACAGGCCTTCGTTGCTCTAAGGCATGATAGTGCCTTCTGTAGATGAAGTTGTGAGTGGCCTCCATTAGGACAGCTAATGTGTGCCAATACGTAGGGTCTGGCATATGACATCCCCACGTTGAGCTGACTGATGACATCGTTGACACATCAATGTACCAAGAATTCATTCACTGATTAAAAGCAGTAGCCACAACTTCACCATGAACTGATGCACATGGACACCCCTTCACAATGCACACATACTGAGGACTGACACTCTGAGTAACATTTGCTTCTGTTTAACTATCAAATTACAGTACAACACCTCAGTCACATCACAATTTGCCCTACCCACTGATCACATCCAACCATGTTAAGCCCTAGTGCCAAAACAATCTCACAATAGCCTGGTTCTGCAACATTGCATTTAAATTCCCGAGTCTAACCATCCCAGTCATATTGCCATGTGCACAATTGGCAAATGCAAATCAGCCAATGCATCACTGCAATCATCACCATCTACCCCATCAGCACCTGTGTGCACTTGCTGTCACTGTGACAGGAAATTACATGATGTGATGCCATGCTGCTGATATTTGGCTAATATGTTTCGCAATGATGCTGTCATCTCTATCATTGTGAAAAACACAACCCATGGGACAGGTGTGACCTCTACCAACTCACTGCTCCCTGAGTCCACATTTGTGCATTTATCTAGCCACTTACACATCATCACATGAGCACACTATTGTCGTAGCCACACAGCACACACAAGCCGGACAAGTGTACTGGGCTATACACTTCACACAACGAATTTTCCTGTGTAGGAAGGTATAATTTCAGAGAAAAATTCACATAATGTGATATGAAAATATGTCAAGCTGACTTGCTATGACTGCGTTCATGGATTTCCCACATGAGCAACAAAATGTTGTACACATGCAGAACCTCTGCACTCAACACTGAGGATACTTAGGAGCCATATCATCACACCAGAGACATCACAGAGGTCCGCACTTACTCTGGGCTGGGATTCAGGCAGTCACTTATGCGCAAAGTCACACTTAGCACAATACTCACCCCCAACTTGCTGCTGTTGGGCCCTCAAACGTCCATCCAGCTCTGGCTGTGTCACTGCCAGGATGCGGGCCATTAGTGGTGTCATTCTCCTGCGTGCCAACCTGCCACTTTGAGGGACCAGCCACAGCATCATTTCTGCGATGTTTTTGCTGAGCCGGCAGATGTCATCCCACCTCTTGTGGCAGTGTGTATGGCGTCGGTTTGAGACCTCCAGGGACCGCACCTTGCGGGCAATGGCCCTCCATATGGCCTTACGCTGATGGACCTTGAGCTGTAGGCATTGGAGACAAGAAGAGGAATTTTTGTAACACTGTGTTGTGTACCACTGTGCGACAGTACAGGAGCTTGTAAACACATAACACACAGATACATCAATGGAGAGAAGAGCCCATACACCATGTCACATAGTACACTTGGAGCAAGCCATATCATTGCAATGTATACATATATGATGATGGACACACCACATGCCCATCTCATACACATGCAGAGTGCCAGCACAGAAAGCAATGTGAAAATGGGCCTCATCTGTGATGCACTATGTGAGTGAGCATGACATACGATACACTGTAAATGATGTATAGTGGTCAGGCTCACTGTGTCTTACACTACACACCCCTTAATGTCCTTGACCATTGCATAGCTACACGTGTCATGGAGGTCACAATTAGGTAACTGATCTTACATTCACACACTCTTGTCACAAGGTGTAGGCCTGTCTTGTGTACTCCTCAGGCCTATGATATCTCCTTCAAAAACAGGATGGTGGACAACACATATGTTATTCTAAGTCATTTTAGTGATGGGGCCTTGAAACATTGTGCATTTACTGGGCAGGTCTGAGGGCTTTTCACTGCGGAAAAACGTGGTCCATCACAGAAATCACATGCATGTACAATGAGAATTGTGGAACAGTGCATACACATGCGAGACTCTACACATTATGGAATCAAAAGAAGGATGACATGTCCACCGTACATTTAGCAGATGTGTCAGAGGTGATTTACCACAAATAGTGATAGATCCAGGCCTTGTACTCCTGTGCAGAATGTCCACATCTCCATAGGGTCAATTTGAAAGCAGTACACACATTATTCACTACCCTCTGGCCAATCTACATTTGACATGTCACAAATGAGCATATGAACACTTAATGAACTATGACATTACATGGCACAGGGAATGTGTGTTCAGAGTTCGAGTGTCTCAAATCAGCAGTGTAACTGTATAACTGCTAAACCACAGTATGTCCTTTACATCATTGCATGCAGTCAGGGATCTGTGCTATACACCCCATTGACATGAAGTCATCATGCTAGGCAGTGTCTCACACATTTACATTACCCAGTCTCAGAACAACATGTGTGATTTTTGGCTTCAATAGAGCTGCACCAGTGTTTATGTTGCCATCCTCCCCACATACTCAAGTGCAAAAAGTTCTAGGTCATGTATGGACCATGCTGTTGGCAAAATCTTAATGCATGAACATTGGCTTGCACTCACAGGCACATACTAGTGTACAGTAACATCATGTGAGCATTCTGAGCACTCTAAAACATTTACTCATACACTTACCAGTACCTCTGGAGCACCATATAGCCACCCGTACTGGCCAAGGACCTCGTCCACCAGGACCTCCAGCTCCTCTGTGGTGAAGGGACGGGCCCTGATGTTCTCTGTACATGCCATGACTGGGTCCAGAGTAGAGGTACAGCAGCAGTTGGTGTTGATGAATTGCCAGCAGCAGTGTTTGAAGGCAAGTGACAGGTGCGGCTATTTCACAGACATTTATAGGCCCCTAGGGTTGTTTCAGTGGTACTCTGCTGATACAATTGGTCTGCTTGGTTTGCATCTTTCAATTGTGTCCAATGCCTGTGACCGCAGTGGCGGTGCACGCCTACCGCGATGTTCAAATCGGAAAGGCACTACCGGGATGGCGGTTCCCATTGGCTGCAATGACATTCGCATAGGCGGTGTCACACTGCGGGGGCCAGGTGGTGTCTACCGCAATCCATCATCTTTCAATTGTGTCCAATGCCTGTGACCCCAGTGGCGGTGCACGCCTACCGCGATGTTCAAATCGGAAAGGCACTACCGCGATGGCAGTTCCCATTGGCTGCAATGACATTCGCATAGGCGGTGTCACACCGTGGGGGCCATGTGGTGTCTACCGCAATCCGGCATCTTTCAATTGTGTCCAATGCCTGTGACCGCAGTGGCGGTGCACGCCTACCGCGATGTTGAAATCGGAAAGGCACTACCGCGATGGTGGTTCCCATTGGCTGCAATGACATTTGCATAGGCGGTGTCACACCGCGGGGGCCAGGTGGTGTCTACCGCATTCCGGCATCTTTCAACTGTGTCCAATGCCTGTGACCGCAGTCGCAAAGCACGCCTACCGCACCTATGAACACATTGTGCTATAGCATTATCGCTTTGCAAATTGCATCACTGATCACTATACATTTACACAAAATTCTTGCACCTGGTTGTAAAGTGAAATGTGAGTGTGACATTTAACTCAAGCATGCCCACGCATGTCATGTAAGTACACATGATTAAATGCATTGGTATGTACTTACTCACATACCAAATGTAATCTTTGTGGGCATGTATACAGATTTCAGGTAGAATTGATTCTCATTTTTGTGAACATGCCAATGTGTGAAATGGCAACTCATCCCACAGTCATGATGGACTGACCACATAATGTGCATATATCACTGTATACAGTGCTGTATTTATATTGGTAGTTGTCCAGCTTACACTCACTGTGCTCATTTTGTAACGATGTTGTGCTTAGTGAGACTAAAGCAAGAAGGTTGTGCAGTGACAGCAGCTACGTACAACTCAGCATTGTTGCTGTTTGCCACATGTGCTGTGTCAGCTACACACAGGGCTGGTGACACAAGATGTAGGAGTGTACCATATACCATTCACATAGTCTGATTCTGATTTTACAGTAGTTAGTATGTACATCCTGGCTACATGAATGACTACAGGAGATCAAGGTGTCTGTGCATGTGACTTGTGCATTAAGCTGTTTTCACAGTCCGGTCAATGTTGGGGTTGTGTTAGTCATTATGTAAGATGTTTGCCACATCTCATCTCTGACTCATATTTACATGTGTCCTCTGCCAGAATACGTAGGAGACGACCAACTGTGCATCGGCCTTTCCCAGTGCTGGGGAACATGGAGGATGAGGACATCATAAAGAAATTCCGTCTGAATTGCCTTACCCTTCAAGAGCTATGTGCTCAGTTGGAGCCCCATTTGAGGCCTCACAGAACATATCCAACAGCTTTGACACCAACAGTAAAGGTGATCGCCGCCCTGCATTTCTTTGCCACTGGTTCGTTTCAGTACACGGTGGCCATCGCAGGTGGGATGTCTCAACCTATGTTCAGCATGGTGCTGCAAGATGTCCTGTCCGCATTGTTGACCTACAAGGACCGCTACATCCACTTTCCAAGGAGACATAAATTGGCAGATGTGAAGGGGGAATTTTATGACCTTGGTCACATACCTAATGTTGTTGGAGCCATTGACTGCACACATGTTGGCCTAGTTCCACCACAGGCACGTGAGCACATCTACCGTAACAGGAAGCATTACCATTCAATTAATGTGCAAGTGGTATGCCAAGCGGATATGATTATCTCCCATGTATGTGCCAAATATCCGGGTTCTGCACATGACTCCTACATACTGCGTAACAGCATCATCCCACATTTGATAGAAAATCTGCATCCGGAGCGTGCGTGGCTTGTTGGTGAGTAAGCTGTGTCAAGTAGTGTGCTGTATGTGTGACGGGGTGCGCCCTGGCAGTCCTGAGGGGCCAGGTTTTTGCTCTTCATCCGAGAAACGTAGAGAATCAGCATCAGAGAGTTCATGTTCCGGGGGGGGGGCAGACTGGCTCTGCTGGTTGGTGGTGTTTTCGCCAGCTATTGCTTGTGAATCTCCTGTTGGACAGAGGTTAGATTGTCAGGTAAGTGCACTCCACAACCTTGGTGACACAGTTTTGGATGTTTCAGTTGATTCGCAAAACATTTTACATTGCAATCACTTGGTATTGGTAGAAGATATTCAGCATCATGACATGATGTCAAGGTACATACATGACTTGTTATTATTGTGACATGTAAATAACAACCATTTGACATGTACAGATAGTGTGTTTACAAGGACATGTCATCATTTACCAACTTTGTGCACATCCACTTTGTTTTTATGCTTGGATATTGCAGAATTTTTAGAGAATCTGTTTCAGCTATGCCAAATCTTAATGATTTCATTAGTTAATATTGGTTTCAAATCATGTGGTTTTCTTTTTTTGACAGATTGACCATGCATGTGTTGGGTTCATATGAGCCTTCATGCTCTCAAACAATGGGAATTACACATTGCATTGTGTGCTTTGCATGATTGGGCCCTGATTTTATTTCTCATGTGACTTTGTGATTCAAAGTGTAATTGCTGTGACATTTACATGTGCTAGCTGTGTGCGCACTGGATGTGACATTTTGATCTGTACAGAGTTGGCTAACAGGTGAGGGATATGTTGGTCATATGTCTCCATGCATTTTGAGAAGGATGACAGGGTGCAGGCGATGACTACATACCTGTTAGGTGGCACAGTGGAGGGAGATGGCTGCCACATGGCTCTTGGGTGGGGTGAGTGTTCCATCCTACTCAGGGGTGATGCAAGTGAGCACGAGTAGGCTACCTACCTGTAAGGTGAAGTAGAGCAATGAAATGGCTTCCACATGGCTCTTGGGTGGGGTGAGTGTTACATCCTGCTCAGCTGTGAGTCTAGTGTGCCTGGTGGGAGTTGTAGTGCTGGCTGCCTGTACACACACCCCCCTCCCTGTTGAGAAGGCTATCTCCCTGTGAAGTGGAGCAGAGGAAGGGAATAGGTTACACATGGCTCTTGGGTGGGGTGAGTGTTCGATCCTGCTCAGCTGTGAGTCAAGGGTGCCTGGTGGGAGTTGTAGTGCTGGCTGCCTGTACACACACACCCCTCCCTGTTGAGAAGGCTACCTACCTGTAAGGTGGAGTAGAGCAATGAAATGGCTTCGACATGGCTGTTGGGTGGGGTGAGTGTTCCATCCTGCTCAGCTGTGAGTCAAGGGTGCCTGGTGGGAGTTGTAGTGCTGGCTGCCTGTACACACACACCCCTCCCTGTTGAGAAGGCTACCTCCCTGTGAAGTGGGGCAGAGGAAGGGAATAGGTTACACATGGCTCTTGGGTGGGGTGAGTGTTCCATCCTGCTCAGCTGTGGGACAAGGGTGCCTGGTGGGAGTTGTAGTGCTGGCTGCCTGTACACCCCCCTCTCCCTGTTGAGAAGGCTACCTCCCTGTGAAGTGGGGCAGAGGAAGGGAATAGGTTACACATGGCTCTTAGGTGGGGTGAGTGTTCCATCCTGCTCAGCTGTGGGACAAGGGTGTCTGGTGGGAGTTGTAGTGCTGGCTGCCTGTACACACACTGTGAGAAGTTGGCCTGGTATATGCTGTCCACTAATTAAAGTGGGCACCTTGCACCAGTCCAAACGACCCTTATGATGATTAGGTTTAAGACAACCTTTATAGAAAGCTATCCTAGTGGTAGCTGTGGAGAGTAGCCTTCAGGCTAAGTCTCGAAGGAATGTAAATCAGCTTGTTTTACTAGATCAGAACCTCCTGAATGACCAAATGAAAGGAGAACCACACAAGAGATATATAAAATATATGCATTTATTACTAAACACTCTCTACTAACCTCTTTATGAGATTAGAGCACACCGTACACAATATTAAATCAATAGAACGACAGTAAATAGCACAATACACAGCGGGCTCCAGGGGGAGACCGAACCATATACTAAGAAAGTGGTATAACAACCACGACTTAACTAGACACAGTGCCTAGAGCACGTAGAATCGCTGGGACCCCAAGGAACCACCCAAAGTAGTGACACAGGGGACCCACGGAGGACAGGTGCAGTGTGTGAACACAGACGCGAGCTCCGTACAACTCTATTGGAAAGTCGCGGTTGGAAAATTACAAGTTAAGGACACTTCGGAGAGGACTTCAAGCAAACCCTTTGGAACATAGAAGGTTCTAAGGCCAGCACCCTTGTGAGTACCATGGTACCCGTGTTACCTATCCCAGAGGAGCCGGGTGCATAGGGGTCAAGTGGTGTCGGGAACCCTTGTCGTTTTCAATGCCGTGATGCGAAGAAGTGCTGCTGCCGTAGAGAAGACAAGTGTCCGGTGGAATCCAAGCCTGGATCCGAGGTGAGAAGAACCTGAAAGCAGAGGGGACAAAGTCTGGGTCACTTCACATGACCAGGAGCGGAGCAGTTGAATGCCCACCGATGTCGGGTGCCTCAGGTGCAAAGATAGGATGCTTGACTCTGCAGCCACGGGGACCAGGAGACGTCGATGACAACCAAAGTCCAAAGGTGAGCTGTCCCAAGGAGGATGTCGATGACTGAGGGGTCAGTGTCCGGCTGGAGCACCAACAAGCCTTGGCAACGGCAACCCACGCAGGCAGAGGAAACCGCTACGGTGAAGACCTGCAAGGTCCTGGGGACTCTCCAAGCAATGGAGAGTCAGGGCATGTCTGGAGCAACCAGGGAAGCCCAACAATTAGAAGAGTGACCCTCATTAGGACCCACAGGTCAACAGACCAGGGATCGCAAAGGGACGTCGAGCAAAAACACGAAGTACGGGCCCACAGAGCACTCGTGGAGTGGAGGCCAGCAATCTTCGGTGTGAATGCTGCTCGGAGTGGGGACCACACGTGGTCCAATGCACAGCTTCAGGAATCATCGTAAAGTGGGTGCACTTGCAAAATGACGCGGTGCACAGGGGTACGGTTTACACTGCCCCACGAGGGATACTAGTCTCAGAATCACTGAGAAGGTAGATCGACCTCGGGGACCTTAGGGAACCCACCTCCTGTGTTGCAGAAATCTTCGGAGTCCGCAGGAGCTCTGGAGATGCAACCGGTCAGTTGCGTTTCGGTGCCTGCTGCTGCAGGGGAGTAACTCCTTTACTCCAAGGGAGATTCTTCAGTCATCCAGCGTAGTGTAGATCATAGAAGGTACTTGGTTTCTGTAGCAGAGTTTAGTCCAGGTAAAATCTAAAGTCCTGTAGTCAGGGTTCCTACTTTATACTCAAGGAGGGGTGGGACAAACTCTGGGGACCCACCTATGGGAGGGCCAGGACAGAGGGGTGGCTACACCCATGTCCTTTGTCCAGTTTCACGCCAGAGCTGGAGCAAATGGCTCCTGCAGCTGGTTTGAGCTGGACTATGCACTGGGACACCAAATGTGCCCCCAGTGCAGACTTTCTGGCACTCTAAGAGAGCCCCCACCCAGCCCCAATACACTAAAGCCTGTCTGGGAGGTGGTCACACCTCCCCGTAACAGGAAACCTATTGTCAGGCCTTCCCCTGCTCGAGCTTGGCTCAGCAGCAGGAGGGCAGACTCGTGTCTGTGGCTGGCAGCATCCATTTTGTGATGCCCAGGTCGAGAAAGCTGGTACCGGGTAGACCAGTGCCCCATAGTAGTGGTACTACAAGGGAGGAATCATACCTCCCACACCAGTTACTGGTGTGGAGGTATGATTCCAAGGTGTTTGACACCAAACACGACATGTTTCTAAGCAGCCGTTTTAAAGTTAGCATTTACCGCGAGGTTATAATGCACTTAAGTATATATGGTTGGCTGCATCACAGACAACCCCGGAGAACAGGTTCCGAAGGCTGCAGAGGGGCTCTGCTCATTCAGGTGCACCCTCTCACATAAAACCCAGCACCCTGCCTTCAGGATTGACAAGGCCTGCCATAGGGGTGACTGATAGGTTTATATGTGCAGTGATTTAGAATAGATATAGTGAACCTATATCTAAGTAAGGGGTGCATGCACCACCTTACACAGGCTGCAGTAGCAGACCTGTGGTGTCAGTTTGGATGGTCTCTCAGGGGCGGCATAATACATGCTGCAGCCCCTGGGAGGCCTCTGGGGTACCTATGCCCTGGGTACATAGTATACCATATACTAGGGACTGATAAGGGTACCCCAGTATCCAATCTGGAGTGTACCTAAAGTACATTCACAACCAATTTAGGGAGAAAGCAGATAAACTGGGGTCCTGATTAGCAGGATCCCAGTCAGACTAGTCAAAAACCAGTAAAACACCAGGAAAAAAGTGGGGGTAACCATGCAGTCAGATTCCACCTTCCTACATAACCCCCCCAAACGAAAGGAGATAAGGCTAACCTTGTCCAGTTGAGACTTTATTGACTAAGTGGCCATATAAGGAACATCCTGCACTAGCATGGATACCCCCTGTCTTATGGTCCACTAAGGAGTCCCTACCCTTAAGGGTATTGGATTTTCTCCAAAGGTTGGGATTACTACCTGTAGTGTGTTTTGGCAAAGTAAAAGGCTGGTGGGGTGTCTGAGTAGAGAAGTGAGGCCCTAATAAAGTTGGTCTCCGCTTCCTTAGAGCACTGGTCACCATGGAGGCCTTTCTTTCCATGTCTGATTTGTATCTGGCCCTAAGGGTCAACCTCTGGCTGCCTATAGCTGGGGGTTGGGTCCCTTTCGTTGGAACACTGGAGGGAGAGGGTAGGTTTGGAACCATTTGGTCCCAGGTTTGCCTGGTTCACAACCGCTCTCCAAGAAGCCAGACGCACCTGCAGACGCCTGGAGAAGAACTGGAGAAACACCAAGACAACCGAAAACCACACCACCTACAAGGACGCCATGACGGACTACCACAACCAGATCAGAGCCACCAAAAGGAACTTCATCCACAACAAAATCCTGGCCAACTCCACCAACTCCAAGGAACTTTTCAGTGTCATTCAAGAATTCACCAACCCACGCAGCGAAGCCACAGACATCACCCCATCCCAAGACCTCTGCGACAAGCTTGGAACCTATTTCCACCTCAAGATCAAAAACCTCTACGACAACTTCATCGACCATCCACCAGGCGCCAAAGACGGACCCCCGCCCCCCAGAAACACCAGCCAGCCCACCATCTCCAACTGGACACCGATCACGGCCGAAGACACCGCCTCGACCATGAAAAGCATCCACTCGGGGGCACCCACCGACCCCTGCCCCCCTCACATCTACCACAGAGCCGTGGCCGCCATCGCACCCAAACTACAACGCACCATCAACACCACCTTCAAAACAGGCACCTTCCCAGATGACTGGAAGCGCGCAGAAGTCAGACCCCTGCTCAAGAAGCCCACAGCTGACCCCACCGACCTCAAGAACTATCGGCCCATCTCGCTCCTCCCCTTCGCAGCCAAAGTTGCAGAGAAAACAGTCAACAGGAAACTGACACGATTCATTGAAGAAAACGCCGTCCTCGACCCGTCCCAATCCGGATTTCGAAGCAACCACAGCACAGAGACCGCCCTACTCGCCGCCACAGATGACATCCGCACCCTCCTGGACCAAGGCCACTCCACAGCCCTCATCCTACTCGACCTATCAGCGGCCTTCGACACCGTCTCCCATCGCAAACTAGTCGTCAGACTACACGACGCAGGCATACAAGGAACAGCCCTGGACTGGATCCGATCATTCCTCACCGGAAGAAGCCAAAGGATCAGACTCCCACCCTTCCTCTCCGACCCCACGAAAATCACCTGCGGAGTCCCACAGGATTCATCACTGAGCCCCACCCTCTTCAACATTTACATGGCCCCCTCGCAGCCATCGTCCGACAACACGGCCTCAACATCGTATCCTACGCCGACGACACCCAGCTCATCCTCTCCCTCACCAAAGACCCCACCACTGCCAAACTCAACTTCCAGAAAGGAATGCAAGACATCGCAGTCTGGATGACCAACAGCTGCCTGAAGCTCCACGCTGAGAAGACAGAAGTCCTCGTCCTCGGTACCACCCCTTCTGCATGGGACAGCACCTGGTGGCCGACCGCCCTCGGAAGCCCACCTACCCCCTCAGACCACGCCAAGAACCTCGGCATCGTACTCGACTCATCACTCTCCATGAACCGACAGGTCAACGCCGTCACCTCCAGCTGCTTCAACACCCTCCGCATCCTCCGCAAGACCTTCAAGTGGATCCCCCTGAGTCAAGGAAGACAGTCACCCACGCACTCATCACCAGCAGACTGGACTATGGAAACGCACTCTACGCCGGCATCAACAAGTCCCTACTCCGCAAACTCCAGACAGTACAGAACACCGCCGCCAGACTCGTCCTCGGCATCCCCCGACACGAACACATCAGCCAACACCTACGAAGTCTCCACTGGCTCCCCGTGGAGAAAAGAGTCACTTTCAAAATCCTCACTCACGCCTACAAATGCCTACACAACAACGGACCCAAATACCTCAACGACAGAATCAACTTCCAGGTACCCAAAATAAACCTCCGATCTTCCAACCTCGCACTGGCCGAAACCCTGCGCATCCACAAAGCCAGAGCAGGCGGAAGATCCTTCTCTCACATTGCAGCCAAGACCTGGAACGAGCTACCGGCAGACATCAGACGCGCCCCCTCCCTGAACACCTTCAGGAAGACCCTCAAGACCTGGCTCTTCGGCTAAACAGATCTGCGGACCCCCCCCTCAGCGCCTTGAGACCCTCACGGGTGAGTAGCGCGCTTACAATTCCCTGATTGATTGATTGATTGATTGATTGTATGCGCGCTTTCATTTCTTGTAAGAGTTTTAATTGGAAAGATCTTACTTGAAAATGTGTCCTTTTTCTCTTGTTGCAGGTCAGAAGGGTTTGATCGCCGGCACTGGGAGCAGGAAGGAAGAATGCGACGTCGGAGCGTTGCCGCGGGAACCAAGGACGCGCCCGGAACTGAAGAGGAGACCGGATAAGAGATTACCCTGAAGTCGCGTTGCTGAGGAGACCGGAGAAGAGATTTCCCTGAAGGCGCGTTGCTGGGGAAATCGGAGCCTCGCAGGAAATCTTGACGGCGCGTTACAGGAGCCTCGCTGGAAATCAGGTGAGTAAGATTAGTAACGAGCGCAAGCGCGTCTCGTTGGGCTTATGGGTCTTTTATAGGCTCAAGAATGGGTGGGGTTCTTCAGGTAGGGTGGGGAGGAAAACGTGCCACAAATGACTCAGCACCAGAAACGGTAACGTGCTGCCTATGCAAATAAGTTCCTGAGCCCAAACACGTGCAAACTGTTCAACGTTCGGTTTATCTTTGCACCATGTTATCCTTTGTGTAAAATATCCATGTTCTTTCTGAATATAAACCAACATTAATGAAAAATAATAATAAAGGCAGCAAGACATGTTTTCTTTTTAACATTTAAAGAGAAGGGCAATACTCTTGCTATAAACAATGTCTAATGTACAATGAAAAGGTCAAAACCTCACAGTGAAACCATTGACTAATGCACAGTATGAGGCTGAGCCATGTTCTTAGTACACACCCTAACAGTCGCTCCCCTCAAAGGCCGCCCTACAGGGCGAGGTTTCAGTGGAAATCTCAAGTGAAATTGTTTCACTAGTTTAGGAGCATGAACAAATGAAGCTGGTTCCCAGGAATTTTCATCAGCAGAATAGCCTTTCCAAGCTATTAAATAATGAAGTTTGCCTTGAATTCTTTTAGCGTCCAGAACACGTCGTACTTCGTATTCTAAATGCCCATCTATGGGAATAGGTGGAGGTGGGGGTTCTTGTCTGGTTTCTGGGTTATTCAGTTTTAACAAGGAGACATGAAAAGTGGGATGCCTGGAATATTCAGAGGGTAGATCTAATTGCATGGTGACAGGATTTATGATTTTGTTTATACAAAAGGGTCCAATGTAACGTGGTTGTAATTTTTGTGGGCCTATAATGTTTAGATTTTTAGTGGATAGCCAGACTTTATCTCCTACTTGATAACATGGAGCAGAGTTTCTGTGCTTATCCGCCTGTTTTTTCATTGATTCTTTATAATTATTCAAATGCCTTTTGGCCTTTTCTTGAATTTCCAATAAATTTTGTAAACGGTCTGTGACTGAGGGTAGAAGGGAAGTTTTTACTGAAATTGGTAAAGCTTTGGGATGGTATCCATTTAAAAAATAAAATGGTGTATATCGTGTGGCTGAATGCACACTATTATTATAAATGAATTCTGACAATGGTAAAGCCTTGTCCCATTCACTAGTAAATTCAGACATTATACAACGTAGAGTTTGTAGTAGTGTTTGATTTGCCCTTTCTGTCTGGCCATCTGTTTCCGGATGAAAGGCTGTGGATAAAGCTACGTCCATTTTTAGGTGTTTACAGAGGTTTTTCCAGAATTTAGAGGTGAATTGACTACCCCGATCGGAAACAATCTTAGACGGCAAGCCATGTAAGCAAACTACGTTTGTCATGAATATGTCATTGAATTCTACTGCAGTTGGAATTTTATTCAATGGAATGAAATGTGCCATCTTAGACAAATAATCTACAACTACTTGAATGGTTGTATAACCATTAGCTACTGGTAAATTGGTGATGAAGTCTATGCTAATGGTATGCCACGGGCATGGGGGAGTTGATAATGGTTGCAACAATCCTGCTGGTGCTTTATGTAGAGATTTATTTCGGGCACAAATAGGACAAGATGCCACATATGTTTGGACATCATTTGTCAAAGAGGACCACCAAAAATGTTTTTTGCAGTTGTCTAAGGTTTTCTGAATTCCAGGATGACCTGCTAAAGCCGAATCATGATGCCATGTTAGTACCTTCTTTTGTAACTCAGTAGTTGGTATGTATAGAAGGTCATTATGAAAGAGCAAACCGTCTTGAATTGTGTTTTTTGGGTTTTTTAACCATTCTTGTACATTAATGTTAAGATGTTCTTTTCTAACCAATGTAATGAAATCTACTTGAATGATAGGTGCCACTATTTTATGTAGAGGAATAATAGGAGGACTTGTCACGTCCTTAGATTCTGTAGTATGTCCATATCTTGACAGAAAATCTGATTGAATTTGCTTTGCACCTGGTCTATAGGTAATAACAAAATCAAAGGCGCTGAAAAAATTTAACCATCTCACTTGGCGAGGTGTAAGAGCCTTTACGGAACTAAAAAATTGTAAATTCTTATGATCACTAAATATAGTGACAGGATATCTAGTTCCTATTAAATGATGTCGCCATTCTGTGAACACTAATTTGATTGCTAAGAGTTCTCTCTCTGCCACTGTATAATTTTGCTCGGCAGGAAGCAGTTTCTTGGAATAGAATGCCACCGGATGTAACTGGCCATCCTGTTTATCTCTTTGTGAGAGAACTCCTCCTACTGCCATTTGCGAAGCGTCCGCCTCTACAAAAAAAGGAAGTTCAGGATCTGGATGTTTCAACAAAGGTGCTGAAGTAAATTTTTCTTTCAGTTGAGCAAAAGCTTGTGCTGCTTTGTCCAGGAAAAAACTTGTCCCTTTTGCAATAACTTGAGGTATAAAGCGCCTATAAAAATTGGCAAAACCTAACACTTTCTGTACTTCTTTTACTGATGTAGGTTCTGGCCAATCCATTATGGCACTCACTTTCTTTGGATCCATCGTGATTCCAGCAGGGGATAGACAATATCCTAGAAACTCCACAGTATTTGTGTTAAATATACACTTTTCCAATTTAGTAAAAAGATGATTTTCTTGCAATTTGGCTAGAACTGCTCTTACTTGTTGTACGTGTTCTTCTTCATTTTTTGAATAGATGAGTATGTCATCTATATACACTATTAGACAGATGTCAAGGAATTCATTCAATACTTCATTAATAAAGTATTGAAAAGCCGCAGGGGCATTACACAGGCCAAAGGGCATGACGGTGTACTCAAACAAACCAAACTTAGTTCTAAAGTCTGTTTTCCACTCATCATGCTCTTTGACCCGGACAAGATGGTACGCCCCTCTCAAATCTAACTTAGTGTATATAGTAGAGTGACGTAACTGGTCAAGAAGAACCGGGATCAAGGGTAACGGATATTTATTTTTTTATTTTATTTTTTTAAAGATTTGTTTATTGGCATTTCATAAACATAGTACAACAAACAACAGTGCCTCGTTCATGCTCCAACAGTGCATATATAGTACAAATTTACATGACAGTACAATATGATCGAATGTATTGCAGCATTAAAATAAAACAAGAAAAGGAGAGAAAAATGAAATAACGGGCAAAAGCCAATAGGTACCCAGGTGCCCCCCCCCCCATAATAAACTTCCCTTCATTTACGGCACTTAGCTCGGCGTCATCCCAGTGATAGTGGATACAACAGAATAAACCCTGCAAGACATCTCCAACTCAGGGTCATCTAGCCTACCTAGGTCACTCACCAACCCGCACTTTTTCATATCCCACTGCTAGGGTCAACCCGATACAGCTCCAATTCTAGTTTCCCTTGACCTCATCTCATGGCGGGGCAGCTGCTGGGCTACTATGTTCACGTATCGACTCTATAAATGGCATCCAGATATCTTTCGGTCTCGAGGCAGATGGCATCAATTCCCAGTAAGTGGACAGCTGGGTTTGACCAAACACAACATCCCTAAGCCAATCTTCCTTAGATGGGAGCCTCCTGCTGCCCCAGTGCATGGCCACGCGGCGTTTCGCAAATAATAAAAGCCTAGCGTGTAGCTTTCTATATTCTACAGGTGTGTTCTTGACATATCCGAGCAGCCCCTGCATAGGAGTGAGAGTGTCAACTACGCCTATGATCTGCTGTATGATTTCACCCACGTTTGACCAGTACGTCCCCAGCCTTGGACAGTCCCATGCTACATGAAGGAACCCAGCCGGTGCAATATCGCAACGCCAGCAACTATCCTCGTCTTTCAGTCCCATCCTGTGCAGGCTGAATGGTGTTCTATAAACCCTGTGTAGAAATTTAAAATGTATGAGACGAAGTCTGTAGTTCGGGGACAGCGCCGTGAGCTGGCCACAGCAGTAAAGCCACTGTTCTTCCGACAGTGGGGTCGTGAGTTCAGCGTTACACGCCGCCAATGCATGTGATTGCATAATGGGAGCTGACGTCTGTGTGTGATTGTAAATTCTAGTGATTAGTCTCCGTGAGGAAGCCTTTGCAAGTACTATTGTGGGTGGAGCACTCGGGAATGTGTCATGCAACGACCGGCATGCTGTTTTGAGTTTGTGGTAGGCGAAAAGTTCAGCAAATGGCACTAGGCCATCTTCCCCAGCTTCCGGGGGTGGTCTGAACAGCCCGCCCGGGTAAAGATCCTCAAATGTGGCCAGACTCATCGTGTTCGCCAGTTTTCCTCCTAGTCCAGCATCGGAGGGGAAAAGCATCGGATTTTTAACCAGGGGAATGGATGGCGCATAAAGGGTTGGTGCACCTGTTCTCTCCCGCAAGCCATGCCAGGCCCAACGCAGCGTCTCAACCGTATCTATTCCCTCTCATGGGCATTTGTACTTCCCGAAAAGTGCGACTCCCAATGGCAAAGGGCGAACCATAGCTTCCTCTACGGCCACATGTGGTTGAAATGGGGTGGGGTGCACCTAAAAGTGTAGAAATTGAGCTTGTGCACTCCAGGCGTATAATTGCATGTCAGGTGCTCCCAGACCCCCCTGTCGTAGAGGCAGTGTGAGCAATTCCCAGGATATCCGGGCTTGTCCGCCTGCCCAGGTTAAGGAGATTAGCAAGGATCGCAGGGTAGTGAAAAAAGCCTTTGTGAGCACGAGAGGAACATTTACAAAGAGGTATAAAAATTTGGGCAATACCACCATCTTTGCCAGCGCTATCCTTCCGGCCAGCGAGAGCGGCAATCTCGCCCAGGCTGTAACCTTCCCCTCCAGCCAGGATATAGCGCGACCATGATTCAGCCTCCAAAGTTCCTGCATATCCCTGCTGACCCAAACACCCAGATATTTCACTGGCCCTGTTGCCCATTGCAGAGGAAACTCGGCACTTGTGCTGTATTATCGGTCAGTGGGAAAACGACCGACTTCGACCAGTTTATAGCTAAACCGGAGAGACCACCAAACCTGATAAATTCCTTCAGGATTGGATCGAGGTTATGCGCCGGATTTAGTATGTACAACGTGACGTCGTCAGCATAAAGGGATATCAGTAGACTCCTTGCACTAAAGCCGATCCCTTTCGCGGTGTGGTGTTGCCGGACACGAGCCGCAAGTGGCTCCATCGCGATGGCAAAGAGTAATGGGGAGAGCGGGCACCCCTGTCTCGTTCCGCGAGAGATAGGAAATGGGTCAGAGAGAAGGCCATTCACCCTCACACGTGCTACTGGCTGTGTATACAGGAGTTTTATCAGGTCTAGGAACAATGGACTGAACCCCATACACTCTAGTATGGTGAAGAGATAATGCCACTCCAAGGTGTCGAATGCTTTTGTGGCATCCAAGAACACTGCCGCTGCTTGTACATTCGGGTGCAGATAATGCAATACTGAAAAGAGGGTTCTGAGGTTGTGTGCCGTTGACCGGCCCGGTATAAATCCCGACTGATCGGGGCGGGCAACTAATGAGAGCAGAGGCTGCAGCCGATTAGCGATCAATTTCGCAATTTTTTTTACATCTACAGTTATCAAGGAGAGCGGTCTGTAAGAGTCCAGCTCATCCTCCGGTTTACCCGGCTTTATCAGAGTGACTACGATCGCCTCTTGCAGTGACAGCGGCAGCTCACCCGCCTCCAGTGCTTCCACATAGAGTTCATGCAGTTTGGGGGCCAGCTCCTCGACATAGGTTTTATAGAACGCAGTGGTCAGGCCATCGGACCCTGGGGCCTTATTGAGGGGGGAGACTTTTTATGACCCTAACTATATCCTCCACCTTGAAAGGGGAGTCCAGATAATCCCTATGCCCCTTGCTCAACCACAGCAACTGTAGAGAGTCGAGGAAGGGAATCAGTCCCTCCGGGATTGATCGTTGAGTGGTAGTATATAGCCCCTGGTAAAAGCCTGAGAACGCCTCCAATATGTCTTTCTGTCCCCTTACTTGTGTCCCATCCTCCTTGGTGATCGTAGTGACAAATGTGGCATTGCGAGGCGGGCGGAGCATGGCGGCCAAAGTCCTTCCGGGGCGGTCCCCCTCCCCATATCGCCGCGCTTGAGCATGTTTTCCTAGGAACTTTACCTCCCTATCTGCCTCCTCTTCGAACTCGAGCAAAGCCACTATTAATGATGCCAGAGCCATAGGATCACCAGTTGAGAAGAACTGCGCCTCCAACTCCTTTATCCGTTTTTCTATCCTTTCTAAGGATCCTCTAATGGACTTCAACACCCCCGCCCGTCTGGCAATGCAGTTCCCCCTCACCACGGTTTTAAAAGCTTCCCAGAGGGTAGCCATTGAAGTCACTGACCCAGTGTTTAGCTCGAAGTAATCAACAACATCTTTTCTAATTTCTTCTTTAAATGCTTCATAGAGTAGGGCATTGGGCGGCAAACGCCATGTATATACCCGCTGTGCGTGATTGGGCAGATCTAGTCGCAAGAGGCAAGGTGCATGATCTGATAGAGACCTAGGAAAATGTGAAGCCTCCCTCACCCAAGTAGTCACATCCCTGGACACAATCCAATAATCAAGTCGGGACCATGCCTTATGGTGATCTGTAATGCAAGTACCTTCCTTGACTCCCGGATGCAGATATCTCCATACATCCACCAAATTCCCATCCTCTAATATAGCCCTCAATGCCTCGCTGGCCAATGGGTGCAGCGCCCGAGAAATCCCCTTCCTATCCAACGCATCGTCCAGGACAGCATTAAAGTCTCCCCCCCACACTATTGTATCGCAGTTAGTGGCTTTTACCCTAGCCCAAACATTTTGAAAAAATTCAGGGATATCGGTGTTTGGGCCATAAATCGCAACCAATACCATCTCATGCCCTTGAAGAGTGCCCTATAGTATAACGTATCGTCCCTCGGGGTCCAACTGTGCCTGTCTCTCCCTCCAGTCGAGCCCCCTACGAATCAAAACTGCCACCCCCCTAGCGTAGTTTGAATATACTGAGGAATATGCTGGCCCCCACCGTCCATGTTTCAACCGCGGGGAAGGGTTAGCACGTATATGCGTCTCCTGCAGTAGACATACAGCAATGTGATGTCTCGTCAGGTAAGCGTGAATCAGTCGAGCTTTTCTGCCGTCATTAATCCCTCGGATATTCCAAGTAAGGAAATTCAGAGTGGTCATAGGGAGTAGAGTACATTATAGTGGGACAGCTCAGGTTGAGAACAGCACAGGCACCCAAGTGTTTGTACAAAAGAAAGCGATTGCACTGTCAGAAATATGAATCCAGCAAACAGAAAAACAACCCCCACTCTCCTCCCCCCACCCACTCCAACCCCCCAATCAGGTTGAAGAGAACCCATCCCCAATACGGAAACAGTTCCAATAACGCAAGGGAGCTCTGCTCTCCCCTGGGGATGCAGTAGCGCCGGCACTCTCCCCTGAGTTCTCAGGGTGGCCGGAGACAAATATGAACATTGTGCTATATTCTGCAAAATTTGCACTGGGAAGTGGGCATCCTAACACTCTAAAATGCAACAACCAGTGACACATCTCTGTCTAGTTGTGCAAGCAGGAAGACAATGAGATAGCAGACTTTCCACATGCCAATCGCCCCAGTCCACCCACAATAGTCCCTGTACCACTAGCAGCACCACCCAGTACTTCAGCTATGTTTATGCAAATCAATATATACTCAATAACAGCCTAATCTCAGGTTTAGCATGCATTAGAACAATAACGAGTGTAATGAACAAGGCATAGCAAAGGAGCCCAACGGGCAATCAGTCATTGTCACTCAAACTTGCGTGATCCGGGGTCGCTTCTTTGGGGCTTCGTCTTGCCGCCTTCCCACCAACATGCTTGGCAAACTTTAGCGCTGACTTTGCATCTGTGAAAAGTGCGTGGTCCCCTCATAGCTGATCTTTAGCTTTGCTAGGAGCGCATAAGGTATCTGTGCTTGAAGGAGCAGTTTCTTTGCCGGTATGAATTCCCGCCGTGCACTCTGCACTGCCGGGGTGAAGTCGGGGTAGAAGGAGATGGTGTTCCCCCCATACACGATAGTGCCTTTGCCACGGCCCAAGCGTAACACTGTGTCTCTGTCCTGGTAGTTCAGGATTTTGGCCAATATCGGGCGGGGGGTGCCTCCCACTGGGGGCCTAGGGCCCAATGCACGGTGCGCCCTCTCCACCGCGAATACCTTGGACAAGTGGGGATCTCAGCCACGTATCTTTCCATTTTCTCGATAGCTGTCGTCTCCAGGTCCCCAGTAATTCTAAGATTATTTCGGCGAGACCGGGCATCCAAATCTTCATTCTTAGCCCTGATGACGCCGAGGAGTTTGTCCATGTGCAGGAGTTGCTCCTTCGTCTCCACCTGAAATTCGTTAAACTCCGAGGCCCGGTTTTCCAGTACATCGAGTCTAGTATCGTGCACCTCCACCTTTGACTTCACCGCATTGAGCTGGGAGGACATCGCGTCCAGTTTAGTGTCTATAGTGCGAAGGCTAGACCTCATCTCTAGCATGAGTGTGCGTAGGTCTTCCCCCTGGTCTTCTGCCGTAAGCTCCTGTTGTCGCTCCGCGCCCGCCTCTGTATCTTGCTCCGTATTCCTCGTAGTTCGACGTTGATCGAAGTTTAACTTTGTCTGTTTTGCGTCTTGTTTACCCATTGTGGGAC
>CAWUFW010004961.1:0-170000 GCA_963921515.1 Calotriton arnoldi | reverse complement strand
ATATTGTGGAGTGGTGTTGTCACGGATTTATGCACAGGAACGCCTACTCTGCATATCATTAGCGTTAGTTGCCGGGGTCATCTGTGGCGATGTTTTTTGCGACTGCTTTCGCAGGTAAACTGGTGTTATGGGCTGTTAGCGCCAGCTTGTGAATGGGACGATAAATTTATCGCGACTTTGGCTGCGATAAAGTGCCGATAACTCGGCGATAGCTCCTTGAGAATATGCCCCTGTGAGTAGTAGTAGAATGGTGAAGATGCAGTATAATAGTGTGGTTTAAAAGATGTTGAGATAGGGTATTAGTGACTACACTACTTTTTATAAGTCTCTAGAGAAGTACAGTTGAAATATGCCACATAATTTTTGGTGTTTGTTTCAAATTTGAAGTGTGTTTTGTGAATTTTTGAGGTGTGCATAGTGTTGTGATAGAGACATATGCGTGCATGCTTTCAGGATGTTGCACTTTTTCACTGACTCTGGCACTACCACAGTACTATTCCAATCTCCCAGGCAGTACCCATGCACTTATAGAATCACCCAGGCACTTCCTATGTACTCTTGTAATCCCCCAGATATTACCCCTCAACTTATGCAAACACCCTGGCATTATGTATGTATTCCTTAATCCCCCAGACATTACCTTTGCACTCATGTAACCACCAATACATTACCTATACACTGATTCAATCACTCAGGCACTACCCTTGCACTGCTCCAATCACTCAGGCACTACTGCAGTACTACTTCAGTCACCCAGGCAGTACACATGCACTTATAAAATTGCCCAGGCACTTCCTATGTACCCCTGTAATCTCCCAAATATTACCCCTGTAATAATGGAATCACCAGCCATTACCTATGTACCCCTCTAAACCCCCAGGCATAACTCGTGCAATCATGCAATCACCAATGTGTTAGTTATACACTGGTTTACTCATGCAGGCACTACCCTTCCACTCCTCCAATCACTCTGTCAGGTTCTATGCACTCCTCCAATCACTTAGCTAGTGTCTATGCACTTATAAAATCACCCAGGCACTACCTTTACACTCCTCCAGTTACTGAGGCAGTACCATAGTATTACTCCTATCACCCAGGCAGTACTGATGCACTTATAAAATCACCCAGGCACTTTCTATGTACTCCTGTAGTCCCCAGATATTACCTCTGAAATCATGCAATCACTAATGCATTAGCTATACACTGGTTCAATCACCCAGGCAATACCCTTGCACTCCTCCAATTACCTTTTCAGGATCTATGCACTCGTCCAATCACTTAGCTAGTGCCCATGCACTTATAAAATCACCCAGGCACTGCTTTTACTCTCCTCCAATCATTGAGGCACTACCACAATAGTACTCTAATCACCTACACAGTGTCAATGCACTTATAAAATCACCACAGCACTTCCTATGTACTCTTATAATGCCTCAGATATTATCCCTTAACTTATGAATCACCCAGACATTACCTATGTAATCCCTTAGATATTACCTCTGCACTCATGCAATCACCAGTACATTAGCTATACAGTTGTTCAATCACCCAGGCACTACCCTTACACTCCTCCAATCACCCTCTCTGGATCTATGCACTCATCAAATCATTTAGCCACTACCCATGCACTTATAAAATCACCCAGTCACATCCTATGTAGTCATGTAAATCCCCAGATATTACCACTGTAGTCATACAATCACCCAGGCATTACCTATGTACTCCTTTAATCCCCAGGCGTTAGTCCTGTACTCATGCAATCACCAATGCATTAGCTATACAGTGCTTTAACCACCTTGGTACTATTCTTGCACTCTTTCAATCACGTACGCACTACTCTTGTACTTATGTAATCACTCAGCCAGTACTCATGCACTTATGAAATCACTCAGGCACTACATTTGCACTCTTGTAATCACTCAGGCACCACCTTAGTACTTCTGTAATCACCCAGGCAGTACTCATGCACTTATAAAATCACTCACTCACTTTCTATGTACTCCAGTAATCCCCAAAATATTACTCCTGCAGTCATGCAATAACTCAGGCACTACTTATGTACTATCTCTGCAGTCTTGCAATCATGCAGGCTGTTCCTATGCACTCATGTATTAACCCAGGCACTAGCCTTGCAGTCGTAGAATCACCCAGGCCCTACTGTTGCACTCACCTATTCACCTAGGCACTACTCCATGACTCATCTATGACTTCTGGTGCTATTTATACACTTATCCACGCACTCAAACTCTATGTGTGCACTCATGCAATTAGCCAGTCACTATCCATCTTTTCCTGCAACTACCCAGTAAGTACCCTTACACTCATACAATCACCCAAGCACTACCTATGGAGTTATGCAATCACTCAGGCAGATCTATTACATGTCTCAGTTTCTAGGTTTCACTATATTCCAGAAATATTGTATATATATTTCTTTTAGATATCATGATGATTTGAAAAGGTAGAGACATATGTATGCATGCTTTTAACAATATGGAGAGACTTATAGTTGAGTCATGTAATACTGTGCTGCTTTATGTTTGACTAGGCCCAACACTCATGCAGTTATAAAAACACTCAAGTACTTCCCATGCAGTCTTCAAATGATCCAGGCACTACATATGCACTGTTGTAATCACTCATACATTACTGCTGCACTCATGCAATCACCAAGGTATTACCCATGCACTCTTTGAATCATGTAGCCACTACTCATGCACTTATATAATCACCCAGGCACTACCGTTGCACTCCTTCTATCATGGAGGCACTACCCTAGTACTTATGTAATCACTCAGCCGGTAGTCATGCTGTTATGAAATCACCCAGGCACTACCTTTGCACTTATTTATTCACTCAGGCACTACCTCACTAGTCCTGTAATCACCCAAGAAGTACCCATGCACTTATAAAATCACCTAGTCACTACCTATGTAGTAATGTAAATCCCCAGATATTACCCCTGTAGTCATGCAATCACCCAGGCGTTACTTATGTACTCCTTTAATCCCCAGACGTTACCCCTGTACTCATGCAATCACCAATGCATTAGCTATACAGAGCTATAATCACCCAGGCACTATCCTTGCACTCTTTCAATCAAGCATGCACTAGTCTTGTACTTATGTAATCACTCAGCCAGTACTCATGCACTTATAAAATCACTCACTCACTTTCTATGCACTACAGTAAACCCCCAGATATTACCTCTGCAGTCATGCAATAACCCAGGCCCTAGTTATGTACTGTCCCTGCAGTCTTGCAATCATGCAAGCTGTACCTATGCACTCATGTAATAACCCAGGCACTATCCTTGCAGTCGTAGAATCACCCAGGCCCTACTGTTGCACTGATCTATTCACTGAGGCACTACTCAATGTATTTCTTTATTTATAGATGACAATATTTGTATATAATTATTTCAATAATATTAAATAATTTTTAGAAAGTTTATAAACTTTTCTTTTTTTTTTAGATATCCTCCATAATTATTAAGAAACGTTCAGTATGACAAGAAAAGTTGAAAAGAAAACAGAACTATTTAAAGGAGAGAGTAAAGCAGAAATTAGATGAAGTACAACATGTGACGTTGAGGAAAAAGTCTTCTGGTAAGAAAACGAAAATATTTGTTAAAAGTCTATTTAAAAATGTAATAATTTTTCAAAATGGGGAAAAGAGAAAGAAAAGTACTACAAGCAATCAGAAGGAAATAAAAAAGGAGAAATTAATGGAAGATTAGGTTATAGGAAAACAATCCATGTTGAAAAAAGGATGAAACAATATAAAGACATTAGGAAGAGAATGTATAAAAGTAGAGTACTACAAAATGTATTGAAAGATTGCAAAAAATATAAAAGAAGATCTGTATTTTACAAGAAGAAACAACATATTGGAAGTGTAGTCGAAAAGGCTTTTGAATTGAAAAGAAAATTGTTTATATTGGTATTGAAGAGATTGAAAGCAGCACCCACCGCAATGATAAAATCTCATGCCAGGCATTTCACTGCACCACATGGCAGGCACCACACGGTGCCTGCCACTTGGTGCAGCGAAATGTAGGGGGGTACCTACCATAGGTACCCCCCAAGTGCACCCCACCTGCCCCAGACACAAGGGGGGCCCGCTACGGGCCCCCAAACACAATCCCCGTCAGCCTTTCCATGGCAGCATTGCCGCCATGGAAAGGCCTTCCAAACCCGACATCCTAATATGGCGGACAGTGCCTGCTAGGCACTGCCACCATATTAGAGCCCCTGCTCCGCCCGGCAGGCAATCGTGACGATTGCCAGCGGCGGACGGACTTTCCGTCCGTCGCGATACCCACCGCCATCATAATATGGCGGGGGTAAAGCTCATGACGATGGCGTAATGATCGCCACAGCCTGCCCGGCGGTGGCGATCGTTACGCCATCGTAATGAGCCCCTATGTTTGTATTTGTTGACGACGTACTCATTATAGAAGTCAAACTAGGAATGTTGATGTGTATTTAAAAAGTGAAAAGGAAAACAATGATAAGTGGGAGCAATTTGGTGCTTATTTGTTGGTGGAAGGTCGTTTTGAGTTGGGTAGTGATCAACGTATTTGTAAATATTGTTACAACAAATTAGAAGAGAACAAAATGCCAGCTAGAGCTGAACATAACAACCTAGAGTTGGTAGCTATTCCTCCGGACCTGGTAGATTTAAATACGTATGAGTCCATTCTTATTCAATCTGTGTTCCCGTTTCAGGCTATAGTTCGTATGGAGCCTAAAACAGGTAAGCTGCCTCCAACAGATTTACAATGCGGTTTAAAAGGAAGAGTTGTGTATTTACCTTTAGATTTTAAGAAAAATATTGAAACTGTTGGTGTAGAGAGAGAGGAAATTGAAACTGTAGTTATTCTAGTTAATGGTGTACCAACAAATAGTTGGAAAATATGGCAAGAGTTAGTAGATGTCACCAAACTTCAAAAGGCTACATTATATCTTGTACAAAACAATATTTACTATATAAATGTATATGTGGAAGAAAGAGAAATTTCAACTGGCCAAATAGAAGAAGTGGATAACTCGAGGAGTGAAGAAATTTATGAACATTGTAGTATACATCCTCTACATTCAAAAGAAGTGATAGGAAACAATATTGAATTATTCCAAATGAAGAAAGCAAAGGGAACTCCCATGAGTGTATGGAAAAAAAGTTTGGAAGCTCGTTGTTTTCCACAGCTCTTGCCCACTGGAAAAGGTGGACGATATGATGAATGACCCGTGCAGATTCCAGCTTCAGAATATCGTACAACAAGATTGTACTCAGAAGATCCAAGATTTCGTCAGTGTATTCCACATTTATTTCATCTTCTGTTTGAAAGTGACTTGTCTGGACTTTCATATGCATTGAACCACATATTAAAAACAGGAGTTCATCTTACACATCTTTCTGCAAAGGAATTTTTGGACAAAGTTCAACAAAGAGACGATCTTTTAGAATCTCAGTTAATTAATTTGATGGCATATCAACGTGGTACTAATGAGTATTGGTATTGTCGTCACGGAGAACTTAAATGTATGTTAAGGAACTTAGGAACCCCTACATGGTTTGTTACGCTTAGCTGTGCTGAATACGCATGGGACGATTTACTTGAATTTCTACAACAAGCAAATTCAAATGTAAAAAATATTGAATTGAAGACAGCTGGAGAACTGTGTTCCTTGGATCCTGTAAATGTGTGCAGATATTTTAATCATAGGTTTCAAGCTATGATGTATTTTATCTGCAATAAAAATAATCCACCTCTTGGAGAAGTTATTGATTTCTTTTGGAGAAAGGAGTACCAAGCCAGAGGTGCTCCTCATATACACATGTTATTATGGATCAAGGATGCACTAAAATTTGGAACTGATACTGATGAAAGTGTTTTGTCTTTCATTGAAAAATATGTTACCTGTGCCATTCCAAAAGAAGGAGGAGAAAACAACTTGAGACAGCAAGTTTTACGGTTTCAAAGTCATCGATGTGGGAAATACTGTCGACAGAAATACAAGTCAAAGGGAAAATTTTATACAAAATATCGTTTTGGATTCCCACATCCAGTAATTTCAAAAGGAAGAGTCAACAGTAAGGCATACTATAACTCGAAAATCTCCAAAGAATACTTACAACATAAAATAACTGAAGATTCAAAGTATATTAATGACTACAATCCAGTGATTTTGACAATGTGGAATGCAAATATGGATATCCAGTATGTTGCAGATAATTCGATTGCTGTTGCTCGCTATGTTACGTCATATATAACCAAATCTGAAAAGACGGAGTTGAAAGAAATGTGGGAAGAAATTTCACAAGAGAAGACTCTTAGTAACACATTGTACAGCTTCAGTTTGAAGATGCTTTCCCATCGAGAGATTGGATCCTACGAATGTTCGGATCGGTTGACCTCTGCAAGTTTATATTCAAAGTCAAGAGGAATCATTTGGGTAACACGATATTGAGTATTGAAATCTGTACAAGAAATTGAATACTTAGCATTGAATGAACCAGAAAGTACAGATATTGTTAAAACTAATATGTTGGATACGTACTATCCTAAAAGAAGTCCACATCTAGAAAACATATGTCTCTATGAAGTACTGCAACATTACAGCTTTAAGAGAAATGTTACAGAAAATATAAATGAAGACAAATATGCAGTAATTGGATGTGAAGGATGTTTGGTAAAAGATGCCAAAGGAAATCTTATTAACCACAGGAAACTCAGTTGCGAAACTCCAGATAAAAGGGAATTTTTCTATTTGGCACTTTTGCAACTTTTCAAACCTTGGCATAGTGAAATGGAATTACTAGGAGATTTTGACTGCTATGAAGATTCTTTCAATGCATGTAAAGATAGCATTCAATGCACAATTTTTCCAAATTATCTACAAATGTTAAATGAAGAGTGTTGGAAACGGGGTTACCGAGACCGTTATGGTAGCATGGCGCAAAGCGGGGAAAGGCACGCGAAGGCAATGTGTAAGGCAGTTGTGCAGCACACTCTCACATTAACTCAGAAATGCGACGCAATAACCGGACACCACACCAGGCTTGTATAAGTAACAATCAGGTTCCTTTATATTGATCAAGATGGCATTCAATTATTCAAATTATACATTCGGGTAACTAGTGCGCGTTCATTTAAAAAGACCCTTCACAATTCTGGCCACTAAAAGGCCGCATTAAAATCACAGCACCACTGCTCATTCGGGTGCTCTTTACCAACTAGGGCCTAGAACAGGCGCAACACGGTTTATACATCAACATATATACAGTAGGCCTAGGTACTCTATACAGCCTATGATACACTAGGCGGGAGGGAATCCTACCGGGAACCCCTCAACATGTCCAGCAGCTGGGGGCTTCCAAAAAGGGGGAACTTCTTTATCTCCCCGGGGAGGCTAGGGTCATAGGATGTGCCTGGCCTGTAATCCCAAAGTCATTAAAGGCCCCCTCCCTCCGTGATCCCTCCTCAAGGGTGGCCCCCGGCCCCCAGGGGCTTAACCTAGAGCCCTAGGGGCCTCCTGGGCTCACCTGCGGTGTTGTGGCTGGCTGCGGGGCCTTACGGCGGACTCCTCTCTGGCCCGGCCCTCTGTGGTGGGGGCGGGGCCCGGCGCGAGTCTTGCGGCCCTCCGGCCGGTGCTGATTGCTTGCTCGAGGCTATGGAGCCTCTCGCGATGTTGTTCCCTTCGTTGGGGGGCCGGTATGCTCCTCCTCCGGCCCCCGTGGAGTCCAGGGAGTGAGTGGGGACTTGGTGCGGGAGCCGGCGGTCCTGCCAGTCGGCTCCGGCGTCCCGAGAGGTGAGGAGGTCCTTCCTTACCTCCCGGCGTGCTGGGCGGAGGCGGGCTCTTCACGGCGCCCAATCCGGGCGCGGCGGCGATTCTTCGCGGGGCTCCCGTTGGCAGTGGAGCCCCGGGGACGTCCTCCCGATTGGCTCCGGCTGAGCCAATCGCGTCGCGGCCTTCTCTTCCTCCGGGGGCTCCCGATGGCAGTGGAGCCCCTCTGACGTTGATGTTCGGCTCTGCTGGGCCAATCACGTCGCGGCTTCTGGTGGTTGCCAGGCGACGCCCTCTTCTCCGGCGATTGGCTTTGGCGGGCCAATCCCGTCGCGGCCTTTTCGGGGCGCGACCTGTGACGCGGTCAGCGTCCCCGGCCCCTCGGCGACAGCGTCCACGGGCCGGGAGGCCGCAGCAGGCCTCAATTCACTTCACGCGGCCCACGGGGCTGCGGCGGCGGTATTCTTGGCCGCGCTGGCAGCGGCAGGGGTCTCGGGCCCGGCGGTGACTTGTGGTGATTTCGGTGAGGGCGCGGACGGCGCCCCTCACCACTACTATGAATAGGGGAGAGATCTCCCGGCCTCAGTTCCCTTCTTCCAGCGGCGGCGGCCGCGGCGGTGATCCGGTCACCAGGTCAGTGACCGAGAGGGGGGGTCAAGTTCTCTCCGCACTTGGGGGTTGCAGCGCAGGCGCGCTGACAGCCTTATGCTCAGGCTGTGAAGGGATGGTTCTAGGGGGACAGTCCAGCTGTCTGTATAGGTAGATAGGGGGTGGAGGCCTAGCGCTTAGGACGCAGCGCTTCGCCTCCTGATCCCCTCTCAATGGTTTTCACTTGTAGTCCTGAAATTCTTGGATGCAGTAAAGTCTCTTTATGAACAGGGGGGGGTTGTGAGTTGGTGATTCTTGGAGGAGTTGATGTGCCTCCTGGCACGCTGGAGATGGTTCCCTGGGTCCCCTCACACTGGGCAAGATCAGTGGGTGGTGGGCGTTCCTCATCTATCTTACGGCAGCAGGGCCTTGACCCTGTCAGCGGCAGTAGTGTAGGTCTCCCCCTAGGCCCTAAAGTCTGTACTCCAGCGCAGGTTCTCCCAGGTTCAGCGGTGCCTCAACCTAACTAACTCCAGGTTTTCCCTCCAAGCCTCTTATACCCCTAGGTCAGGTGACCCTCCCAAAGGCGGCAAAGTGTAACTCCTCCCACAGCCCGGAAGGTTCTGGAACCTTCCACCTACCTAGCTATGGGGCCCAGAGGCGGGGACGGGATGGCTACTGTATCCCTTGTCCCAGCCTGACTCTGGCGACTAGTGTGTATGTGTGGAAGGCCCTCTGCAGTAGCAGGGGCCTGTGGCAGCCATCTTTGGTGAGAGAGCACCTGCACCTCAGCACTGACCAGCAGTGGCAAGGCGCCCGGAGACCTAGGTCCAGTAAAAATATGGTGGCAAAAATGAGGCGCAGAAAGGGAAAAAAACAGGGTAAGACCACCCTAGGGCTGACAGGTCTAACACGCGTCCCCCCAGCCGAAAGAGGGGAGAGCTTCCCAACCTCTAGGGAGTTCTCTTCACTAAGGCGGAAAAACCGGGAGAGACCGTCAGCGTTGGCGTGGTCTACACCGGGTCGATGTTCCACCCGAAAGTCCATCCCCTGGAGGGAAATGGACCATCTCAACAATTTGGGATTTTCGCCTCTCATCTGCATGAGCCAGCGAAGGGGTCTGTGGTCGGTCTGGACCAAGAAGTGACAACCAAAAAGGTATGGCCTCAACTTCTTCACCGCCCAAACCACAGCAAAGGCTTCCCGCTCGATGGTACTCCACCGCTGTTCCCGGGGAGTAGTCGTCGGGAGATAAAGGCCACTGGCTGGTCTTGGCCATCGTCATTCAGCTGCGAGAGCACAGCTCCTATGCCATGCTCAGAAGCGTCTGTCTGCACGATAAATTCCCGGCCGAAGTCGGGGTCCGGAGCACCGGTGCGGTGCACATGGCACGTTTAAGAGTCTCAAAGGCATCTTGGCAGGCAGCCGTCCAGATTACTCTGCGTGGCTGTTTCTTGGAAGTCAATTCCGTCAATGGGCCCACGATGGTTCCATATCCCTTGACGAACCGGCGGTAGTATCCCGTGAGGCCGAGAAAAGCTCGGACCTCTGTTTGGGTCTTGGGGGGCTCCCAGGCCATGATGGTCTCAATCTTGGCTTGGAGGGGTTGCACCTTACCTCCGCCCACCAGATGTCCCAGGTACACGACAGATCCCTGTCCAATCTGGCACTTGCTGGCCTTGATGGTTAGACCAGCCCTTTGCAAAGCCTGCAGCACCTCCTGGAGATGCTGCAGATGGTCTTCCCAGCTGCTACTGAAGACAGCTATGTCATCCAGGTAGGCAGCAGAGAAGGCCTCTAGGCCAGACAGCACCTGGTTCACCAACCGCTGGAAAGTGGCGGGAGCATTTTTCAACCCGAAGGGCATCACCTGGAATTGAAAGTGGCCCTCGGGGGTGGAGAACGCAGTCTTCTCCCTTGCTCCTTCCGCCATGGCGATCTGCCAATATCCTGATGTTAAATCAATGGTACTCAAATACCGGGCTGCTCCCAGCCGGTCAATGAGCTCATCCGCCCGAGGGATCGGGTGAGCGTCGGTCTTGGTGACCGAATTGAGTCCACGATAATCCACACAGAACCGAAGTTCTGGTGTGGTGCCCGGGGGGCCGCTTTCGGCACCAACACTACCGGACTAGCCCAAGGGCTACTGGAAGGCTCAATCACCCCCAGTTCTAGCATCTTTACCACCTCACTCTGGATACTAGCCTTGACCTTATCGGACAGCCGGTAAGACTTGTTCTTCACTGGCGGACTGTCCCCTGTGTCCACATCATGGGTACACAGGTGCGTGATTCCAGGCGTGAGGGAAAACAACGAGGCGTACTGCCCCAAAACCTGGCGGCAGTCCCTCTGTTGCTCTGGGGTCAAGGATGGGGCGAGGACTACTCCCTCTACCGAACCATCCTTCTCGTGGACCGCCAGAAGGTCTGGCAGAGGCTCACTCTCTTCCTCCTCACTCCCATCCGTTATCATCAAGAGAGTGAGCTCGGAACGCTCCTGGTGTGGCTTCAGGCGGTTGACGTGGAGCACCCTGTGGGGTTGACGGGGGTCTTCATGTCGACGACATACGTGGTCTGGCCTTTTCGTTCTAAGATCTCAAACGGCCCAGTCCATCGGTCCTGGAGGGCGCTAAGCTCTCCTGGCTCCATGACCCACACCTTCTGTCCAGCGTCTAACTCTACCGTCCGCGCGTTCCGGTCATACCATTGCTTCATGACGGCCTGACTTGCCTCTAAGTTGTCCGAGGCCTCCTTCCACAGCTTGGCCACTTGGCTGCGGAACGCCAGCATATAGCTGACCACATCACGGGGAAGCTTCGAGGAAGACTTCTCCCACCCCTCTTTGACAAGACTGAGGGGCCCCCGAACGGGGTGGCCATAGAGCAGCTCAAAGGGGCTGAAACCGACCCCCTTCTGCGGCACCTCTCGGTAGGAGAAGAGCAGACAGGGTAAGAGGACGTCCCACTTTCTTCTCAAGTCCTCGGGTAGGCTCCTGATCATCCCCTTCAAGGTTTTGTTGAAGCGCTCCACGAGCCCGTTCGTCTGGGGGTGGTAAGGAGTGGAGAACCGGTAGGTCACTCCACACTCCTTCCACATGGCCTGCATGTAGGCTGACATGAAATTCGTGCCCCTATCTGACACCACGACCTTGGGGAATCCCACTCGGGTAAAAATCCCCATGAGGGCCCGCGCCACCACCGGTGCTGTGATGGTCCTCAGAGGGATTGCCTCTGGGTACCGGGTGGCGTGGTCTACTAGCACCAAAATGAACCTATGCCCAGCTGAAGTCGGCGGATCCAACGGCCCGACAATGTCAATCCCCACTCGCTCAAAAGGGGTATCGACCACTGGGAGAGGCTCTAGCGGGACCTTCACCTTAGTCCCTGTCTTGCCGCTTGCTTGGCAAGTGGTGCAGGTCTTGCAATAAGTGTCAGAAGTGACGCGCATCCTGGGCCAGTAAAAATGTGGGACCAAGCGCGCAAACGTCTTGTCCTGGCCCAGGTATCCTGCTAGTGGTATCTCATGCGCCAACTCTAGCAGAAAGGCTCGGTGGCATTGGGGGACCACCACGGCCCTTGAGGACCCATGCACCGGAGCCTTAGGCTCACTGTAGAGGAGACCATCCTCCCAGTAGACATGGTAATTACCAGTCTCTGTTCCAGCTGCTTGGGCGTCGGCCTGTTGCCGTATGCCAACAAGCGTAGGGCACTCCCTCTGTGCCCGGCAAAATTCTTCCCGGGTAGGCCCTCCTTCCACCTGCCACTCTGCAGGGGTCGGCAGGTCCCCCACGGGAAAACCAACCACCTCAGCGGACTCCGGGGTCACCTCCGCGGGCTCCCCATCCATCTCACCGGGTGTTTCCTCCCGGACATCTCCTCGTCCAGCAGTGGGCTGGGCCCTTCTTTCAGGCTCCAACCCGGGCTGAGTTCCTTGTCGGGCAGCCATGGACCGCGTGATAACGCAAGTCCATCCTGGTAACCCCAACATCTCAGCATGGGCATTGAACTCTACCTCTCTCCAGGCAGTATGTTCTAAATCGTTGCCCAGCAGACAGTCAACTGGCATGGCAGGGCTCACCGCAACCTTCATCAGACCTGACACTCCTCCCCACTCAAAGGGAACTTGGGCCACGGGGTAATGACCCAGGCTATTATCTGCCATCACAACCGGGTGGAACTCCTCAGGAATCACCTGCTCTGGGGACACCAGCTGACGTTTCACCATTGTCATACTGGCACCTGTGTCCCTCAGAGCCTCCACCTCCTCCCCGTTCACCAGGACCCTCTGCCGATACTTGGCAGTGTTCTCGGGTACCTGCACCCTTGGGATGATCTCCCTATCCCCCAGGGAAACTAAGGTCAAGCCTGTCCACTCACCTCCCCTACCTAGGGACAACTCCTCCCCAAGCGCTACACTGGCCACCCCGGGGGTCTTACCTCCTGTGGGGGCTGGGGCTCTCTTGCGACACTGGGCATCCCCCTTGTAGTGTCCAACCTCCCCGCACTCGTAGCACCGGACAGTTCTGGGCTGCTGACTCCTGTCAGGGTAAGTGGGTTTCTGGTATCCAGATTGGGATGGGAAACCTACCCCTCTCCCAGGCGGTCTATTTTGGGGACCTTTAAAGAACTCCCTCTTTTATCTCCCCCTCTTTCTTCTGGGGGAACACCTGTCCACCCTTCGGGGGATCCGCCCCGGCTCCCTTGTGGGACACCCTAGTGCTGACCCACGTGTCTGCCTCCTCTGCAAGCTCCCTTGGGTTGGTCAGCTTGCGGTCCACCAAGTACTGGCGCAGCTCCGGAAAACATTTCTCGAGGAGGTGCTCTCTCAAAAATAGGTCGTACAGCCCAGTGTAATTGTCAACCTCGCTGCCACGCACCCAACCCTCTAATGCCTTCCGGGCATAATCATAAAAATCTACCCAGTTTTGTGTGGTGAGCTTGTGGCTGTTGCGAAACTTTTGGCGGTACTTCTCAGGGGTGAGGCCAAACTTCCTGAGCAGGGCCTCCCTCATGATAGGGTAGTTGGTTCGATCCCCCTTTTCTAAGGTTAGCAGTGTGTCCCTGACTAGTGGAGGTATGTATCTATAAAGTCCTCCTCCCCAGTAGCTCTCAGGAACTCTATGGGCCACCAAAGCTACCTCGTACGCCGTCAACCACTTGTCTATGTCATCACCCACACTAAAGCTGGCCATCACCTCCCTGGGTAGGTAAAATTTGGGCTCCTGTGGAACCCCAGTAGGTACGCTGCCACCATTTCCTTTGCCTTCCATTTCCATTTGCAAGGCTCGGAGCTCCAGTTCTTTCAGGCTAAGCTCATGTACAAGCCTTCTTTCCTCCATGGCTAGCCTTCCCTGTTCTCGCTCCCTTTCCATCTTAGCCAATTCTAATGTCAATTGCCTTTGCTGCCTTCTGTCCTCGAATTCCTCTGGTGACACACTCCCCCTGACGCACTACTGCCTGCCCTGGAACGTCTTCCTGGCAACACATTCTCGCTGACGTCAATGTTCAGTAGGCTCAGTTCTCCTGGGTCGTCTGTCTCCCTCTGCTCCTCCTCCTCCCCTCTTCCCTCCGGGTGGGCCATGACCCATGCCCTCAAAGCCTTCTGAAGTACCTCCTTCCTGGCACCTCGCTTGACGGCCACCCCCTCTCTAGGCAGAACTCCTTGAGCTGGTTCACCGTGTACCTCTCTAGGTCGGCTAGCTCAAACTCCATCCTCCTAGGTGGGGTCCCAGACAACTTAAGGAAGGGGTCCTAAATGGAAGGCAGCAGGTCTAACACAGGACTAATACAACTGGCAATTTACAATAGAATTCCTCCTACTTATTATTTTCCTAGGTGTCCAATTGCGGCGCACACTGAGTCACTGTAGGGTGCTGCACAAATACCAGTCCTTATCCCACCGCTGAACACCAATGTTGGAAACGGGGTTACCGAGACCGTTATGGTAGCATGGCGCAAAGCGGGGAAAGGCACGCGAAGGCAATGTGTAAGGCAGTTGTGCAGCACACTCTCACATTAACTCAGAAATGCGACGCAATAACCGGACACCACACCAGGCTTGTATAAGTAACAATCAGGTTCCTTTATATTGATCAAGATGGCATTCAATTATTCAAATTATACATTCGGGTAACTAGTGCGCGTTCATTTAAAAAGACCCTTCACAATTCTGGCCACTAAAAGGCCGCATTAAAATCACAGCACCACTGCTCATTCGGGTGCTCTTTACCAACTAGGGCCTAGAACAGGCGCAACACGGTTTATACATCAACATATATACAGTAGGCCTAGGTACTCTATACAGCCTATGATACACTAGGCGGGAGGGAATCCTACCGGGAACCCCTCAACATGTCCAGCAGCTGGGGGCTTCCAAAAGGGGGGAACTTCTTTATCTCCCCGGGGAGGCTAGGGTCATAGGATGTGCCTGGCCTGTAATCCCAAAGTCATTAAAGGCCCCCTCCCTCCGTGATCCCTCCTCAAGGGTGGCCCCCGGCCCCCAGGGGCTTAACCTAGAGCCCTAGGGGCCTCCTGGGCTCACCTGCGGTGTTGTGGCTGGCTGCGGGGCCTTACGGCGGACTCCTCTCTGGCCCGGCCCTCTGTGGTGGGGGCGGGGCCCGGCGCGAGTCTTGCGGCCCTCCGGCCGGTGCTGATTGCTTGCTCGAGGCTATGGAGCCTCTCGCGATGTTGTTCCCTTCGTTGGGGGGCCGGTATGCTCCTCCTCCGGCCCCCGTGGAGTCCAGGGAGTGAGTGGGGACTTGGTGCGGGAGCCGGCGGTCCTGCCAGTCGGCTCCGGCGTCCCGAGAGGTGAGGAGGTCCTTCCTTACCTCCCGGCGTGCTGGGCGGAGGCGGGCTCTTCACGGCGCCCAATCCGGGCGCGGCGGCGATTCTTCGCGGGGCTCCCGTTGGCAGTGGAGCCCCGGGGATGTCCTCCCGATTGGCTCCGGCTGAGCCAATCGCGTCGCGGCCTTCTCTTCCTCCGGGGGCTCCCGATGGCAGTGGAGCCCCTCTGACGTTGATGTTCGGCTCTGCTGGGCCAATCACGTCGCGGCTTCTGGTGGTTGCCAGGCGACGCCCTCTTCTCCGGCGATTGGCTTTGGCGGGCCAATCCCGTCGCGGCCTTTTCGGGGCGCGACCTGTGACGCGGTCAGCGTCCCCGGCCCCTCGGCGACAGCGTCCACGGGCCGGGAGGCCGCAGCAGGCCTCAATTCACTTCACGCGGCCCACGGGGCTGCGGCGGCGGTATTCTTGGCCGCGCTGGCAGCGGCAGGGGTCTCGGGCCCGGCGGTGACTTGTGGTGATTTCGGTGAGGGCGCGGACGGCGCCCCTCACCACTACTATGAATAGGGGAGAGATCTCCCGGCCTCAGTTCCCTTCTTCCAGCGGCGGCGGCCGCGGCGGTGATCCGGTCACCAGGTCAGTGACCGAGAGGGGGGGTCAAGTTCTCTCCGCACTTGGGGGTTGCAGCGCAGGCGCGCTGACAGCCTTATGCTCAGGCTGTGAAGGGATGGTTCTAGGGGGACAGTCCAGCTGTCTGTATAGGTAGATAGGGGGTGGAGGCCTAGCGCTTAGGACGCAGCGCTTCGCCTCCTGATCCCCTCTCAATGGTTTTCACTTGTAGTCCTGAAATTCTTGGATGCAGTAAAGTCTCTTTATGAACAGGGGGGGTTGTGAGTTGGTGATTCTTGGAGGAGTTGATGTGCCTCCTGGCACGCTGGAGATGGTTCCCTGGGTCCCCTCACACTGGGCAAGATCAGTGGGTGGTGGGCGTTCCTCATCTATCTTACGGCAGCAGGGCCTTGACCCTGTCAGCGGCAGTAGTGTAGGTCTCCCCCTAGGCCCTAAAGTCTGTACTCCAGCGCAGGTTCTCCCAGGTTCAGCGGTGCCTCAACCTAACTAACTCCAGGTTTTCCCTCCAAGCCTCTTATACCCCTAGGTCAGGTGACCCTCCCAAAGGCGGCAAAGTGTAACTCCTCCCACAGCCCGGAAGGTTCTGGAACCTTCCACCTACCTAGCTATGGGGCCCAGAGGCGGGGACGGGATGGCTACTGTATCCCTTGTCCCAGCCTGACTCTGGCGACTAGTGTGTATGTGTGGAAGGCCCTCTGCAGTAGCAGGGGCCTGTGGCAGCCATCTTTGGTGAGAGAGCACCTGCACCTCAGCACTGACCAGCAGTGGCAAGGCGCCCGGAGACCTAGGTCCAGTAAAAATATGGTGGCAAAAATGAGGCGCAGAAAGGGAAAAAAACAGGGTAAGACCACCCTAGGGCTGACAGGTCTAACAAAGAGATTGAACAAGAAACTACTATTGCAACTGAAATAGCTAGAGATAGTTCTCAAGATAGTCAAAGTTCTGCTCCACTAAGCCAAGATCCATTAGGACAACCAATTCTTGAAAATGAGGCAGCAATAGCCATGAATGAAGTAGAAACGGCTATGCAACAAGCACAACAGGATAATATTGAGTTGGGAAACTTGGAAGAACAACTAAATATTGAACAAAAAGAAATATATCAGCAAGTGTCAGAACAGATACAGCATGGTTTACTGCATGAAAAAAAATAATGCCAATGCACATCATTAAACCTATTCGAATGTATATCAGTGGTCAAGCTGGAACAGGAAAAAGTTTCTTAATTAAAGTTTTGACCAGTTATCTACAGAAAACCACTGAATCACATTTATCTTGTGTTGTAACCGCTCCAACTGGGTTAGCAGCACACAACATTAAAGGGATTACATTACATCGATTACTCATGCTACCAGTTGAACATGAAAATAAGTTGGAATATCACAAGCTATCTGGAGAAGCTTGTTATGAAGTCTCAAGAGTACTAAAGAAAATGAAACTTCTGATCATTGATGAGGTGAGCATGGTCTCAAACTTAATGCTTGCCTTTGTACATTTAAGAATGCAACAGATTTCAAAAACAGATTATGATGTTTTGTTTGGAGGAAAACATGTAATTGTATTCGGCGATCTACTACAACTTACTCCTGTGAAAGGACAACCAGTTTTTAAAACACTTGTCCATGAAGACACTAGGAAATCTTTGGGAAGTATTGGAAATGTAAACATTTGGTCCCATTTTGAATATAAAGAACATGCGAAAAAGCAAGTGATGAACATTATGGCAACATTCTTCAAGATATAAGAATTTTTGTTTTGACAAAACATGAGAAAAGAAGCTTTGCAAAGTCGGCTACTAACGAACTTGTTTGGAAATAAAAACATAGCACCTGAAATAATGTACAAAAAAATTTGAGAAAAGAACTCTATAGTTTGCCTAATGCCAACACTGCAAGAGTGTTCTACATTCAATCAAGAACTTTTGAAACTGGAAAAACAACCAATAGTGAAAATGGAAGCCATTGATAAAATACAAAGGAGTTACTATTCTTCTCTCAGAGAAATGACAGTCAAAATTGGATTCCTTGGGGGGGCGTGGCCTGGAGCCGAGCATGGCGGACGCGTCTCCTTAGCGCTCCGCAGTTCGCTCCCTCCATGGGCCGCAATCCTGCACTATCCTAGACCCCTGGCAATAACTTGGGGGGTCCCCTGCTGAAGAACCCGCCGTGACCCTGCAGACGAGGTCCGACGACGGCGGAGGGCTGAATTCACCGCGGCAGGCTTCCCGATTGGCTGTAGCCTGGGACGGTGGGCGGAGCGCCTGAGCCGGCGGCTGCGGCGGGCCCCTTCTGCCGCGGGGGCTGGGGCGGCTACCCCCCGCGATCATCGTCGGAGCATCAGGTAGAGGGGCTCTGCTACAGTGTGCGGTCCCATACAGCATCCAGTGTGAGGGCGGGGAGCGGAGGTTCCCGTTGCGGCGCCATTGCTGGGTGCCCCTCCCCCATCTCCTTCATCGCGGCCTGGCGGGCCTGTCTGGACCTGGTGGACCCCGGGCCGGAGCGTGACTGAGTGTGGCCGCAGGGGGCCTGCACACAGTCCGGGAGCCGTGGGCCCCATCTGGGATGTGACAGAGAGCAGCTGGATATCAGCCTGGCTGGAGGAGTCGCTGCGACCGTGCGGCTGCTGCCGGAGGACCTAGATATGCACCGGTGAGAGGCCTGGCGACTCCTGCTTCAAGTGGTGTGGGGCCGGGGTCTGCAGCTGTCATGGCCGGGAGGCCAGAGTCCCAGTGACTGCCCGATCCAAGGCGCTTGGGGGGCGCTGGGCTTCGTAATTGGTGTTGGGCCTACATTCTTCGCGGGGAGCCACCCGGTGACGCTTGGATGGCCCCAGAGATGAGTCCTGCATACGTGGGGCACCGCCGTTGGAAGGTCCCGGTGCGACATACACGTCAGGCCGCAGCGGACGCCGAGGGGACACCTGGCGGCGGAGTCCGGTGGGGGCTGCCCCTGGTCAGTAACCTTTGCTCTCTGCTGCGCCCGCCGTGTGCTTCTGGTGCCGGTTCCTCGGCGGGGAGGAGCCAGAAGGACAGGGGCCTACTGAGTTGCACCATTTGTGAGGGCCGCGGCGGGGTGGATCTGCCCTGGTGCCCCGGGGATCCTGAGAGGCCGCTGCGTAGCCGGGGGCAGGCGCACACCCGGGGCCCAGGTGGCCGTGCGGACTGACGGTGCCACCTGATCACCGCCACCGGCCTGGGGAGTAGGCGGCGTGTCCTGCAGTTCCCCCGCCAGCCTTTCCTCTGGGGGCCCCCCCTTCCAACATTGGGCAGCGGCAAACTGAGAGCAGTGTCCCGATGCCATACCCCGCGCCATCATGGGGAAGGGTAACCCGGGTGCGGTGGCGCCCAAGCAACACACCATGGACCAATACACCTCCACCTCCCAGGCGAGCAAGGGGACTGCGGAGGGCCTCTCATCGGACTCGGTAACGCTTTTGGAGGCTATCAATCAGTCACGGTCTGCCCTGGAGGCCCAGATTGGGGCGGTGGGCTCCGAGGTATCGTTCCTCCGCCAAGACCTCCGGAAAACGGTCGACCGCATCACGGAAGCGGAAACGAGGGTCTCCACGGTGGAGGACACTGTCTCCACCCTACAGAAAAAGGTCGACAAACTGGCCATGGTCTCCAAGGATTTGGCGGCGAGGGTGGAGGACGCAGAGGGACGAGCCCGCTGCAACAACATCCGTTTGGTGGGTTTCCCGGAGGTATGCGAGGGGTCCTCGATGGATGTCTTCCTCGTGGGGTGGCTCAGGGTGTTGCTGCCCGCCGAGGACCTCTCCTCATGCTTCGTGATCGAGAGGGCACACCTTGCGCTGACGAAAAAGCCACCGCCGTGGGAGCGTCCAAGACCCGTCATCGCCCGGCTTCTCAACTATGCGGACCGGGACGCCATCCTTCGCTTTGTCCGGTTGCATAAAGACAAGATGATATGAGTCCCATCCCATCATGGTCTTCCCGGACTACACCCGGCTGGTCCAGCAACAACGTCAGTCATTCATTGCGGCTAAGCGACGACTACGGGAAATGAACCTATCCTATGCGCTGTTGTTCCCGGCCCGCATGAAAGTGATTTTCGACTCCAAGACCTTCTTTTTTGATACCCCGGAGGAAGTATTTATGTGGACAGATGAACGACGACACCTTAAGCCACATTTGCCGCCTCCTTTAAACTCTGATTCTTCCCAGGACTCCCACCGGAGCGGTTGACAGGTTGGAGAGGCGGCGCGCCGGAGGAATCGCTCCCGCAGCAAATGGCGCGCCCAGAACCGGACAGAGACTGAGCACTGAGGTAGCCCGGGGGACCCCGATGTATTGTATTTTGCTGCCTTATCTGCTTGGGTGGGACACCAGCCTTAGCCACCTACGGGGGGTTGTATCCTTATAGTGGCTGGGGTCTAGATTATTTCCAGGAGGGAGCGGACTCCACACGCCCTCAACATTTTGAGTTATTATGGGTAAGGTTGGGAGGGGGGGGATCCATTGGGGGTACCGCCGAGGCCTTCATGTTCGGGGGCCACGACGTGATTCCACCGCGACAGATACTGCATGTTCCAGGATGTATGGGGGTGGGGGAGGGAGGGGAGGTGGGGGGTTGTTTGTTGTTTGTTTGACAGTTCTTGCACCACACGCGCACCACTATGTCACATTCCCATCACACTGCCTTTTCCATTCTTATTGTAAGAGTAGACATGGCACACACGTCGGGCGGCACTACATTTGAGGAGCTCAACATTTTCTCCTGGAATGTGCGGGGTCTACTAAATAAGGTCAAACGAGGGGCAGTACTCCACCAGGCAAAGAGGTACTCGGCGGACATACTGTTATTACAGGAAACACACCTGCTGGGCAACAAAGCCCCATCCCTTTCCAGATATGGGTACGCCACTGTCTATCACTCAGGTTATTCCAGGGGGGCGCGGGGCACCGCGATCCTTGTCCACCGCAGAGTCCCACTTCAAATCACAAAGCATTGGTTAGACGCAGGCGGCCGTTACACTGTCATTTCCGGCACCTTGGCCGGGGAACAGATTACAATCGGGAGTGTCTATGCCCCTCCACTGCTGGGCCAGACCTTCATTGAACGGTTAACGCAACTATGGGGAGATCTCCCGGGTGGCCTGACAATCCTGGGTGGGGACTGGAACGACATCATGGACCCTTCTGACAGGTGGCGGGCTCGACCTCCGGCCTCTTTGCCCCCCCGGTCCAAACTAACCATATTGGCACATACATTGGGATGGGTGGACACGTGGCGGGCCTTCCACCCCAAGGAAGCTGAATTCACATACGCGTCATCCATCCATCCCACCCTGTCACGTCTAGACTATCTGTTCATCCCACATAGCTACATCCACAGAGTGTGACACACCTCCATCCTGCCCCGCGGCCTATCTGATCACCCGCCGATCCAGCTCAAGCTCCGCCTGTGGACCCACCGTCCCCCCTATAGATGGCGTATGTCGCCATGGCTTCTTCGGGACCGGGAATATAGGGAGATGCTACCCCGGGTGACCGCATACTACTTTAATGACAACACGGGGACCACCCAGTCCCCAATCACTTTATGGGAAGCCTTTAAGCCCACACTCCGGGGGGCAGACATTAGTTATCGCACAGGGGAGAAACGGCGCCGCATGGCTCAGGTTCTAGAATTAGAAGACAGGCAGCTTACATTACAGACCGCACTTGTGGAAGGCTCTGACGCCGGTGCTTGCCGTAATCTGTTGCATGTCCAGCAGCAACTGCATCAGCTGTTCACAGATAGCGCTAAGGAAGCCTGGCTGGCGACCCAGTATAGGATTTACCAATGGGGAGACAAATCCAGTCAGATGCTCCATAGACTGTGCCAGACCAGAGCCTCCCCGACACAGGTTCCTCTCTTGCGATCCCCCGGCGGCGCGGCCAGTGCCTCTCCGGAGGCAGTGGTCCAGGCCTTCGCCGACTTCTATGTGGGTTTATATGAAGCTGGGACGGACTGGCAGAATCTCTCCTAGATGCCTTTCTTTCAGATGTTCCCCCTAGATGCCTCTCGGACGAGCAGTGGGACGCTCTTGACAAACCTATATCCCTTGAGGAGTTGCAGAAAGCCCTGTTGAATACGCACCCAGGACGCGCACCGGGTCCTAACGGGTTCCCGTTCAACTTTATGTGCCCCTATATTGGGACCGTGGGCCCCCACCTGCTCGGGGCGATACACGAGGCCACGGAACTGAACATACTGCCCCCAGATTGGCATCACGCCGAGATAATCGTCTTTCTCAAACCCGGCCGCCCCCCAGAAGATCCGGGTTCATACCGCCCCATATCCCTGTTGAATTTTGAGCCCAAACTGCTGGGGAAGGTTCTTGCCAACTGTCTCCGCACGTGTATTCTTGACTTGGTACACCCTGACCAGTCTGGCTTCATGCTGCAACAGTCCACCAGGCACAACATCAGCCGTGCCCACATTGCTGTCGCGGAGGCCCACCGTTTGGGGCGCCCAGCGGCTGCCCTACTGGCGGACATTGACAAAGCGTTTGATTCGCTGAGTTGGCCATACCTGTTTAAGCTGCTAGAGGCGGTCAATTTAGGGCCCCGCTTTCGTGCTTACGTGAAACTGCTATACACCGACCTCACGGCCACGGTGCGCGTGGTGGGCCACTGCTCCGCCCCCTTCCTCATCCGCAGGGGAACCAGACAAGGGTGTCCCCTGTCTCCACTATTATTCGCCCTGGCGATAGAGCGTCTGGCAGCGTGGGTGCGTAGGGACGCGGTTTTCCGCGGTCTGGACTGGTCGCCCGAATGCTCAGATAGAATTGCCCTTTATGCTGACGACACCTTATTCTTCATGTCCGATCCTTGGGTCACGGGGCCCCGGGTGCTCCAGATTCTGAAAGTGTTTGGAGAAACGTCTGGGTTATGCGCTAACCCGTCTAAGTCTATCCTGTTTCCCATATGCGGTGAGCAGGGGAGCCAGGTCTGGGCTTCCAGGCTGATCGTCGCGGAGGAGGGCTTCAAGTATCTGGGTGTGCATATCACCAGAGGTCCCAACGAAGCCTGGTCGCACAATATAGCCCCCTTGCTCCCGGCGGTATGTGAGGAGACAACGGTGTGGTCCCACCTCCCGCTTTCGCTGTACGGCCGGTCCGCCATCTTCAAAATGGTGTCCTTGCCACGCTTGCTGTATAGGCTGCAAAACTATCCACATCCCATCCCCACGACATGGTTCCGTCAAATGAATGCACTACTGAATAGGTTCCTCTGTGGAGGGGGGGCGGTCCGTCTGGCACTGGCGACCTGTGTTCAATCCACTTATTGCGGGGGGATAGCGGCGGCTGATGTACGGGCGTACTACTGGGCATCCCAGCTCTTAGTGATCAACGAGTGGTGGTACAACTCTAATGACGATCCGGCCTACGCGGTGGAGCGACTCTTCCTGGCGGAGAACTGGCTGCTCCACTTGCTCTACAGCACTTCATCCCTGGAGGCACTCCCCCCGGCCTGCCGTACGGTGCTCCAGATCTGGAGACAGGTTTCCAGGTCCATGGGTTGGTGGGGCTTGCTAACGGGCACAACCCCTCTATGGCAGGGTTCGCACCTTAGGCCAGTCTCGTCGCTGACGGGGTTCCAGAGATGGGATGACATTGGGATTTCGACACTGGGGGATGTGATGCAGGGGCTTACACTCAAATCCTTTCAGAAGCTGCAGGAGGAGTTTGATCTCCACAACACCAAGTTCCACAAGTATCTGCAGCTCCGCCATGCCCTGTCTCCTCTGATACGGAACCTCCAGTCACTCCCTGAATTTCATCCATTGGAGGGTCAGCTACTAATGGGGGACTTAGGGGCACACAAAATCCGGCAAATCTATCAAACACTCACTACACACTCCAAAACCACCATACATCGGACCCGGGCAGCATGGGAGGCCGACGTGCCGGCTCTGACGGATGATGACTGGGCGGAGGCCCTGGCCAGCTCCAGATACTCGGCCGTCTCCACAAGGTACAGACTGATTCAGTTCAAATACCTCCACAGGATCTACTACACACATCTGCGCCTTTGGAGGATGGGGGCCATCCAATCCCCCTCGTGCCTCTGCTGCAATTCGGAGGATGGGTCGTTCCTCCACTCTGTTTGGGGCTGCAGGGCATTACAGCACTTTTGGTCGGGGGAGTTATCCTGGGGCATATTAACAACGGCCAGCGATAATTATCGCTGGCCGTGCTTAGCGTGAGGAATCCTATCGCCGGCTATCGCTGGAAATTATCGCCATGCTAGCGCTGTATTAACAACGCTTAGCGCAAAGGCGATAATTTTCCAGTGATAGCGATGTTTTCCATGGAACATCGCTGGTTTTCCAGCGATGTCCCATGGAAAACGGCGATATACTTGGCGATAGGGCCTGTGGTCTTAGCCACACAATCCACCCCCCATGTTAGGTATGCCTTAGTCAGGAATTTAGCAGACGTTAAATTCCTGCGTTAAGGCATACTTAACGCAATTTAAAATATCGCTAACCCACGTTGCTAATATGGCGATACCTGGGTTAGCGATATTTCCCCCTGTTGTTTACACAGGCACGCCCCCTTTGCATCTCATTAGCGATGCGATGGGAGGCGTGCAGAAAACGGACGCTAAGTCAGGAATCACGCGCTAGCGTGTCCTTGTTAATTCGGCGATAAAATTATCGCCGCTTTTCGTCCGAAAACGGACGCTAAAGCGGCGATAATTCATTAACGCCGCCTTGTTAATATGCCCCCCTGTTTGGGACAGGTTTTGGCATGGGACCTCCCGGCTGACCCTAGGCTAACACTTCTACACTGCATGGAAGACATAGGGGGGAACAGATATAAAAGGCATCTACTATTCCTGGGCCTCACTTTAGCCAAACGGGACATCGCACAGCATTGGAAGGCATCCTCCCCCCCCCTGGTGTAGCGGCGTGGAAAACGGCTCTAGATAAATGCATGTCGGCCGAGGTGGCGGTGTTCCAGGCACAGGGCTGCCCACAAAAACACGGGAAGATATGGGTCAAGTGGGCAACATATCGGGGTATTGACTTGTCCCCCCTCACGGTATTGGCAAATCAAGACCCCCTCGACAGTTTAGTGGTAAATGACTCACCTGTGTAATGCAATAGCTTGTGGTGTATGGGAATGTAAATGTCTTTGCAGTGTTAGTATAGTTTGCTTTTTATGGGACGTGTGGTGCAGGGGCTGGGGGAGGGGGGAGGGGCGGGCTGTTCGGTCTGATGTTTTGCAGACCTCCTGGGGAGAAATTATTCAATGCCAGCAACCTTTACCATTCGCAATGTGTTTCTATGAAGCTGTGTGGGGCTTGCCCATCTGGTACTCTGGAAAATCAAGAAAACCTGTTGTTAAAAAAAAAATGTGGATTTCTTGGAAAAGTCGGTGTCTAAGACTGCAGGTTTAGAAAAGACTTTATATGTATGTGAAAACTGTTGGGTAATTTTACGGCATAATTTGGATGTAGAAAAAGGTTTAGTAAATGGAGCAATGGGAAAAGTTGTTGATTTTGTTAATTATCAGAACAGAGATGGAATTTAATTTTTGAAGATTAAATTTGATCAGATTGAAGAAGTAAAACAGATTGGATGCTGTGCTGTTCGTTTTTTGCTTGTAAAAGACTTGTATGTTCGTAGAAAACAGTTTCCTCTTTCTTTAGCATATGCAGTGACCATTCATAAATCTCAAGGTTTAAGTGTAGACAATGCTTTGGTAAATATTGGAAGTACAGTGTTCAAAGAGGGCATGGCATACGTTGCCTTGTCTCGAGTAAGAACATTATCTGGTTTGTATTTGATTGATTTTGATGACAAAAAGATTAGTGCTGATGCAAATTGTGTAAGAAGACTTTATGCTCCTAACTTAGGTGAATATCCCATATATGAAAAACGTGTAGTATGTCCAAAATGGAAACATGACAAACATTCTAGTGAAATTCAAAAAAAGAAAACAATTGAAGAGCATAAAGAAGCTGCAAAGAAAATGAAAATGGACACTGTTGATGATATTGTAGGATACCAGTTAGAAAATAGTTCAGGTATCAACTGATATACTAATGTAATTGTGAATGTTGTCTTTTATCTACAAGATCTTCATCATGAAATTATGGAAAATCGAGAAAAAAGATTCTGTTCTTTATTACATTATATTTTTCAAAAGTTGGTAACTGATAGAACAAAAATCCATACTGCTTCTGGCGTTCAGCATCTTTTGGATATATGTACAGGTTCTTTGCAATTTACACTCAATATACAACAAGATGCACAAGCATTTCTTATGTTTATGCTTGCAGTATTGGAAGTTGAAGGAATAGAAATTGAAAATTTGTTTGGACTAAGTTACAGATGGGATCATAAATGTGAAGAGTGTTCATTTTCTTCTACCACTGAAATAGACACTGAACGATTCATATATTTGACAATACCATATTGCAAATCAGTGTCTTTTAATAAATTAGAATCAGCTAATCAAGATATGAAATGCTCTCATTGTAAATCAGAAATGTTGTCAACGTTATATTTAGAAAGATTTGGAAAATATGTCATTTTAATGCTACAACGTTGTAGAGCAAATGGAAGAAAATTGGAAACCAAAATAAAAAATGTTGTGGCAAGTCAACTATCAATTTCAGGAAGAACTTTTAAAGCTGTGGCTATTATTTTCCATGATGGACCTACTACAACATCTGGACACTACACCGTGTATTTAAAGTGAAATAAATGATGGACACATTGTAATGATGTCCATTTGGAATTCAAATGTATGTTGCCTTTCGAATTACCAGATTCATATCGGATATTTTTGATGCCAAAGTTTTGAAAACATCATTCGGCCTATTGGGAAGATGTAAACACAAATTAATGAGTTTATTTTGGATATTTTAAATGCAAATTGATTTGGAAACATTATTCGGAAGATGTGAAGAATTACTGTTTGGATTATTGTTTGTTCTAATTGTTATTGCATTTGCAAAATTGTGTTTGAAAGAAATAGTTTATATATTTGATCTTTATATTATAAGTGATGTAAATGAGAATGTATATTTCAGAAATGTACTTCAGAGAAATACATGATTTATTGTAGTTGAAGAATGTAATTTAGAAACTGCAGATAGGTAAACAGATAGTTGAACTTGTTGTAAATATATTCAACACAGATTTGTTTGTTTTTTACAATCTCATTGATTGTATTTTTTTCCCCGCTGTTATATGATGATCTACATTGAAATCACTGTGTATGGTGAAATTCAGTAGAATCTGAGAACAGCAAAAAAGGAAACTGAATATGTTATGTAATTCTAAAATTATGTTGTGTTCTTAAAACTATAATATTATCTTCAATAACAAATTTTCTTCTTCTTTTTTACAGAAAGTAATACTAAAGCTGCAAAAGATTTTAAATTCAGTTTACAATAAAACTACTGTAAAATAGTTTCACTGAGTTTGGTATCTATTTTAATAAAGAAGGTAAGATGAAAAAAATGTAATAAGTATAATAATATGAAGCAATGTTTATAGTCCCTTTTATTGCACTCATCCATTTTTTCAAACACTACCCATGCAGTGATCTATACAATTAGGCACTACTCCCACACTCCTGCCATCACCCATGCACTATCCTTGCATTTCTCCAATCACCTAACCTGTATCCATACAGTTATAAGATCACCCAGACACTACCTATGTACTTTTCCAATCACCCAGGTACTATATGTACACTCATGCAATCAGCTAGACATTCTCTGTACACTCTTCCAATTACCCAGGTAGTATATATACACTTCTCCAATCCCCTAAACATTATCCCTGCACTGATGCAATCACCTAGACACTACCCTTGCACTCTTTCAATCATCCAGGCAGTATCAATACACTGCCCTATTCATTCAGGAAGTGCACATACACTTATAAAATCACCCAAGCTTTATTTATACAGTCCACCAATCACCCAGGTACTACTCCTGTATTCCTCCAATCACCCAGCCAGAACCCTTCAAGTTTTAAAATCACTCAGGCACTACCTATGCACTCCTCCAATCACCCAGGCCCTACTCCTACACTCTTGCAATAAGCAAGACATTACCCCTACACTCATGCAATTACCAAGGTATTAACTATGCATTCCTCTAATCCCCCAGACATTACGCCTGCACTCATGCAATCACTTAGCTATAAGCCATGCACTCTCCAATCACCCAGACATCACCTCTGTACTCATCCAATCACACAGGCATTACCCATGCACTCCTCCACTCATCCAGGCACTATCCATGCACTCCTCCAATCACCCAGGCACTACCCATGCACTTATAAAATCACCCAGGCACTACCTATGCACCCAGGAACTACCCATGCAGTCCTACATGAACCCAGGCACTACCCATGCAGTCCTACATGCACCCAGGCACTACCCATGCACTCTTCCATGCACCCAGGCATTACCCTTGCACTCCTCCATTCATCCAGACATTACCCAGTCATTCATGCAATCACCCAGGCATTACCCATGCACTCCTTCAATCACTCAGGCAGTGCCCATGCTCTCTTCCAATCACCCAGACATTACACCTGCACTTATGCAATCACCCAGGCATTACCCATGCACTCATGCACTTCTGCGGCACTCATGCAATCACCCAAGCACTACACATGCAGTCTTCCTATCATCCAGGCACTACTCCTGCACTCATGCAATCACCCAGGTACCACTCATGCACTCCTCCAATCACCCAGGAACTACCCATGCAGTCCTACATGCACCCAGGCACTACCCATGCACTCTTCCATGCACCCAGGCATTACCCATGCACTCCTTCAATCACCCAGACATTACCCCTGCACTCATGCAATCACACAGGCATTACACATGCACTCCTTCAATCACTCAGGCACTACCCCTGCAGTCATGCAATCACCCAGGCACTACCTATGCACTCATGGAATCACCCAGGCACTACCCTTGCACTCCTCCAGGCACATCCATGCACTCCTCCAATCACCCAGCCACTACCCATGCACTTATAAAATCACTAATGCACTACCTATGCACTCGTCTAATCACTCAGGCACTACCCATGCACTCCTCCATTCACCCAGACATTACCCCTGCATTCATGCAATCACCCAGGCATTACCCATGCACTCCTTCAATCACTCAGGCAGTGCCCATGCAGTCATACATGCACTAAGGCACTTCTGCAGCACTCATGCAATCACCCAGGAACTACCCATACAGTCCTACATGCACCCAGGCACTACCCATGTACTCTTCCATGCACCCAGGCATTACCCATGCAGGCTTCCAATCATCCAGCAGTACTCCTGCACTCATGCAATCACCCAGGCACTACCTATGCATTCATGGAATAATCCAGGCACTACCCTTGCACTCATCCAGGCACTATCCATTCACTCATGCAATAAGCCAGGCACTACCTATACACTCATGCAATCAGTCAGGGACTACTACTGCACTCATTCATTCCCTCAAACACTATCCATGCACTCATTCAATGACTCAGGCAATACTGCTGCACTCATTCGTTCACTGAGACAGTATTTATTCACTCATACAATGACTCAGACATTACCATAGGTGGCTCTAAAAAGAACCATTTTTTTTCTTCTTTTTTTGTTTTATATTTGTTTTGTATTTTTTTAACCCTTTTTTGAATTTTTTTGGTGTTTTAAAAAAAAAAAAGAAAAAATAAACAGAACCAACAGTGAACATGTTGAAAAAATTATGCAAATATAAACTCATAGCATAGAAAAAAAAATAATAATTAACAGTGGTGGTTCCTAGTAGCAACCAGGTCAGCATCCAGTGATTGCTCACCACAACAGAGAATTTTTTTGCATTTTATGCAATGCTGCTCCACTCTAGCGAAGTCAGGGAAGATGTTAGCTGTGCTAGATGATGTTAAACCACCCAGCTGATCCTCTCCCTCACCAACGACCCCACCACCGCCAGAGCCAACCTACACGACGGGATGAGAGACGTCGCCGACTGGATGAGGAACAGCCGCCTTAAACTGAACTCAGACAAGACGGAAGTCCTCATCCTGGGCTCATCACCCTCCGCCTGGGACGACTCCTGGTGGCCCCCGGCCCTGGGCACCGCGCCCAAGCCAACGGACCACGCACGCAACCTGGGCTTCATCCTGGACTCCTCCCTGTCGATGACCAGACAAGTCAACGCCGTCTCATCTTCATGCTTCAACACCCTGCGCATGCTCCGCAAGATCTTCAGATGGATCCCCACTGAAACCAGGAAGACCGTCACCCAGGCACTCGTCACCAGCCGACTGGACTATGGGAACACCCTCTACGCCGGAACCACAGCCAAACTTCAAAAGAGACTCCAGCGCATCCAGAACGCCTCCGCACGACTCATCCTGGACATCCCCCGACACAGCCACATCACCGTGCACCTGAAAGACCTGCACTGGCTCCCCGTCAGCAAGAGAATCACGTTCAGACTCCTCACCCACGCACACAAGGCCCTCCACGACCTGGGCCCAAAGTACCTCAACGACCGCATGACCTTCTACACGCCCACACGCCAGCTACGATCAACCAGCCACGCCCTCGCCACCGTACCACGCATCCGCAGAACCACCGCCGGAGGAAGATCCTTCTCCTACCTGGCAGCCAAGACCTGGAACTCCTCCCCACTCACCTTCGGCGAACCCAGGACCATCTCTCCTTCAGGAAGCAGCTCAAGACCTGGCTGTTCGAGCAGTAACTTACCCCCTCCCCCAGCGCCTTGAGACCCTCCCGGGTGAGTAGCGCGCTCTATAAATGCCGTGATTGATTGATTGATTGATTAAAGCACTTGACATGCTAGGTCCAGCAGCGTTGTTGTCACTTGCGTGCCTCTCTTGTTCCCGTCTAAGCTGTTCCTTAGCTAGACGTCGAGGATGCATTGTTTGTAGGTGTTTCAACATCGACGACGTCCCACAGGAATATTTTTTCTCAGAACCTCGTGAGAGGACTTTGTCACAAATAGTGCACGTGACTTTCCGGGCATTTACCTTTTTTTCTCCTGGTGGAATAGAGAAAAATGCCCATATGACACTTTCATATCTCTTCTTTACAGGTTCCTCCAGGTCTTCTTCCTCTTCAGTGGGAAGCTGTTCAGGTGCATTACCAGCTGCCATTTTCAGTCCTGTAAAAAAAACACCAAAAAAAGGCAAGAAGCAGAAGACAACAGGTTTCTCCGCTAAGATGGAATGAAAAAAAATGGGTGGGGTCCTTCAAGTTCTAGAATCAAAAGGTTCTTAGCCAATGAAATGCTTTCTTTTGAAGTCGCATGGGTTCGCACACCCGGCACGCAACTAGCACGCACCCGGCGCGATTCCGGAAATATATATATTTAACTATAATATATTTTTATTCCAGTTACAAATATATGATATTTACAATTATCTTAAATAATGTCTTGGTATAATGTATATAATAAACTTATATACATATACTTTTAAAACTTAAATATTTGCGATGGATTTGCGCACCAGGCGCGACCCCCGGAAATACGTACGTGACGTAGCGCGGGGTCGAGAACCGCGCACCTTCTGCATACGCAACACGCATCGTACACGACCTAAGCAATATGGCGGCAAAATTCTTGGATTCGCGCAACAACCGTGATTGGTACACGATCGGTACGCGAATCCACTTTAAAAAAAAAAAAGGTCAAAGAATATTTTAGAAAGGAGAAAACTACATTTTTTTATAAAACTTAAAACATTTTGAAAAAGATTTTTTTGGACATTACAATTAGAAATTAGCGTTTAAAAAACCTTACAAATTCACTGAAAAAACCAGAGGTTTCAGGGACGTTATAGTTAGAAATCAGCATTTAAAAAACCTTTGAAATTCACTGAAAAAACCATAGGTTTAAGGGACGTTATAGTTAGAAATTAGCATTTAAAAAACCTTGGAAATTCACTGAAAAAAACATAGGTTTCAGGGACCTTATAGTTAGAAATTAGCATTTAAAAAACCTTAGAAATTCACTGAAAAAACCACAGGTTTCAGGGACGTTATAGTTAGTTCGACATTTCACTCGTATAAAACCAGAGAAATTCGGACGTTTACTAACTATAACTCACGCTCTCACAATGCACTGCTGATGACATCACATATTACATCACTCATGACATGGTCAGTGACATCACTGAAGACATCACTGATGACATCACTGATGACATCATCCACATGATAATCTGATGCACCTCCTCACACCCTAATATAACCTTTGATACACCCACTCTAAAATACAGACTACCATTTTCGAAACCATAGACACACCAATACCAGTTACTACATACCCATTCACTGATTCCTAGGTCTACACACACATCCACTCACTCACCCATACAATCACTCATACATGCAGTCACTCATCAATACAGCCACTATTATATGCACTCATACATCTATACAGACAGTCACACACCGCCACTCACCTATAGTTACAAACACAGCTACTTATTCATGCAAAGACTCAATCACACTCCCATTTACTCACCTATACAGTTATACACACACCACCTCACTTATTCATACAGATACTAACACATACTTACTCTCTTATACAATCACTGACACAAGCACACACTCATCCACACAGCCACTCTCAGAATCAACTCACATATAGTTATTTATATACTCCAACACTCACATATACTGCCTTTCACATATGTAGTTACTCACACATGTACCACTGAGACATCCATTCACTCACCAACACATCCATACACACACTCACCCACCCATACAGCCCCTCACAGATGCAGTCTTGAACCCATACACCCAGTGAATCACCCACTCACACATCCTTGCAGGGAGTCACACACCCCCCACCCACCCACACAGACACTCAGGCACCCATACAGATACTCAGACAACCAATCAATAACCCATATAGACACTCATGTAGCTACTCACCAACCCATGCAGCCACTTACACACCAACAGACAGACTGATACAGACATTCACACAGTTTAGTCACTAACCCATGCATTCAGTAAGACACGTTTAATCACTCACTTATACAGTCAGTCACGCACCTACTAAATCATCCATTCAGACAGTCATACACCCACTCATTCTTCAATACACCTTGGCCTATATATATTAAACATATTTAAACTTTACAGAAACACACAGTCACTGGATGATGTCATCAGTGATGTCATTTGAGATGTCATTTGAGATGTCATCAGTGATGTCACTGACCATGTCATGATCGATGTAATATGTGATGTCATCAGCAGTGCATTGCGGGGGCGTGAGTTATAGTTAGCTCAACTAACTATAACGGCTGTATTTCTCTGGTTTTGTATGAGTGAAATGTCCAACTAACTATAACGTCCCTGAAACCTGTGGTTTTTTCAGTGAATATATATATATACAGATGTAGTGTTAGTGAGTGCAGGTTTCCATCAACGTCCGCTTCAGTCTTATCCCTGAGGGAGAAGCACTATTCATTGATGTGCTGCAGCTGGGATGCCCAGTAATAGGCTGCTCTGTAACGTACGCAGCACTTTATGTATGATACCTCTATCCCAAAACAGCGTTTGTAGTGTGCTGTCCACTTTATCAAAGAAGGTGTCATGGACGGGCAAGGCGGTACATACAGGAATTTCAGGAGAGTGATTATCTTAAATAGGGATGCCCTGTCCTGTCCACGATTAAGTGAGGTAGGCATCTCCATCTGTCTATGTCAGACTGAAACTCGTGGTAGAACACACCCAGGTTCTTCTGTAGGGACTGGGGACTATTTCTCACTACTTCGATCCCTAAGTAACGGAACCATTCTGTCGTGACTTTTATGTTGGGTGGGATCAGAATCTTGTCATCTCATTCTCCCATACAATAGAGGATTCATTTATCCCAGCGGATATGTAACCTGCGTAGCGTTTGAAGTTGGCAAAGATAGATAGAACCCCTCTGAAGCAACATTGCAGGGTCAGACAAATATAGTAGTATGTCATTAATGTACAACAACACTTTCGTGGGTTTGCCCACATCTGGGAAGCCCACAATATCCCTTTTACTCTTATCCAAGATGCTAGGGGCTTCATACAGATAGCAAACAGTAGGGGAGTGAGGGGGCATCCCTGCCAGGTCCCCTTTTCTGAAGGAAATGCCTGTGTTAACGTGCCATTCACCTTCATCCTTGCCGTCATGTTTTAGTAAAGTAGTTGAACCCATGGACAATATCCTGGAACGAAGCCAATTCTCCACAGGACTTGGAAAAGGAACACCCAGTCTATGGAGTCAAACACCTACCCTGAATCTAGGAATCGGCGAGCCCTTCATTCTCAATCATCCCTCAAACAGTCCAGCCAGTTTTGCAGGCAATGGAGACTTTTCTTGATGCTGGGTGGGCATAAAGGCCGGTTGGTCTCTGTGAATCAAGGGGGTTATAACTCTCACCCCCTCGCGTTCCAAGACCTGCACCAGGATCTCTATCTGTATGTTTAGTTGTGAGATAGGCCTGTAGCAATAATCCAATCTTGAGGAGGAATCATGTACCAAGGAATGGAATTTATATTCTGGGCAACTGAGGTGACCCTCCCTCCATATATCCACCAGTTCATTCTTGTTCATAATTATAGCCAGGGTTTCACCTGCTCTGTTGTGACACCGAGTCGATCACATTGTACAGTCAAGTTAGGGATTTAGTACTGTTAGATTATGCTTGTTGCCGCTGCCGTAATGCCATGTATAAGTTAGCATTCCCTACGCCATTTTCTTTTTCAGACTCCATTTTGTGTGAGGTTCGAAACTAATCCTTCCCTGTTCCGAGAAATACCCTTTACTAAGTTTTGTTTCTGTAACGAAGAGCTGCATGTCTGGCAGCTTGAACGCAGCACAGGATGGAACGGCCTGGAGATATCCTGAACTGTGCAAGATATGAGAGTAGAAACCTTTTTTTTTGTCTTTCGCTGTCCGACCACATCTGTTTGGAAAATTCCATTATGGGCATGTTCTTAGCTAACCATGCAATGTACATAATGTATCTTTGTGCTTACTGTTCCTCAGTTCCCTCTGTAGTACTCTTACGAGACTGTGCAGATGGAGCACCGCTTTGAGCGTATACTAATAAATGATTATTGGTGTATATTCTCCACTGGTTCTCTGACTCTTCATTCGGTATGGAAGGCTGAGAGGTGGTCTGTGGTACCCGGGTGGCCCTAAGCGGGTCACATCCTTCATTACCATGTTACCAACCTCCCATAGAATTGTATGAGTGTTGATTAATTGGATATGGGTGTTTAATTGTGAAAAAAAGTTCAGGCAGTCTACATTTGGCAAATATGAATTTATCATTGTGACATGAACATTTCCCAGTAGGCCCTGCACTATCAGATAGCACCTCCAATTGTCTAACATGACATTTAGCTGACTGAACCTGACCGATCGATTATTCAGAATACCCACTGTCCTGTAATACATATAAAAGGAAGCAAATTAGCGATATTCTCCCCAGGATTTAGCAAAGTCAGATCCTCTAGTGGGGGAAAAATGGGTTTCCTGGAGATACACCATATCTATCTTGGGACGCGAAAGATATGCCAGAATCTGGCGTCATTTCCGTGGGTTGCTGTGGTATGGCGAGGCATGTAGAATAAACAGGCTGAGTCCTTGATACACAAACATTGTAGATTTGTCGTTTATTCAGTCCACACAACCCACGACAGAAGAACAGTTTAAGGCACTGGTCACAGCAGCAGCCACGATCCAAATGCCTCTTTCCTGGTCTTATTAAAACTCATTGGCCATTCCAAATTTCAAATGACCAAACATGCAGGATTAAAGGAACAGTGAACAAAAAGGAACTACAGTAATAAAAATAGCATCTACATACAACATACCTCCCCATTCTTACTGAACAAACAAAACATAAATAAGAAAAACACTACCAGGTCTAAGACAAATCATGATCTAATCATCTGCTCGGTAATCTGACCCTACGCAAACTTCAAGAAGCAATTTGAGCAGAATTTGCATGAATACTTGCATCACAGGATGTCACTGAAACATCTGGATCAACGATTGTACCATACCCTATGGTCTGGTTATTGACTGTGTCTGAGAAATCACAGAACTGCACTCATTTTTTACCTCAGGAGAATGGTTCCCAGTCAGAGAGTTAGCAACACATGTTAAATCCAAATCAGTTGACAACATAGAATCATTTCCATCTTTGCCAACTCTTGTTTTGCTATCGATTTCAACTTGATTATTAGTGATGGGAACTAACCAGTTTTTGTTCCACCATCCCTTTCCTGAACGAAAGACAGAAACTTTACCCACCCTTAATATTTCAACAGGTTGGAAAATATGGATTCCCTTTTTTCCTTTTGTGTTTTTTTTTATTAAAACCCAACTACCAACCAAGAATGTATTGCCTCTTACATTCAAGCAAGCATCAAAATGTTCTTTCTTCAACAACTATTTTGAGGAAACTCTGTCACGCATGTCTTTGAAAAGATTTTCAGAGTTTTCAGCCCATGAACTCTTCAACCAATTGAGAACCAAAGTTAAATTTGGATTTCTACCCTTCAGAAGTTTGATTGGAGAAATGCCAGTGGTGGCTTGGAGAGTAGTGAGATAAGCCCACACTTTGTATTTCAAAAACCCAGAAACTTCCACATCAGAAGTTTGCGCTGTTTGTACTCCCTCTCTCCACCAAATCATTTGAAGCAGGACTGTAAAGTGCTCCTGAAAGATGTCTGTTATTGGTTGATCTGAAATATTGTTGCATATCTTTTGAAATAAAATGTGAACCGTTATCAGTAAAAACTTCTTTAGGAAATCCCTCAAAGAAGAAGCCTTTCTCTGAGAAACTAATCGCATTTTTAGTGTGCGGGGAATCTACGAAAGCAAAGTAAATCCATTTTGAAAAGTAGTCAAAAAGTACAATTTAAAATCAATAATTGGATGGAAGCAACTGAAAAGGACCTGAAAAATCTAAAGCTAATCTTTTCCAAGGACCATCAGGTAAAGGAACAGGGTACAAAGGCTTGTTATATGTCTTCCAATGTTTGTCAGAGGCAATGCATTCTGGGCAAACATTGATTAGAGTTCTTACTTGATCACCCATTTTGGGCCACCAGTAAAATTGTCGTAACCATTTGCAAGTAGCCGAAATGCCCAGATGTCCGTCATGAGCCATTTTAATAATACCTTCACGAACGCTTTGTGGGGCTACAAATAAAACACTTCTAAGACAAATCTGATTCTCACAGGGAAATTCAGACACAGCTTGCGCAAAGCTTTGCAACTCTTTAGTGAGGTGCTTAATTTGTGACCTCTTTAATGTAAATAAAAACTTTCTGCAAAATCGGATCCTCTAAAGAGGCCAGCCCCCAGTCATTATCAGTAAACAGTCCATGAGTGCCATACACCACATCAATAGTAGCCATAACATACTCAGAATAATTGTCATCAACAACATCCTGTTCAGAAACCAGTAAAGGCATTCAAGATAAGCAATCTGCTCGAAAATTCTTTCCTCCTTGGGCGTACTTCACTTTGACTCTACATCACTAAGTATCCTCAAATAAAACGCTACAGTTACTTCTTTCCCACCAATAATTTGGCCAAAAACTGCTCCAACTCCTTTCAAGCTAGGATCTATGGAAATGAAGCTCTTGCCTTCAGGATTGTAGAGCCGTAAGGCTGGGGCATTAACCACTAAGCCCTTGATGTCACTAAAAGCTTGATCAACTTCAGCTGCCCACTCAATCTTTACACCTTTGCGAAACAAGTTTCTCATGGGTTGTCCAAGTAAAGCATAGCCAGAAACAAAACGTGATAATATTCACACAGGCCCAAGAAGGACCGTAAAGATACTTTATCATATGGTGGATGGGACTTTTAAATTGATTCCAAATTGTCAAATTTAGGTTGTATACCTTCTGATGTAACAGTATGACCCAAATAATCAACTTCAGACACTAACAGTTAAAAATTTCCAGGTCTTACAGTCATACTTCTATTCATTGAAATGGTCAAGACTCTTTCTAGAACAATAATATGTTCTTCTTTATCTTTATTAAAAATTAAAATGTTGTAATGGAAAGCTTGAACACTGTTCAACTCTTTTGGAAGACACTGGTAGCTGATGCTATGCCAAATTATAGTTTCAGGTACTTATACGCACCGTGGGGTGTTACAAATGTAGTAAGTTCTCGAGGCTCTTCACTTATAGCAATTTGGTGGTAAGCGGAATGAAGATAAATGGTGGAAAAATAATTTGCTTCCCCAATATTGGTTAACATTTCTTGAATATGGGGAAGGGGATGACAATCTACAACACTAATTTGGTTCAAGGATCTTAAGTTCACACACAGCCGTAACTCACCAGATTTTCTCTTTTTCAAAACAACAGGTGAAACCCACTCTGAGGAATCTGTAGGTTGAATGATTCCTTCTGTACACAAATTATTGAGCAATTCTTTAAGGTCCTTATGAAAGCTAACAGGAATTGGTCTCACTTTATAAACAATCAGACAGACATTTTTCTTTAATTCAATGAAATGTTCAAAACCTTTTACTGCGCCAAGATAATTTCTGAACATGTCAGACATCTTCTCATTAATCAACTGGAGAGCATCCGCCTTAGTTTCAATGGCACATATGGGCAATTCTCCAACGATGATAGGTTCGTCATGGCCTGGCCTCAAAATAATCCCTAATCTGGTCAAATCCTTCCAACCTACAATGTCATGTCCCTGGACTGCTACTTATATCTTGATGCTAATGTTCCTTCCTAGACTCCCTTTAAAGTAACCCAATAGGTCTACATCAAATTCTCCAAAAACATTGGAATTTATGTCAGGGTTTTCCAACTTAAAAGCTCTAGACCAATGCCTAAAAAATGTATGATCCACTAAAATTGTTACAGGTGCCCCTGAATCTGCCATGACAGGAATAGATTCACCATTCACCTTAGCTTGCATTAAAGGGTTTTTGATTCTTCTATATACGTTATCACACGTGGTGTCGATTGTTAATAAAACATTACTGAATTGTTCAGCACAATCTTGAATATCTATGTTACTTATCTTTACCGTATGACTTCCTGTTTTTCAGTCAGTCTGGAAATTAGCCAATTTTCTACAGCCATTTCATTTCTTATTAGTTGTCGGGCAAGATGGGTTGCTACTGATATATGTATGCAAACCCCAACGGAAACAAAATATTTGCCCCCTTTTCTTAACTTTTATGTTGGCAACACATACTGAGCTTTCATCTGAAACACAAGCAATAGGAGACAAGACTTCATTTCCAGACAAAGCTTGTGAGGAAATGATGGATCTCTCAATGCTTTAGGTTTTCTTTGGAAAACAATTGAGTACAAATGGATCTCTAATAAAAAACATCAGCTGAATTCTCAAATTCACAAGCTGACGCTTGGACACGCAAAGCAGCAATAAACTTGACACTTTCATCACTGCTTTGCTTGCGCTTGAAGAAATTGTGTTGTTCTAATAACACACTTGTTTCTTCTGAATATTGCTTTTGTAGTATTTCTTTAGCCTCCTTATATACATTTTAGATAGTATCTTCATCGTTAGAAGGTGTGACGGTAGGTAAATTATCAAACATTCTTTGACCAGCAACCCCCAAATGATTGAATAAAAGAGACAAATTTTGATTTGAGTCATATCTATTTGTGTCTTTAGCCATGAGATAATTCTCGAGAATACACAGCCATTGTTTTCATTTGATCTTCGGCTTGCTAGGACTCTGAAGAAATGGAGGAGGCTGAACTACATTGCCTCTTTACTGATCTCGTTGACCATTCCAATTTCCAAATGACCAAACATGCAGGATTAAAGGAACAGTGAACAAAAAGGAACTACATTAACATAAATAGCATTGATACAAATAATACATGGCATGCTACATACTACAGTTGCCCAATAATCTAACATTCCAAGTCAGGATCGTTAATGTCATGTTGTCAATATCTAGCTTTCTAATCTACCCCACAATGGGGAACTGTCGCTGACAAAGCAAATGGATGGTGAACTATACCAAAGGCAACATGGGCAGTACTGTTATTACAGAATGCACCATAATGACTGTTAACACTCCATGCCCCCAACCCCCACCCACACCAGGCCCCAATCACCCAGTGATATCCCATAAAAAATCCAGTCAAAACCAACAAATGAGTACAACCATGCGCTAGCTTAGACAATTGCAAATGAAAACAAGAAGCAACTTGCCAGAAGGGGCCAGAGAAGCAACTAGAGTAAAATTATCCATGTTAGCAGATTAGATCAAAGAGTTATTTTGAGACATTTAGCAAGTAGGCAACAAGGAATATACAGTCAGCATCCACTAACTCAATTTAGAGATCTATAACATCTGTGGATATACAACAGAAAGCAAGTTGACACAAACCAGCAAGCTGACCACGCTCACCACTGTCCATTTCGACCTACTTTTGTGGAGGTGCTTGTTTTTTCATTCAACATCACTGACCTACTGTGACAATCCCTCTGTTTGTGTTGTAAATAGGTTTTGGCACACCTGGCATGGCAATTGTACCTACGTGAGTACTTAAGCTGACATGATATTGACTTAGGGGCCTATTTATGAAGTCACCTTGCTGAGCTGCACTGTGTGACAGGGAAGGGCAGAAATGCACTATATTTAAGGCAAAATATATCCTGACTTTTCCTCTGCGCTCGCGCCCTTTTGGCAGCCTAGTGCCAATGCAGGCACCCTTGCACCATGGTGCATGGGTGCCTGCGTTGCATGCAGGATTGTTTTTGTGCACCTTCCTGCACAAAAACAATCCTGAGAGGAATATTCCTCCCTCTATGTGTGCTGCTGAATGCAGCACACATAGAAAGAGGAAGTATTGAGGAGAAATAAAGATATTTCTCGTAGTTATGCCTCTCCTGGGAAGACGTATCTTTTTGGTGCAATCCGAGGTTTACCAGTTCTGGTAAATCTGGGAATGCGCCAAAATTCATGGGAGTTGCATGGGAACACCCATGCAACGCCCATGGAACAATTTGTGCTGCATTGCCTTACTCCAGATTTATGGAGCCACTCAGGGCCACGCAAAGTGGCCTTGAGTGGCTTCATTAATCTGACTTAAGATTTCCGATGCTCTTGCACCACGTCACATGGTGCAAGGGCGATGTAAACCAGCTCGTAAATTGGCCCCTAACAGTTTGTGACCCTTCTTCAGGGTGAATGCTATCATTGAAGGCGGAGATTTGCTCAACTGAAAGAATGTAGTTTTACACTTTTAGGAGCTCAAAGAACTTTGTAAGGCTATACCTGAAAAGGTAACCTAGTTACAGCTTTACAGGTGTCGCCTTGGAAAAAATAACATGATTTCTTTTCATATTGATCTCTCTCCAATGAGGAACTGAACAAATTGTATCCACATTGGGGAAAGTGAGTGCTTCAGTGCAATTGCACATTGCTTACTTTTCTTTTTCTTTCTCTATGCGAAAAACATCTTTCCCTTTAAGGCACCACTTCCACTACACCTCAGTGAAATGTAGAGGTGATTAGTTCCCCATCTCACCATGGAAATGGATTGATTCTAGCCTTCACAGGCCAACCATTTCTACAGAGGGAAAGGCTCAGGGAGGAGTTAGTGAGTGGTCGCAAAAACATGTTTGTGGACATTCATAAACTTTCAAGGTTGAACACGACGTGAAACACCCCACTCCATACTCCTTACATGGGATTTACTCCTTTATAATATTACAGTGTTGTGAGGGCAATATTAATTGTGGATAAAATGATTTATGACAGCAAGATCACCTTTAGTGAGAACCTTGTGCATGTTAATCCAGGTATAAACACATGTTAATCCAGGTATTTGCACTAGTAAATCTGATTTCCGAATGCAAATTGCTTTGTGAATAGGGCCCCTGATTAATTACATATTTACATTCCCACACATTCTAAGGCTTCTTTCTTGTTTACTGAATCTTTTAGTTCTGCTCTTTTGACTGATTAGGATGCAAATTCCTCTCTATATTCTTGCCCATCCAGCACCATGCTATGGATGACACATATACAAAAATATAAGATATCTGTGTTGATGATCAATTTCCTACATAGGTGAAATGTCTAAAGCCACAGAAGTCCCCAATTCCTGTGTCAGTTTCTTGAAAATACGTTCATATTTCTGGTTCCATTCATACTGCACGCCTTTCTTTAGTAACTCTGTCAACATCTTAATTTTGATGGCTAATTCGACACATATTTCAGACAATGTACTGGCATATACACAAAAAGAAGCTTCACTTTTATTTGGCATCAGGAATAAGTTTGTGTTTACCACTCTTTCCTCTAGTTTATTCCTTTGTTTCATTCTAAGGGCCTTATTACAATGTCGGTGGGCCTGCCATGGTCACGCCGTCGGTGGCAGACCCACCGACATCCAGCATAGCAGTCCAAACGCCACATTATGATGGGGTCGGTCGGACGGCAGCGGACGGAGTGATCAACCAATGCCTCCGACAGGCCCAAGGCGCCTGTCGGAGCATCGATCCGACAGTCATCCCTACAATGTGGCAGTGCCTGCGGCGGCACTGCCATAGAGAATATGATGGCCCTCTTCCTTTACATGGCGGTCCGACCGCCATTTAAAGGTACATGGAATTGGACTTTGGGGGCTCCTAGCAGGGCTGCCGTCGCCTCTGGGCCTCTGCGAAGGGCCCCGGGGGGCACATGTGGTGCCCCCCCAAACATCCATGCACCGGTGCATGGATGTTTGAAAACTGCTCTTTTGCATTGTGGCTGGAGCAGCACAAGTCGCAATGCAAACAAGAAGTTTTCCGACCGCCTGCATGGCGGTTGCATTGGAATTGGGCAAGTGTCACCACCGACATGTCATCAGTCGGACACCTGCCCGATATGATGGCGGTCGGACTCTCGTCCGACAGTCATTGTAATGAGGACCTATGTCATGGATTTTCATGATCTCAATATGTAACCAGTCAGTACCTATGCAACATTTCTTCCTATTGATGCTTATACTGTTTTCTTGCGAATTTCTCTGAATGTGTCTCAATCTCTGGTCGTCTTCGTCACTGGTGCTACCAAAAACGAATATTTAATTCTGGAAGCACCTCACTTTTGCTTAAAATTGGACGATGTTAACAAACAACTTCTGAAAAATAGCATTGAGTGAGGCTAAGCCAAACAAAGTATCCAAGAATAACACACGTGTTAGACCTACCAGCCTTAGGGTGGTCTTCCCCCAAAACATTTTTTCTTCACCCTCCTATTTTTCAGAATATGTTTTTGCTGGCCTTAGGACTCAGTGCACCTTTCCACTGCTAACCAGTGCTAAATAAAGTGATTGTGCTCACTCCCTAAAACATGGTCAAATTGGCCTACATCAAATTGGCTCATTTAAAATACTTAAAAGTCCTTCTAAAGTGGTATACCATATACCCTGGGCCTGTATACTGAATGCTGCTAGTGAGCATGCAGCACTTATTGTGCCACCGACATAGGTAGGTCATTAAAAAATGTCCCAGTTCTGCCATTTCAGTCTGAATTCAGTTTTGAACTGCAAATTCGACTTGGCTAATTAACCCCCTTACCAAGGGTTAAACTCCCTTTTTATTACATATAAGTAAGGCTCCCTGTTTTCGATTTTTACTGATTTTTACAGATAAATACAGACAGAAAACCATTTATTTCTTGTCTGTATTTATTTTTAAATGTGGATAAAAACGGAAATTGGGTGCTTTTTGAATGATTCTAAACCCAGTTTGGCATGACTGCCAGGCCAATAACTGTGTGGATTGTAAGGTAAGGGGGGTAAAAAAGAAAGGAATTCTAGTAAAGAGGCTTAAACAGCAGTATATATGCACAAGGCTGATACTGAAATGTGCATATTTTCAGATAAGTGCATTGATTTATCTTCTGCGGGTGTTCATATCACTGAAACCTGGCAGGCATTCAAGCATGACTGCATATTTATTGGTTAAATAAATGTGGAAATATACCAGTTTCAGCTTTATTTTTTTTACAAAACCCATAATAAATATGGATAAATACAGAATAAGTTGACAAAAATAAATATGGATAAATACAGACGGAAATGTCAAAAAAATAAATACCATTACACTGGGAGCCCTACATATAACTCACCCCTAAGATAGGGACTAAGCAGCCGAAAGAGCAGGGTGCAATGTAATTAAAAGGTTGGAAATGTACTTTTAAGTTTTACATGTACTGGTAGTGAAAAATTCCTAAATTTGTTTTCCACTACTGTGAGGCTCACCTCTCCCATAGGATAACATTGGGTTGCTTTATAACATTTAATAACTGCTAACCTTTGATTAGGGCAAAAACAACAATTGATGGACAGAATGCAGAACAATGTCGTACATTCACCCCAGTACAGAGATCTGGGCCTTAATCCATTGTTTTTTTGCTCACCTTGCCATTCCAGTTTGGACCCAGCCATATGCAAATCAGTCTTGACCCTGCGCCCAATGGGAACAGTCCAGCCCCAACTGCCAGGCCAGGTCCTCCCTGGACTCGAAACAAGCATCCTAGGACAGGTTTCGGGCTTTCAGCCCTCATCAGCCAGGATAGCTTAACTCCAGTGACATGGAGAGCACGGAACCCACGTCTGGGCATACGTTTGCTGAAACACTTTTCGCCCTAAGTGGGATGGGTATGCCCAGACGTGGGTCCCTTGCTCACTGCGCCACTGGATTCAAGCTAGACTGGCTGAAGAAGAGTGACATACCCTGAAACCGGTCCCAGGATGCTTGTTTCCGGTCCAGGGAGGACCTGGCCTGGCAGTTCGGTCTGGACTGTTCCCATGGGGCACAGGGTCAAGACTGATTTGCATATGGCTGGGTCCAAACTGGGGTGGCGTAGTGGGCAAAAGAACGATGGATTCAACCCAGATCTTTTGACTGAGGGAGAATGTTTGCATTGTCAGCATTCCGTCCATCATTTGTTTGCTGTAACATTTTTCGCCCTAAGTGGGATTGGTGTGCCAAGACATGGGTCCCTTGCTCACTGCGCCACTGGATTCAAGCTAGCCTGGCTGAAGAAGGGTGACATACCCTGAAACCGGTCCCAGGATGCTTGTTTCCGGTCCAGGGAGGACCTGGCCTGGCAGTTCGGACTGGACTGTTCAAATGGGGCACAGGGTTAAGACTGATTTGCATATGGCTGGGTCCAAACTGGGGTGGCGTAGTGGGCAAAAAAATGATGGATTCAACCCAGATCTTTTGACTGGGGGAGAATGTTTGCATTGTCAGCATTCCGTCCATCATTTGTTTGCTGTAACCTTTGATTAGGAGCAGGTAGGCAACTAATGTTTCATGTCTAAGAAATTGTAATTTAAAATCACCTTTAATTGTAAAGTCGGATTTTAAGTCACAATTTTTAAAATGACACTTTTAGAAAGTTGCCATTTTCTTGCCCTTGCTATTTTGTGCCTGCAGCCTGTTCCTGTAGGTGCCCAGGCATCTCTTCAGTGGCACCTTGACCTCACCTTGCACTTCTGATTCATGTTGGTGTCTGTCTCCTTGCTTTTTTCTTGTTAGCTGCTCGTTCTGCCCCGACTCGGTAGCTGCTCTTTCTTGTATGTGCTGTCTGTTCTATCTGCCCCCTGCCTCTGTTTAATTGCTCCTTTTGTATCTTTTGTTCCTCTTGATTGCCCCTTTTTTGCATCTTTTGCTCCTCTTAATGCTCAGTTATGCATCTTGGTCTCTTCTGTCAGTTTTTGCTCCCCGACTTGCTCTGCTGATCGCATTTTCCCACCTTGCTGCTTCCACTGAACTTCCCTTCTCTCATCGCCATACTTTCCGGCTCATGCTGAGCAGGCCCATCACCCCACTGTGCTCCTCCAACTCTCCAAGGCCTATATTAACGTAGCCCATAGCGCAGGCACGCAGTGGACGCACGCAGCAGGTGTGCCTCCATCATGCTGAAGGCACTCCAAAGGCAAGCCCATCTACACCCGTCACTGCCTGGACTGCGTCCAGCACCAGGAACCCTGGTTGAAATGTCTCCAGCAGCTATATCGCCAGAAAACTCTACCTGCTCAACCCTGGATGCCGCCACAAACGCTGCTGCAGAGCCACACCTCAGTCCACTGTGGGCACAGTTGCCTGCCCACATTGCCACTTCATCTGCCTCCATACGACCGCTACCACCACCCACACACACACACCACAATCACTAAGTCAGAACTCAAGACCTGTAATCACACAGCACCACACACCCACCCCACACGACAACACTCACTCGCATGCATGCGCCTGAACATACGCTCACTCAGCAAGTACTTCACCGAGATTTGGGACCTCATTGACTCCCACGCACCAGATCTCCTCTTCCTCACCGAAACATGGCTCAACCCCACATCAGTGCCAGACATCTCCGCAGCCATCCCTACTGGATGCCAAATACTGCACCAGGACTGACCCTATGAACCAGGAGGAGGACTCACCATCATCCACAGAGATACCATTAAGCGTACCTCCTACACTGACCCAGAAGCCACTATTATGGAATACTTGCAGTTCAAGCTTCAGATGGACAGTAAAACTACTATCAAAGGCAGCTTCACCTAGCAGCCCCCAGGACCTCCCATCCACTTTCGCAACCTGCTCACTGATCTCACCACACCTCTCGCCATGGGCACCAAAGACTTTATACTCCTAGGCGATCTCAACATTCATCTTGACGGCCCATGGAGCCCAACTCCACAGACAGCCTCGAAAGTCTACAGAACAGCGGCATCACTTAGCTCGTACAAGGCCATACCCACATTGCCGGACCTACCCTGGATCCCATCTTCTCCTCAACCAACAAAATTAAAGTCAGACACATCACTACACTCACATGGACAGACCAATCCATCATCCACTTCCAAATAACAGGGCCACCAACCGCCCATATGGAGTCTAGCAACGCCCAAAAGTTACTGCTGGAAGAAAGTTACAGGAACGGGATGGCTCAGCGCCTCCCAACTAAACTACCCAGACCTCATCAACTACCTCATTAACAACACAAACAGCTTCAACAACTGGATCACCAACTGTGCTAATACTCTGGCACTGCTGCAAAACACTAAACCCAAAAGATCCAACAAACAAGCTAGCTGGTGCAACGCTAACCTTGGAGAATCCAAGATAGTTTGCAAACAACTCAAAAGGAAATGGAGAACCAGCAGAGAACAACTGCAAGAAACACCTAAAAGGCCGCACTTAGACACTATCACCATCAAGTAAAAGAGACTAAAAAAGGCCCTGACCCTGAGAATTGAATCTAGCTCCAACAACACAAAGGAACTTTTCACCATCATCAAGGAATTCACCAATCCAACAGCCACAACCCAAACTATCACTCCTACACAAGAACTCTCCAACAATTTCTCTGACTTCTCCCACAAAAATTATCCAAGTTCTAGAGCAACTTCGAACCCCAGCCATCCCCCATCAACCTTTCCAGCCTGCTAACCTCATCAACCAAAGATTGCCAACTGACAGCATGGAACCCTCTATCCATCGAGGACACTGCAGCAAAAATGAAAATAGTCCACTCAGGGGCTCCCACCGATCCCTGCCCCCACAATATCTACAACCTGGGAAGAGCCATGATCAATGCTGCACTCACTTCCATCATCAACACCTCCCCAAAGACAGCTCCCTTCCCAGATAGCTGGAAACACACCGAAGTCACCTCCCTCCTCAAAAAACCCTCAGCTGACTCCGAAGTACTCAGTAACTACTGACCAATCTTGCTGCTCCCCGTCCCAGCCAAAGTCACTGAGAAGTCCATTAGCAGACAACTCTCTGACCACCTAAAATGCCAAAAACTCCTGGACGACTCGCAATCAGGATTCTTGAAAAACCACAACACCAAAACAGCTCTCTTTGCCACCACAGATGACATATGCACCATCCGCGATCGTGAACAGACCACCGCCTCCATCCTCCTCAACCTCTCTACCAATTTTGACACCATCTCTCTCCACACCCTCATCTCCAGACTACACATAGCAGAAATACAAGGACCAGCGCTCAAATGGATAGCTTACTTCCTCTCCAGAAGAGCACAACGAGTCAGGCTCTTGCTGTTAAAATCAGAAGCCAAGCGGAGTCCCACAGGGATCATCACTCAGCCCTACACTTTTCAACATACACATGGCTCTTCTGGCAAACATCATCAGATCCCAAGGAATCAATATCATGTCCTACGTCTACAACACTCAGCTCATTTTGCCCTCTCAGATGACACCATCACCACCAAGATAAACTGCATAACCAGCATGGCCAATTGGATGAAAGAAAACTGCCTCAGGCTCAACACTGACAAAACTGAAGTGCTGATCTTCAGGAATAAGAGCTCACCTTGGGGCTCCACCTGGTGGGCCGCTGATCTTGAATCCACACCCACTCCAACCAACCATGCTACGAACCTAGGCCTGGACACCAACCTCACCATTAAGTCCCAGGTCAACAACGTCACCTCCTCATGCTTCCACATCCTCCGCATGTTACGGAAATTCTTTAAGTGTCTCCCACTGGAAACCAGATGTACCATCACACAGCCCTTAATCACAAGCAGATTGGACTAGGGTAGCGCACTCTATGCCGGCATCCCAAATGATCTTCACAGACCTCCTGCACCAAGCCCACACCACACCACTCCTAAGAGAGCTCCACTGGCTCCCCATCCAGTAGCGCACTGGTTCAAACTTCTCACACACGCATTCAAGTAAACACGGGACCAGCATACCTCAATCACCGGTTTTGCTTCTACCAACCCACCAGACAACTTCACTCAGCGACACTCTCACTCACAAACACACCCCACATCCACAGAAGCAGAACAGGAGGTTGATCATTCTCCTATCAAGCCGTCAAATCCTGGAATGACATTCCCTAATACATCAGGGCCTCCTCCTCTCTTCTTGAACTCCTGAAGAAGCTGAAGACCTGGCTATTTAACTAGACTTCTTGTGGGACTATTGAGACTGCCTGTATTCAGGCCCAGCGTCACCACATGCCTACACTCACCTACTCAGTGCCTGGATACACTCACAGGTGACAAGCAGCGCTCTACAAATCCACCTTACAGTACATAACATTCCTGGGTCACATGACTGGGTGGAGTTGGCAGTTGAACTTTGTTTATTCCTCCCAGGTAGACACACAATAGATGGATTAGGTGTGCCTGGATGGGCAATCACTGGTAGGTTGGGAGGCGGGGCTGGCCACAGCCCCACTTGCCAATCAATAAGCTGTGCCCTACCTTCAGACAAAGGACGTCACACTACCTCATTGTGCCTTTAGTCAGCCTGGAGCCAGGGCACGGGAGGCAGGAAATTCCAAGCACTTCAAATGAAAATCTCTAGAAATGTCTCCTACTTCAAAGAAGGCAACAGGTACAAAAATAGGGTGCTCAGACCCACTCTTTTGTTCACTTTCTGGACTCTCAGAAAAGTGTCAGCTGCTGTGGCCTGCTGTGCACTTCAGAAGACTGCTTTGCTGCATCTGGAAGGACTGCTCTGCAGTCTGAAGCCTGCTTTGATCCCTCAGAGGCCTGCCCTACTGCTTGTGCCCTGTTCTACTTCTTGAACCCAGGACTTCCACAGTGACTCCAAGAGCTAGTTGGCTAGCCTCCTGATCAGGGCCTATGGGACAGAAAAGCTCCAGACATCCTGAACCTGCACCTGGACTCAGCATGAGTGAGTCCTGGCCCTCCAAATGGTGCTTTACCCGTCCTGGACCCTTGGAAGTGGTGCTTATTTGGGACTTAGAACATTTTTTGGCTATAAAGTGCTCTGAGAACAAAGAGAAGACTGAGACCTACCCGTTTGTCGATCCGCCCAAAGTGCCATGCCAGTCGGCTTGACTTCACAGCAGCTCCCACTACATTCTTCTCCACAGCAGCAAATCCTGTTTAGCGGTCCCACGCAGAAGGGGGATCCAGCCTTGTGGCACCCTTGTCAGTCACAGCTAGTAGCTTTGCCCTGCTGGAGATTTTTGACTTTCAAAAATGAGACCACATCCGAACGTTGAAATGTTCACTGCGTCTTTAGTTATCAGCATCCCGATGACGTCTCCCTCTCCGATTCTGTCTACAGTCTTGCCCCGCTGAACTTTACCGTCTGAGAACTTTTCCACAGAATTTCTATTAATTCCAAAGGTAAGTGCCGACCGGACCCAATCCACTCTTTGTATCTGACCCACGCCCCATCATAGTTGGCCATATTTTTCAACTTTGACCCGATCTTGCGCTACTAGATGTCTGCAGTTCACGGTTTGAACCTTTAGGCGCTAGTTTAAATTTTTAAAAACTCATAACTCCAGTTCTACTGATTGGATTCCTCTGCGCTCGCGCCCTTTTGGCAGCCTAGTGCCAATGCAGGCACCCTTGCACCATGGTGCACGGGTGCCTGCGTTGCAAGGGTGCCTGCGTTGCATGCAGGATTGTTTTTGTGCACCTTCCTGCACAAAAACAATCCTGAGAGGAATATTCCTCCCTCTATGTGTGCTGCTGAATGCAGCACACATAGAAAGAGGAAGTAATGAGGAGAAATAAAGATAGTTCTCGTAGTTATGCCTCTCCTGGGAAGACGTTTCTTTTTGGTGCAATCCAAGGTTTACCAGTTCTGGTAAATCTGGGAATGCGCCAAAATTCATGGGAGTTGCATGGGAACACCCATGCAACGCCCATGGAACAATTTGTGCTGCATTGCCTTACTCCAGATTTATGGAGCCACTCAGGGCCACGCAAAGTGGCCTTGAGTGGCTTCATTAATCTGACTTAAGATTTCCGATGCTCTTGCACCACGTCACATGGTGCAAGGGCGATGTAAACCAGCTCGTAAATTGGCCCCTAACAGTTTGTGACCCTTCTTCAGGGTGAATGCTATCATTGAAGGCGGAGATTTGCTCAACTGAAAGAATGTAGTTTTACACTTTTAGGAGCTCAAAGAACTTTGTAAGGCTATACCTGAAAAGGTAACTTAGTTACAGCTTTACAGGTGTCGCCTTGGAAAAAATAACATGATTTCTTTTCATATTGATCTCTCTCCAATGAGGAACTGAACAAATTGTATCCACATTGGGGAAAGTGAGTGCTTCAGTGCAATTGCACATTGTTTACTTTTCTTTCTCTATGCGAAAAACATCTTTCCCTTTAAAGCACCGCTTCCACTACACCTCAGTGAAATGTAGAGGTGTTTAGTTCCCCATCTCACCATGGAAATGGATTGATTCTAGCCTTCACAGGCCAACCATTTCTACAGAGGGAAAGGCTCAGGGAGGACTTAGTGAGTGGTCGCAAAAACATGTTTGTGGACATTCATAAACTTTCAAGGTTGAACACAACGTGAAACACCCCACTCCATACTCCTTACTTGGGATTTACTCCTTTATAATATTACAGTGTTGTGAGGACAATATTAATTGTGGATAAATTGATTTATGACAGCAAGATCACCTTTAGTGAGAACCTTGTGCATGTTAATCCAGGTATAAACACATGTTAATCCAGGTATTTGCACTAGTAAATCTGATTTCCGAATGCAAATTGCTTTGTGAATAGGGCCCCTGATTAATTAAATATTTACATTCCCACACATTCTAAGGCTTCTTTCTTGTTTACTGAATCTTTTAGTTCTGCTCTTTTGACTGATTAGGATGCAAATTCCTCTCTATATTCTTGCCCATCCAGCACCATGCTATGGATGACACATATACAAAAATATAAGGTATCTGTGTTGATGATCAATTTCCTACATAGGTGAAATGTCTAAAGCCACAGAAGTCCCCAATTCCTGTGTCAGTTTCTTGAAAATACGTTCATATTTCTGGTTCCATTCACACTGCACGCCTTTCTTTAGTAACTCTGTCAACATCTTAATTTTGATGGCTAATTCAACACATATTTCAGACAATGTACTGGCATATACACAAAAAGAAGCTTCACTTTTATTTGGCATCAGGAATAAGTTTGTGTTTTCCACTCTTTCCTCTAGTTTATTCCTTTGTTTCATTCTAAGGGCCTTATTACAATGTCGGTGGGCCTGCCATGGTCACGCCGTCGGTGGCAGACCCACCGACATCCAGCATAGCGGACCAAACGCCACATTATGATGGGGTCGGTCGGACGGCAGCGGACGGAGTGATCAACCAATGCCTCCGACAGGCCCAAGGCGCCTGTCGGAGCATCGGTCCGACAGTCATCCCTACAATGTGGCAGTGCCTGCGGCGGCACTGCCGTAGGGATTATGATGGCCCTCTTCCTTTACATGGCGGTCCGACCGCCATTTAAAGGTACATGGAATTGGACTTTGGGGGCTCCTAGCAGGGCTGCCGTCGCCTCTGGGCCTCTGCGAAGGGCCCCGGTGGGCACATGTGGTGCCCCCCCAAACATCCATGCACCGGTGCATGGATGTTTGAAAACTGCTCTTTTGCATTGTGGCTGGAGAAGCACAAGTCGCAATGCAAACAAGAAGTTTTCCGACCGCCTGCATGGCGGTCGCATTGGAATTGGGCAAGTGTCACCACCGACATGTCATCAGTCGGACACCTGCCCGATATGATGGCGGTCGGACTCTCGTCCGACAGTCATCGTAATGAGGACCTATGTCATGGATTTTCATGATCTCAATATGTAACCAGTCAGTACCTATGCAACATTTCTTCCTATTGATGCTTATACTGTTTTCTTGCGAATTTCTCTGAATGTGTCTCAATCTCTGGTCGTCTTCGTCACTGGTGCTACCAAAAACGAATATTTAATTCTGGAAGCACCTCACTTTTGCTTAAAATTGGACGATGTTAACAAACAACTTCTGAAAAATAGCATTGAGTGAGGCTAAGCCAAACAAAGTATCCAAGCATAACACACGTGTTAGACCTACCAGCCTTAGGGTGGTCTTCCCCCAAAACATTTTTTCTTCACCCTCCTATTTTTCAGAATATGTTTTTGCTGGCCTTAGGACTCAGTGCACCTTTCCACTGCTAACCAGTGCTAAATAAAGTGATTGTGCTCACTCCCTAAAACATGGTCAAATTGGCCTACATCAAATTGGCACATTTAAAATACTTAAAAGTCCTTCTAAAGTGGTATACCATATACCCAGGGCCTTTAAACTGAATGCTGCTAGTGAGCATGCAGCACTTATTGTGCCACCGACCTAAGTAGGTCATTAAAAAATGTCCCAGTTCTGCCATTGCAGTCTGAATTCAGTTTTGAACTGCAAATTCGACTTGGCTAATTAACCCCCTTGCCAAGGGTTAAACTCCCTTTTATTACATATAGGTAAGGCTCCCTGTTTTCCATTTTTACTGATTTTTACAGATAAATACAGACAGAAAACCATTATTTTCTTGTCTGTATTTATTTTTAAATGTGGATAAAAACGGAAATTGGGTGCTTTTTGAATGATTCTAAACCCAGTTTGCCATGACTGCCAGGCCAATTACTATGTGGATTGTTAGGTAAGGGGGGTAAAAAAGAAAGGAATTCTAGTAAAGAGGCTTAAACAGCAGTAGATATGCACAAGGCTGATACTGAAATGTGCATATTTTCAGATAAGTGCATTGATTTATCTTCTGCGGGTGTTCATATCACTGAAACCTGGCAGGCATTCAAGCATGACTGCATATTTATTGGTTAAATAAATGTGGAAATATACCAGTTTCAGCTTTATTCTTTTTGCAAAACCCATAATAAATATGGATAAATACAGAATAAGTTGACAAAAAATAAATATGGATAAATACAGACGGAAATGTCAAAAAAATAAATACCATAAAACCGGGAGCCCTACATATAAGTCCCCCTAAGATAGGCCCTAAGCAGCTGAAAGAGCAGGGTGCAATGTAATTAAAAGGTTGGATATGTACTTTTAAGTTTTACATGTACTGGTAGTGAAAAATTCCTACATTTGTTTTTCACTACTGGGAGGCTCACCTCTCCCATTGGATAACATTGGGTTGCTTTATAACATTTAATAACTGCTAACCTTTGATTAGGAGCAGGTAGGCAACTAATGTTTCATGTCTAAGAAATTGTAATTTAAAATCACCTTAAATTGTAATTTAAAATCACCTTTAATTGTAAAGTCGGATTTTAAGTCACAATTTTTAAAATGACACTTTTAGAAAGTTGCCATTTTCTTGCCCTTGCTATTTTGTGCCTGCAGCCTGTTCCTGTAGGTGCCCAGGCATCTCTTCAGTGGCACCTTGACCTCACCTTGCACTTCTGATTCATGTTGGTGTCTGTCTCCTTCCTTTTTTCTTGTTAGCTGCTCATTCTGCCCCGACTCGGTAACTGCTCTTTCTTGTATGTGCCGTCTGTTCTATCTGCCCCCTGCCTCTGTTTAATTGCTCCTTTTGCATCTTTTTTTCCTCTTGATTGCCCCTTTTTTGCATCTTTTGCTCCTCTTAATGCTCAGTTATGCATCTTGGTCTCTTCTTTTAGTTTTTGCTCCCCGACTTGCTCTGCTGATCGCATTTTCCCACCTTGCTGCTTCCACTAAACTTCCCTTCTCTCCTCGCCATACTTTCAGGCTCATGCTGAGCAGGCCCATCACCCCACTGTGCTCCTCCCACTCTCCAAGGCCCTATTTAACGTAGTCCATAGCGCAGGCACGCAGTGGACGCACGCAGCAGGTGTGCCTCCATCATGCTGAAGGCACTCCAAAGGCAAGCCCATCTATACCCGTCACTGCCTGGACTGCGTCCAGCACCAGGAACCCTGGTTTAAATGTCTCCAGCAGCTATATCGCCAGAAAACTCTACCTGCTCAACCCTGGATGCCGCCACAAACGCTGCTGCAGAGCCACACCTCAGTTCACTGTGGGCACAGTTGCCTGCTCACATTGCCACTTCATCTGCCTCCATACGACCGCTACCACCACCCACACACACACAAACCACCACCACTAAGTCAGAACTCAAGACCTGCAATCACACAGCACCACACACCCACCCCACACGACAACACTCACTCGCATGCATGCACCTGAACACACGCTCACTCGGCAAGTACTTCACTGAGATTTGGGACCTCATTGACTCCCACGCACCAGATCTCCTCTTCCTCACCGAAACGTGGCTCAACCCCACATCAGTGCTGGACATCTCCGCAGCCATCCCTACTGGATGCCAAATACTGCACCAGGACTGACCCCATAAACCAGGAGGAGGACTCACCATCATCCACAGAGATACCATTAAGCGTACCTCCTACACTGACCCAGAAGCCACTTTTATGGAATACTTGCAGTTCAAGCTTCAGATGGACAGTAAAACTACTATCAAAGGCAGCTTCACCTAGCAGCCCCCAGGACCTCCCATCCACTTTCGCAAACTGCTCACTGATCTCACCACACCTCTCACCATGGGCACCAAAGACTTTATACTCCTAGGTGATCTCAACATTCATCTTGACGGCCCATGGAGCCCAACTCCACAGACAGCCTCGAAAGTCTACAGAACAGCGTCACAAGGCCATACCCACATTGCCGGACATACCCTGGATCCCATCTTCTCCTCCACCAACAAAATTAAAGTCAGACACATCACTACACTCACATGGACAGACCAATCCATCATCCACTTTCAAATAACAGGGCCACCAACCGCCCGTATGGAGTCTAGCAACACCCAGAAGTTACTGCTGGAAGAAAGTTACAGGAACGGGATGGCTCAGCGCCCCCCAACTAAACTACCCAGACCTCATCAACTACCTCATTAACAACACAAACGGCTTCAACAACTGGATCACCAACTGTGCTAATACCCTGGCACTGCTGCAAAGCACTAAACCCAAAAGATCCAACAAACAAGCTAGCTGGTGCAACGCTAACCTTGGAGAATCCAAGATAGTTTGCAAACAACTCAAAAGGAAATGGAAAGCCAGCAGAGAACAACTGCAAGAAACACCTAAAAGGCCGCACTTAGACACTATCACCATCAAGTAAAAGAGACTAAAAAAGGCCCTGACCCTGAGAATTGAATCTAGCTCCAACAACACAAAGGAACATTTCACCATCATCAAGGAATTCACCAGCCCAACAGCCACAATCCAAACTATCACTCCTACACAAGAACTCTCCAACAATTTCTCTGACTTCTCCCACAAAAATTATCCAAGTTCTAGAGCAACTTCGAAACCCAGCCATCCCCCATCAACCTTTCCAGCTTGCTAACCTCATCAACCAAAGATTGCCAACTGACAGCATGGAACCCTCTATCCATCGAGGACACTGCAGCAAAAATGAAAATAGTCCACTCAGGGGCTCCCACCGATCCCTGCCCCCACAATATCTACAACCTGGGAAGAGCCATGATCAATGCTGCGCTCACTTCCATCATCAACACCTCCCCAAAGACAGCTCCCTTCCCAGATAGCTGGAAACACACCGAAGTCACCTCCCTCCTCAAAAAACCCTCAGCTGACTCCGAAGTACTCAGTAACTACTGACCAATCTTGCTGCTCCCCGTCCCAGCCAAAGTCACTGAGAAGTCCATTAGCAGACAACTCTCTGACCACCTAAAATGCCAAAAACTCCTGGACGACTCGCAATCAGGATTCTTGAAAAACCACAACACCAAAACAGCTCTCTTTGCCACCACAGATGACATATGCACCATCCGCGATCGTGGACAGACCACCGCCTCCATCCTCCTCAACCTCTCTACCAGTTTTGACACCATCTCTCTCCACACCCTCATCTCCAGACTACACATAGCATAAATACAAGGACCAGCGCTCAACAACGTCACCTCTTCATGCTTCCACATCCTCCACATGGTACGGAAATTCTTTAAGTGTCTCCCACTGGAAAGCAGATGTACCATCAAACAGCCCTTAATCACAAGCAGATTGGACTACGGTAGCGGACTCTATGCCGGCATCCCAAATGATCTTCACAGACTTCAAACCATCCAAAATACCACTGCCAGACTCGTCCTCGACCTCCTGCACCAAGCCCACACCACACCACTCCTGAGAGAGCTCTGCTGGCTCCTCATCCAGTAGCGCACTGGTTCAAACTTCTCGCACATGCATTCAAGTCAACACGGGACCAGCATACCTCAATCACCAGCTTTGCTTCTACCAACCCACCAGACAACTTCACTCAGCGACACTCTCACTCACAAACACACCCCACATCCACAGAAGCAGAACAGGAGGTTGATCATTCTCCTATCAAGCTGTCAAATCCTGGAATGACATCCCCTAACACATCAGGGCCTCCTCCTCTCTTCTTGAATTCCTGAAGAAGCTGAAGACCTGGCTTTTTAACTAGTCTTCTTGTGGGACTATTGAGACTGCCTGTATTCAGGCCCAGCGTCACCACATGCCTACACTCACCTACTCAGTGCCTGGATACACCCACAGGTGACAAGCAGCACACTACAAATCCACCTTACATTACATAACATTCCTGGGTCACATGACTGGGTGGAGTTGGCAGTTGAACTTTGTTTATTCCTCCCAGATAGACACACAATAGATGGATTAGGTGTGCCTGGATGGGCAATCACTGGTAGGATGGGAGGCGGGGCTGGCCACAGCCCCACTTGCCAATCAATAAGCTGTGCCCTACCTTCAGACAAAGGACATCACACTACCTCATTGTGCCTTTAGTCAGCCTGGAGCCAGGGCAGGGGAGGCAGGAAATTCCAAGCACTTCAAATGAAAATCTCTAGAAATGTCTCCTACTTCAAAGAAGGCACCAGGTACAAAAATAGGGCGCTCACACCCACTCTTTTGTTCACTTTGTGGACTCTCAGAAAAGTGTCAGCTGCTGTGGCCTGCTGTGCACTTCAGAAGACTGCTTTGCTGCATCTGGAAGGACTGCTCTGCAGTCTGAAGCCTGCTTTGATCCCTCAGAGGCCTGCCCTACTGCTTGTGCCCTGTTCCACTTCTTGAACCCAGGACTTCCACAGTGACTCCAAGAGCTAGTTGGCTAGCCTCCTGATCAGGGCCTATGGGACAGAAAAGCTCCAGACATCTTGAACCTGCACCTGGACTCAGCATGAGTGAGTCCTGGCCCTCCAAATGGTGCTTTACCCATCCTGGACCCTTGGAAGTGGTGCTTATTTGGGACTTAGAATAATTTTTGGCTATAAAGTGCTCTGAGAATAAAGAGAAGACTGAGACCTACCCGTTTGTCGATCCGCCCAAAGTGCCACGCCAGTCGGCTTGACTTCACATCAGCTCCCACTACATTCTTCTCCACAGCAGCAAATCCTGTTTAGCGGTCCCACGCAGAAGGGGGATCCAGCCTCGTGGCACCCTTGTCAGTCACAGCTTGTAGCTTTGTCCTGCTGGAGATTTTTGACTTTCAAAAATGAGACCACATCCGAACGTAGAAATCTTCACCGCGTCTTTAGATATCAGCATCCCGATGACGTCTCCCTCTCTGATTCTGCCTGCAGTCTTGCCCCACTGAACTTTACCTTCTGAGACCTTTTCCACAGAATTTCTATTAATTCCAAAGGTAAGTGCCGAGCAGACCCAATCCACTCTTTGTATCTGACCCACGCCCCATCATAGTTGGCCATATTTTTCAACTTTGACCCGATCTCGCACTGCTAGATGTCCGCAGTTCACGGTTTGAACCTTTAGGCGCTAGTTTAAATTTTTAAAAACTCATAACTCCAGTTCTACTGATTGGATTTTTGTTGTTTTGATGTAAAATAAATTTTGTAAATGCACTTTATTTTTCTAAACTGGCGTGGGATTTTTCTTGTGTTGTGTTTTCACTTCATTGCTGTTTGTTTCTATCAGGATGCTGTTTTACCATTTCAAATATTTATTTTAGATTAGTTTTAGTTGGGGCATGCAAACCTACTTATTTTTCTCTGCAAAGTTACACTCTGTCTATTACATCTTTTTTTAAATTTTTTACAGAGTTTTATATAGCGCGAACTTGACCCGAATCGGGTATCAGAGCGCTTTACATAGCACCAGTTGCGTTACATGAGGACACATTCATTTTTGTTAGGCACGGGGAGATTAAGTGATGTGCCCAGAATCACAGGATGTTCAGCGTCATTGGCGAGACTCGAACCCAGTTCCCCAGATTCGAGGTTGACCGCCCTAGCCATTAGGCCAACTTCTCTCCCCTTGGTTCCTTATTTATGTTTCTTAGGACAATGGTACATGTTTTTGCATTTTTCTCAACACATTATCACTCCGGCAAAATAATTAATCGATTTAGGAATATCACTTTGCTGTCCCACTTTCCAGGTCAAAATATAATTGCAAAATTAAATCTGAGCAGAACAACATCCATTTGGTTGGTATGAATTTATACATTTCATTTTCTTTAAATGTACCAGTTTGTGAAGGTCAGTACAAATTTCAGTGGGCATTACGATGAGCTAAAGCTCTTTGTGAATTACACATTGAACATCTTGGAGATGTAAGTCAATGCGTGTATGCTTCCATCCTTCTGCACCTAGGCGTACACTTTTTGTTGTTTAATTTTCCAGGACTCATTTCTTCTAGAAGTAATGAAGTTCAAAATCCTCCTGAGCACAACAGCAGACTATGGCCCTCATTTAGAGTTTCGCGGAGAGGGTTGCACACACAATGGAGTACCCTCCCTGCCAAACTGAAGTTCTGCCCATGGGCAGAACTGCAGTATGTCAGCGGCAGAGACTGACTGTTAGAAAGTCACCCTTTTGCCCTGTTCACCCCCATTTGTTTGCTGAATGATAATGGTGTTAACTGATTCTGACTACCCTGGGCTCTGCTAACCAGGCCCAGGGCCAGTGCTATGTGTAAAAAGGTACATGTATTAGGGTACACTTACAATTGGCAATGACAGACCCTATAAGACCCTAGTAGATAATAGGGCCAGGGGTTGCAATCTACCTGTATGTCAGGACGTGGAGGTTTTGAGGCCCAGCAGATTTCCTGCATTTGCATGTGCGCTGCTGTGTGCCCCCTGTCCTTTTAAAAGCAGTCCTACCTTGCAGCCTGTCTTTAAAAGTAAATTTTCCCAATTGGTATTGACAGACCATTTAAGTCCCTAGTATATATTAGGGCTAGGAGGTTCAAACTAGCTTAAAGTCCCTATTATGTAATAGGGCATGGAAGTTTAGAGGCCAATTGATTTCCTGCACTTGCATGTGTGCACTGCTGAGTGCCTACTGTCATTTTAAAGGCAGCCTGCCTTGCAGACTGTCTTTAAAAGTACAACTGTGTGCAAATACGACTTTGGTGGTATGGACACTTTAAAAGTGATAATCTACCTTATTTGTACATATTAGGCACCCCTCCAGTCTCCCCTAGGTGTCCCAAGGGTAGGGGGACAGGTAACTTAAAGCAAGGGCCTTATAAAAGATGTTTTATATGCCCTGGTGAGGGAAAAATTTGCAATTTAAATTTTCTCTATTGCAGACACTCAGCTCCATAGGCTAGCATTGCAATCTTTTATTTAGCTATAAATATTGCTAGGAAAGGAGTGAAAATATTGTTCAAGGACTTAAAAGATTGGTGTTGATAAGTGCAACAACTTGCTACTGTAAAATGTATCATAACTAGTACAGTAGAGAAGTTATGGAACTTTCTCCTCTGTAAGCCAAAATCCAGCTTTTTGGTGGTCGCCGCTGATTGGTCAGCCTCAAAAGGCTTAGCTAGGCTGCTTTGATTAGGTGATAAGTGGCCTGGCAGGAGCATAGGTTATCTGATGGAGAGAGCTCTGCAGCTGGGGAGGATGGGTCCTACAGAGGGGGCTGGGTAAATCAAACTGATCTCAAAGAAAGCGCAGATCAGTAAGGAATGCCAGCCAACCTACTCCCACATCCTGTGCTCCAGACAGATTGCAGGGTTAGCACAGGAATTTGCAGAGGTCAGGGGGAGGAGAGCTAATGGGAATGAGCCACATTGGTGGTTGGTTTAACTAGCTCTTATTCCTCTGGAGAGAAATCATCCATGTTGGATTTTGGAAGTGCAGTGCTTTTTGGAACAAGAAGATGCCACACTTTGGAGGAAGTTGTCATGCTTTTGGGTGGCACCAGCATCTCATTGGACAGAGGTGTCCCCTGCTTGTCGCCCCAGAACACTGAATAAATATCTGAGAGCTGCATTGTCTGTCAGATCTGCTGTCTAAAACTACAAGGAAAATATGGACTGCCTTTCTGGAATCTGAATTTGCACCCAAAGGCCTGTACTCTGAATGACTGTACCTGCTGCACAATTTGGTACCACAGCCCTGGGGAATGTGCCTTGCTTCAAGAAGGATTAAGGAGGGGACTCCCTGCCAGCTACAGGTTAACAGAGCCCATCTGCAACATTTCCACCAAGAGTCCCCGTCCTGGAGTGCATCCAGTGGACTTTTAAGTATTTGGCCAGGTGCTTTGTGGGAATTGTAGTCTAGACGTTCCAGAGACCATCCAGGAGATTCCAGACCTTTGGATTTGTGTTTTGGACACTTGGAACGTACAAGGAGACCTTCAGGAAGCATCTCCCGAAGTTTGGAAAACTTTTGGGAAAAATCTCCATAAGGTGACCGAACCAACCGCGAGAGTCTAGCTGGTCTCCTTCAACTGCGACCCGGGCAGGATTTCAGGTTTGTCCGGCAGAAAGCTCTGTAGCTCTGGACTTCTAGGATTTGACCGGGGTCTTGTGGAAAGTCAAGCCAGCAAACCTTCTCTGAATCTGGCCTGCTGTGGAAGGTCGGGTGCCCTCGGAAGAAAAAGCTCTAGAAAAGTTTCTCAGAGTGAATGTAAAATTTTGACCAGGGCTTTCCACTTAGTGTATCCGACCAGGGCTCCATTGCGGTCGGCCTCAAACTTTGACTTTGTCCCGGTCAAGCGCGACCAGATGTCCCAGAGTTGCTCTACAGGTTTTTAAGCACTACAAAGTCCTCCAGTTCCCTACACTGGATTTTTATCATTTTGGTGTCTATTTGTTTATAAAAATGTTTACTATTTTATAAATTGGTGTGGGATTTTTTATTGTGTGTTGTGTCCTACTTATTTGATGTACTGGTGTTTTTAAATGCTTTACACTCCTGTCTCCTAAGATAGGCTTGACTGCTAGTTGTCAGTTAACAAGGGATGCGCAAGGGGCTAATTTACTAGGACCTTTACTGGACTCTATACCGTGTTAGTGGACTTATTACTAGTGGTAGGTGCATACTTACCCCTACCAATAACCCACTTTCCAACACTAAGATACATCTCTGACAGTCTGATGCAGTAAGGGCCATCAGACGTTTGGTCATTTGACCTCCCGCCCAATTTAGAGTGTGCGGTCAAATGGCAGGTTTTCAGTGTCTATCACCACCAGGTAGAACCTGGCAGTAAGGCGCAGTGACACATTTTTAATGACTCCCAGGCCATGGAAGAATTCTCCCATGGTGAAAGGGTAATTGCTTTAATTATTTTCAAAAATAAAATCTCGCTTTGGGATTTTGTTTTTAAAAATGTAAAAAATATTGTATCTTTGTTGTATGGCTCCATCATGGGGATGGATCTATCCATCAAACTTTCAATGCATTGACAGGATCTACTCTGACTGTGGTGCCTACCAATACAAGAGATGTCTGCTGGGCCGTCAGACATGTCTAAATTCAGGTAGCGGGTACTCCCTCTGGGCAACGGAGTATATCCCATCTGCCAAACTCTAAATCAGGCCCTTCATTTTAAAGCTCCCTCTCATTTGAATTTAAGGACTCTAATTACTTCTGTTCCTTTTGAAAGTATCTGAAATTCACCTCTTCAAGCTATTCCTGAATTAATCAGCCCAATCCATTCCAGTTGTAACCAATATTTTTGACTCTTTGTTGTAAACTCATACCTCTCCATATTTGTTCATTAGGTACGTATGTATGTATGTATGTATGTATGTATTTATGTATTTATGTATGTATAGGGTATTGCAAACCTAGCCTAAAGGCAGCGATTTAATTTGATACATAACTTTTACAGTTTTTTGCCATTTGAGTTTTTTATACTGTAGGGTGTAGTTGCAATATAAAAAGTTAAATGAATGAATGAGCCTTCAAATAACAATTCTTGTAAGTGTAACAAGCCGTTGTTAAAGCACTGATCAGGAATAAAAAGGCAGTACATAATCTCTAAAAAAATATACTTTGCTGTTTTCTGTCCATTTGAATCTCTCTCATCCTGCAGTAGTTAATCTGTTTAGGAGCCACAACAGTAAAAGGTTCATTAATATATCTATGATTCTAATTTATAAATCTAAGCCTTTTCCACTTTCATAAGTGCATTCTGGATTAATATATGTATAACAATCACATTAGATGCGATCACATATCTTAAAATTGTTACTTGTCGTACATGGAACTGGTGATTCCCCAGCGCCTTGAGACCCTCCCGGGTGAGTAGCGCGCTCTATAAATGCCGTGATTGATTGATTGATTCTCCAATTTATCATGCAGATCATGTTCCTACGGTTTCTGCAAATCCAGATTTTAATTAGTAAATATGTTCTTCTAATCCATGTGAACTGATACACATGTAATCCAAATAAATGGCCATGAATAAATGTTAAATATACACTTGGAACAGCATGATTCAAAGCAATCTAGTCTGCTTTTGAAGACAGGTTCCCCTCTAACTTTGCTATAAAGTTCTAGGAATAGGTCATGCTTAATCAGGTAAAAAAGGTTTCACAAACTTCTTCCTAGGAATACATGAGTAAATCACAACTAAACCTGGAGAAAGACACAGCTGTTCACAGGAAATGTATTGTAAATCAGTCATTGGCTTTCAGGACTGATTCACATCTAGGACAGGAATAAAATTACTTCTTAAAAGTGGTTGTTTTTTGTTGATCCAAACATTGTGGTATTCATAAAACACTGACAATATACTCCAATTATTTGATGATAAAAATTAATTTTATACTTTTGTTTCTTAGCACTAATATGTTTTCAAGCTCCAAAACAGCCAACACATGTTTCGAGGTACACACCTCTTTTTCAAGGCATCAATAATATCAGTAGTAGCTTCAAATTTCAATTATGGGATGTATCTATCAGTTATTGCATCTCTTTCAATAATTTCTTCCCCAAAAATTTGGTATCAGGAGTTTCTTCTGAAATACATAGAGAGCATTGTTTGCTGAACATCACGCAGTTCTTCTGCAGAGGATTCGGCATTACGTTACTTACACATCTGGGTAAACTGAACCCAGAAGCAAACATACGAATTCAAACCTGGATCTTTACAGCCAACTGTGCAGTATTAGACATGAGAGTTCATAATTTGAATAAAGAATGACCCCTTATTGGAAGCCCACAGTCTATTGCAACAGAGAAGAAGGTTACAGATAGAAGTTCTCTGGAATGTAGTGCCTGAAATCACCCAAAAGAAAACAGCATCAAAGACACAAGAGTCTATTGGGTGCAAATTAAGTTTTTTAAGATCAAGCTTCTTTAAATTCTTTTCTTGTTCTTCATCCTCTTTTTTTCCCTTTTGTGTACTAGATTAGAAAGGTAGGCTATTCATACCAAACTTTGCTGAATTTGTATTATTTGTAGCAAAGTTTTGAAGGAACTAGCAAGTAAGGAGTAGCAATGACTACATCAAAGAAGCATTCTACATTAGAACACAAAAGCCAGTCTCAGGACTATGAAACCAGTATGTTCAATGAATTAAGCAAGAGGAGTAGTGACACAATAACTTCATACCAATTTGTATGTCCTTTAAAAAGGAACTGTTTGACTGGAAGAGGCGGTTCACAAAGGAGCAACCATGAATTGATTATGGAGAATTGAGCAAAATTACAATTGAAAAAAATCAATGTATAACATTCTCCTAAAGAAAAACTTTCTATCACTGAATTATTGTTTTAAATAATAGTGTGCCATATCAGTTCTATAAAGTTTCAATTACACATCTCTTTCATACATTGCAGTCAGCACCTCTTCACAACACTATACTTGTTTCTATATTTACATTATGTTGAAAATAATAATAAATTAAGTGTAAGCTGTATTAGCTATGGTGCAGTTTAAATGGAGGGATACATAAAGTATATTAGAAACTAATATACTTTAGCACTGTTTTTCATCAGAAATACTTAACAAAATTTGCCATTGGAGCTATTTGTTTTTAGGTTGAACCGAGTTATAGGAAAAAACTATAAAGAAAAGGAAAAGGGGGCAGGGCAGAAAGACCCTGACCACCTAGGCCTCTTGGGGGAGCCACAGGGAAACCTGCAGGGCCAAAAAAGCATTTGTTTTTAATGTTCGGCGGGAGTTGCGCTGGATCCATGAGTCCCTATCGACAATGTTAAAAAAAAATTAAAAGCTGGCTCCCCTGCTTTGTTTCAAATCGGCCTCCGGGTGGGCCAGGTCCTGGGGGTATTGTATAAAGAAGGGGAGGCACTTGCCTCGCCTCCTGGGACTTATTATACCCTAGGGACAACCATCGCGCCAGGGCACTATGTGAAGTTTATGCGGGGGGACCGCCACATCACTGGGGCAAAATACAACATTAATGCGGGGGAGTGCACGCTCCTCCCAGGGACCACCACCTCCCATGGCAACTCTAAATATTTAAAGGCAGGGGGCTGCGCAGCCCCCTGCAGCCCGGGGGACCACCACCTCCCGGGGCTGTGTAGTCCAATGGAGGGAAGCTGCGCTGCCTCCCTCCTGGAACCTTAGATGGCCCTGGGGACTGCCACCTCCCATGTCCAGGGGCGCCCACCCCCAGAACATGGCTCTTTGCTATGGCTTGGCAGTAACTTTACCACTCCTGCCAAACCATAGGAAACTATGCTCGCTTTCAGCAGGAGGCGGAGAGCCGGCAGGGATGGTGGGGGCCTTGAGGCTTCCCCCGTGGTCCCCAACAGAGTGGGTGCCCTGAGTGGGACTAAATCGGCCCGGGAGGGGGGATCGCTTGGCCCCCCTTCCTTAAAGTTAAAAAATAATTTTTTTAAAAAGGCCAGGCCCCAGAGGATGGGGTCCCAGGGGCCAAAATTAGCCCAGGGAAGGGGGGACACACGGTCCTCCTCCCCAATAGATAAATAAATAAAAGGCGGCAAGTCACCGGAGGCCATACCTTCTTTCTCCTCCACTCTGCAAAAGTGCCTCCTGGTGCAGTGTCCCCTTGGATGCTGAGGGTCCTCGGAGGACAACAAGCCCTCCTGTTACCTTCAGTAAGTCCCACAGAGCGCAATTGCTGAGGGGACTTCAGAGGCCATGCCCCCTTTCTCCATCACTCTGGAAACGCGCCTCCTGGTGCAGTGCTGGTTGGGGATGAAGTCCCCTTGGATGCTGAGGGTCCTTGGGGGCAAACAAGCCCTCCTGTTACCTCCAGTAAGTCCCACAGAGCACGGTTGCTGAGAGGTCTTCAGAGGCCACGCCCCTTTTCTCCACCACTCTGCAAATGCACCTCCCGGCACACTGCTGGTTGGAGGATGAAGTTCTCTTAGATGCTGAGGGTTCTTGGGGGCCCAGAAGCCCTCCTGTTACCTCTAGTAAGTCCGACACAGCAGGATTCCTGAGAGCTGGTCGGACGCCCTGCCCCCTTTCTCCACAACTCTGCAAGCTCGACTACTAGTTACAAAAACATAGAAATTCACTTTAAAAAACAAAGGTTACAGAGACTTTATAGTTAGGCTCAGATTGCACTCGTACAAAACCAGTGAAATTCGGCAGTTATAGTTACCTGAGCTAACTATATCCTAAGCTCCCACAATGCCCCTCTTATGACCTCACATATTACATCACTTATGACATGGTCCGTGACATCACTGATGACATCACTAAAGACATCTCAAAATCCACCACTTATGACTTCATCCACAGAACTACTCACACACCCACTCACACCCCCATGCAACCTCTAGTATGCCCACTCACACACCCACACAACAACTCTCAAACCCATTCACACCCCCATACCAGTACTCACACACCCACTCACTCGTCCATAGAGTCACACACACAAACCCACTTACTCACTCATACAACCAGTTACATAACCACACACTCACCCATACAGCTACTCTCACACTCACTTATTCACCTATACAGCCTCTCTCACACCCACTCACTCACACATACAGCCTCTCAACATAACCACTCACACACTCACACACCCACACAACCACTTACATACTCATTCACACATCCATATAAGTACTCACACATCCGCTCACTCACCCAAAGAGCCATGCAGATACATACTCTCCAATATAACCACTCACACACCAACTCATTTAACCAAACTCCCACTCAAAGAGCTACTCACTCACTCATACAGCACACTTACACACCCAGTCACTCAATCATACAGGCATTCAGACACCCACTTTTTCACCCACACAGTCACTCACATACCCACTCACCCACCCATACAGCTACTGACACACCCACTTACTCACTCATACAGCCACTCACACAGCCACTGACTCACCCATGCAGTAACTCACACACCCACTTATACACCCATAAAGCCACTCACACACCCACTCACACACACATATAGCCACTCAGACACCCGCTCACATACGGATACACACAGCCACTCACATATATGTTAAAAGTAGTATCTCTCATTAGTAGTACACCTAGTATACTAATGAAACTTTTGTAGTAGCTTAGTATATATGTATAACACTCATATATTCTTAGAAAACACTTACACTCACTGGATGATGTCATCAGAGATGTCATTTGAGATGTCATCAGTGATATCACTGACCATGTCATGAGTGATGTAATATGTGAGGTCATAAGCAGTGCAATCTGAGCTTAACTATAATGCCCCTGTAACCTTTGTTTTTTTCAGTGACTATATATAGAGTGCAAGGATTTTTCTGTCTGGCACCTTCAAACCTTTGATGAATCATATGCACATTTTCTGTTGCTAATGATGGCTAATATCAGTGACTTGTTCACTGAGTGTTTTTGGAGAACCCAAGAGCTATCTTTACAAGAAACAACACCACACAATTAGTAAGGAAGATGGAGAAGACCCATGAATTTCATACGAGAAATGAGTAGCAAAAGCCTGGGAAATACAAAGGGTGGAGGAGCAGGCTAAGGGTGTTAGTAAGAGGAAATAATTAGAAAGTGAGAAGAAGCATATCTTCAGTGTGATAGTTGTTAACATTTTAAATGCAAAAATGACTGTAGCCAATGTAGAGGAAGGGATTTTTTACATGGGTGCTCAGAGGGGATCCAAAAGAGTAGACTTGAAAGAAGAGACAGGTTGGAAGGATAATGTACTGATACTAATGACTGCGAAAGATAAGGATTTAGATTCTTCTCAAAAGTAGTGGAGCAGAAACTAAAAGTAGTAACTAAATTAGCTTAACTATACACATAATTAACAATGGTGGTAGTAAAAACTACTCAACATAATCTTTAATCTCAGCACCGTAGAGTAGATGTTGAGTGTAAGGGGGATGGATTTTGTAGGTGATCAGTTTCCAAAGGAGTTCACAGATGATATAATGCCTTAACAGGAGAGGAATTTCTAAAAAAATAAAATCTAAAGAATGGATTTATTCCATTAGTCCATAAAGATAGGAATGAACCTTTGAAAATAGTTTTGAGACACATTTGAAATTTTTAGTCAGGAAGATAGCTTAAATTTGAGCGATGTTCATAGTCATACATGAATGGACCAGCATTCATTACACCAAAATAATTAGTTAATTTAAACAGTGTTGTGGGAAATTTGGTTGTTGGTTGCCTTTGTGTCTGGGTAAGAAGGACTGTTCCTGCATCTGATGAACCCAGGATCCCAGAGTGACTCCAAGGGGTAGTTGGATGGTCTCCTGACTACAGCATCAGGGACAGAAGGCTCTAACAACCTTAAACCCAGCACCTGGGTTCTGCCACTTGTGCGTCCTACCCTGCCAAGTACTGCCACCCCAGTCCTGGACCCTTGGAGGTGAGCCTGAAGGTGCTGTGCCATCCCATATGTGGCTACAGCAGGAACAATGCATCTCCTCTGGTGCACAAGGATTCTGCTTCAACTTCGCAACCCGCATCTGAACCGCCGCTGTACAAAGCTTCCCCGATGCAGACCCTCGCACCACAAATCTTTTGTCAACAACAGCCTCAACGATGATGCAGACTCTCGTATCACAACCTCATAGCTCCTCGGAACTGACGCATCACCTCAACTGCACACCGCTGGATCTTCACATCGCAAGCCCTCATCAACAGGTAATTACATAGCATTGCTGGAGAAGAAATAACTCTTCAGGACTTTTAAGAGGCTGATGAATAATGGGCGACATCACTGTTACAAAGTGATTAGTCTTAGGTAAAGACTCTTCTATCATACCTTTCATTATGTTATGTTATGAGGGTGTCTGCACTTTTTTACCATTTAAAAGGCTGATAAGATGGATCAGGCCATGTGAGCCCCATAGAATGGTGGCCCTGAGTATTAAATTACAAGAAAACCACGTAAGAAAATCCATACAACAAAATCCACACACATAACAAGGTTCAGATTCCAACCATAAAGCTTTATTTAAAATTAATGAATCATTACAAAAGGCAAAAGTAGTTAGAAAATTAGCTCAGTTTGTTTGCAAGGCGGGAGGCAGTGAACTACAGGAGCCATCAAAACCTGTGGCAGGGAGGCCGCTCCTGCTCTTTTTGTACCCAGAGGCGCTTATTAACCCTTCTGGGCTCCCGCAACGCAGGACAGTTTATTTGCAAGGGGGAGTCCATGGACTACATGGGCCAGCAAAACCCACAGCAGGGAATCTGCTCCTTCTCTTTAATTCTTTAATTCTTTAATTCTTTATCTGTAACTTATCTGGACTGGTGTAATGGTGGTCCTCTTCCGGACGGCTGGTCTTCAGTACCTTGATGCCTTCGGGTGATTGTTGCGCTTTATAAATCTCAAATCAAATCAAATCTCTTTTGTGCCCGGATGCGCTTATCAACCATGCTGGGCTCCCGCTGTGCGGGACACGCCTGCGCACGTGCCCGAGCCAAGACCGCCCGAGACTGGGCCTGTCTTCACTCGTCATCATCTGGAAGTGGCTGGGCTGAGCCACCTCTCTTGGTTTTATGACCTGGTTCCAGTCCTGCGCATTGCTTCAGGTATTTTGTGTGACTGTGGTTTGTTTTAGCATGCCCTGTGTTTGGACTCTGAGCCGGACTGAGTAATATCTTGTGTGGGTCATTTCCATCTTTGGGCTCCAGAGTGGGACAGTGGAATTCTGCGGGTCTTACGATGGGGAACCGGAAAGTAAGCTCCGCTATGTCACAGATCCAAGGACACACAACAATAGATAGCTTCCTGATCAGGGCCGTTGGTGTCATCTCCAAAGAGATTGAATTGGCAGAGCGGTGGCCTTCCCTCTCTGCCGATGATAATGACTTACTACAATCTTCAGCTCCTCAACCCCAGAGCACCATTCAAAGCAGAGACCATATTTTGCTCGAAGAGACCCCTATTATAGTGGGAGCTCCCACTAAGGGAGTGGGAATGGGGAGCCCAAACTTGCTGAGTCAAGCCCAAGATCCTTTTCGGGTGGTCCTGCACCCAAACACAGAAAGAGAATCCAAAAGCCCAAAACAGGTGACCACAAATCAGTCTATTATGACCACTACATCTCCTATTACAGTGCCCTTGGACACAGCTCTTTGGGACACTTTAGGGGAAAGGCTTTCTAATCTGCTTGATGCCAAGTTGCACCCCATTTATGACCGCCTTGCCGCTATACAGAAATCTCTGAGCAACTATAACAAAGGACATGCTGAGAGTCCTACAAAGCAACCACCTCGCACAGATGCAATTCTTGATCAAACAGTCTTCCAGCTTGCCAGCAAGGAATCAGATATAAACAGGTATGAGTTGGGGCCTCCTGGGTCTCACTCCTATGTGGATATACAGTGGGGGGCTTCGAAATGTGGCTTTGCCTCAAGAAAGTAAAGGCCAGTCACAGGTCCACACTAACCCCCTTCCAGTAATCCATCTGCCTCCAGATTCATGCCCGTATGTGGTAGTGCTAACCGAAATGAAAAATAAGGTGACACATTGTTTACATTCTAAAGTCAAGTGTGGCACCAACTTGTTCAAAGAGATTCTTTTTGTAGGGAGGGTTGGCAGAGTGGGACCCCTGCCTAAGAAGTGCTCAGGGGACTGTATCATTGTCAACTTTTGTCATCCCATGGTTGCGGGAGAAATATTGTCTCAAGCCAAAGCAAGCTCTGTTCGTTCTGTAGTAATAAGGATCCTAAGCCTGGAATTTTCCTACAAACACTTGGATCCGGTTAACTCTGGTCATGATAATAGGAAAACTCCTTTCTAGCCCCTGTATCATGTGGACCAATTATTGTCCGAGAATACATTAATGGTGCTATCTGGCCTTGGGGATAATGACTGATGCAGTATCATTGGGCAGAATGGTACTTTGGTTCCTGGTCCCACAAACTCCCCTGAGACTTCCAGCTTGCGCCCTTGTAGTACGAGCATTTAATCATCCAAGAAATGTAGGTTTGTTGAGTGGGCAGTGTCATACAGAATGGGCAATGGATTTACCCACTGTTTCTTCATGCTTGGTAGGAGGGTAGGTCCCTCCCAGTGGGTTGGAATGCCCAGCCTCGACAATATATAAAACAGATTATGGGGATAAGTCATTTAACCAGCCAAATGGGACTTTGAAATTGTTGTGTTGGAATGCTGCAGTCTGATTCCTAAGATGTTAATTGGAGATTGGTGTGTAATTATTAACAACTATGATATCATACTTTTGCAAGAGACCTGGGCTACGGGTGATGTCTTTTTGACGGGTACACATGATATAATCTCCATGCCTGTCCATGGGCTTGCCACTTGGTTTACGGTCAACATTGGTGTAAATATTATGCAGCTGCATCCAGGGACGGAAAATATGCAGGCCTTTGATTTGAAGTGGGGCATCAACTTTGGTCTGGTTTTAGTAAATTTCTATAATAACGAATTCTCATTTAGAGACTACCAGATTTTTTCCCAAATTTTTGATTTTGTGGATACAGTGGCAAATAGGAAATCATGCTTGGGTTTGCCATTTAATTTGATTCTGGCAGGTGATTTCAGTGCAAAACTGGGGTTTCCCGATTTTATCTGCATCTACTTTTTCACCCTTTTCATTTGATGACAGATTGGAGGTAGATTTGGATTCTACAGGGGGTATTTTACTTACTTTTTTGACAGCACATGATTTGGAGAGTGTAGTTACCTATTCGTCATCAAGGCAAGTCCCGACTTACACAGGTAGGGGGCCAGGTGCTACAATCGATTATATTTTTATCTCCAGAAATGTGCAATCCTTTGTTACTGAAGGGCTGGTCCTGCCTGTTATACAAAGAGATCATAACCCTATTATGCTCTCATTAAATATTCCTGGACAGAGACAAAGGAAACAAGCATTGGCATAGCCAATAGGTCTCGCCTTTGGGACCTTATAAGTGTTTAGCCATGCAACACTTGATGTTGTTGCACCAAGGATATTGTACTGGATAACTAAACACTTATAAGGTCCCAAAGGGAGACCTATTGGCTATGCCAATGCTTGTTTTTTTTTTTAAAGGACTAGCAGTGCTATCAGGCTCCGGCTGCCACTTAGCCCACCGCATCCCACGTAGACGCTGCAGCCATCTTTGAATGGTTTTTAAGTCAATTCAAAAGCGGTCGCCAGTGTATGTGAATCCCTATCTCAACTGTGAGACTGTTCTCCTGCTTCCCAATTCTATTAAATACAAATTATGTAAAAAGAACATCCCTTTCTGAGCTGCACGGCTCATCCTACCCACGTTTAACGCGCAGATTTGAAAAACTGATGGGTTGGGCTTCCCGGAATTCAACTGGTTGAGAGGTAGAAAGGTGTAGAGAGGTAGAGAGGTAGAGCGGTGTAGAGAGGTAGAGAGGTAGAGAGAGGTAGAGAGAGAGAGAGAGGTAGAGAGAGAGAGAGAGGTAGAGAGAGAGAGGTAGAGAGAGAGGTAGAGAGAGAGAGAGGCAGAGAGGTAGAGAGAGAGGTAGAGAGAGAGAGAGGTAGAGAGAGAGAGGTAGAGAGAGAGAGGGAGAGAGAGAGGTAGAGAGGTAGAGAGAGAGAGGTAGAGAGGGAGAGAGAGGTAGAGAGGGAGAGAGAGGTAGAGAGAGATGTAGAGAGAGAGAGGTAGAGAGAGAGAGGTAGAGAGGTAGAGAGGAAGAGAGGTAGAGAGAGGTAGAGAGAGGTAGAGAGAGAGAGGTAGAGAGAGAGAGGTAGAGAGAGGGAGAGAGGTAGAGAGGTAGAGAGGTAGAGAGGTAGAGGTAGAGAGGTAGAGAGGTAGAGAGAGGTAGAGAGGTAGAGAGAGAGAGGTAGAGAGAGAGAGGTAGAGAGAGGGAGAGAGGTAGAGAGGTAGAGAGAGAGGTAGAGAGGTAGACAGAGAGGTAGAGGTAGAGAGAGGTAGAGAGAGGTAGAGAGGTAGAGAGAGGTAGAGAGAGGTAGAGGTAGAGAGAGAGGTAGAGAGAGAGAGGTAGAGAGAGGGAGAGAGAGGGAGAGAGGTAGAGAGGTAGAGAGAGGTAGAGAGAGGTAGAGAGAGAGAGGTAGATAGGTAGAGAGAGAGAGGTAGAGAGAGAGAGGTAGAGAGAGGTAGAGAGAGGTAGAGAGAGGTAGAGAGTGAGAGAGGTAGAGAGAGGTAGAGGTAGAGAGAGAGAGGTAGAGAGAGAGAGAGAGGTAGAGAGGTAGAGAGGTAGAGAGAGGTAGAGAGAGGTAGAGAGAGAGAGAGAGTAGAGAGAGAGGTAGAGAGAGAGAGGTAGAGAGGTAGAGAGAGGTAGAGAGAGAGAGAGAGGTAGAGAGAGAGGTAGAGAGAGAGAGGTAGAGAGAGAGAGGTAGAGAGAGAGAGAGAGAGAGAGAGAGAGAGAGAGAGATAGAGAGAGAGGTAGAGAGAGAGAGAGGGAGAGAGAGAGAGAGGTAGAGAGAGAGAGGTAGAGAGAGAGAGGTAGAGAGGTAGAGAGAGAGAGGTAGAGAGGTAGAGAGAGAGAGGTAGAGAGAGAGAGGTAGAGAGAGAGAGGTAGAGAGAGAGAGGTAGAGAGAGAGAGAGGTAGAGAGAGGGAGAGAGGGAGAGAGGTAGAGAGGTAGAGGTAGAGAGGTAGAGGTAGAGAGGTAGAGAGGTAGAGAGAGGTAGAGAGAGGTAGAGAGGAAGAGAGAGAGGTAGAGAGGTAGAGAGAGAGGTAGAGGTAGAGGTAGAGAGAGGTAGAGAGGTAGAGAGAGGGAGAGAGAGGTAGAGAGAGAGGTAGAGAGAGAGAGGTAGAGAGAGAGAGTTAGAGAGGTAGAGAGGTAGAGGGAGAGGTAGAGAGGTAGAAGGAGAGGTAGAGAGGTAGAGAGAGGTAGAGCAAGAGGTAGAGAGAGGTAGAGAGAGGTAGAGAGAGGTAGAGAGGTAGAGAGAGGTAGAGAGAGGTAGAGGTAGAGAGAGAGAGAGGTAGAGAGAGGTAGAGAGAGAGGTAGAGAGGTAGAGAGAAAGATAGAGAGAGAGAGAGAGAGAGAGAGAGAGAGAGAGAGAGAGAGAGAGAGAGAGAGGTAGAGAGAGAGGTAGAGAGGTAGAGAGAGGTAGAGAGGTAGAGAGAGGTAGAGAGAGAGGTAGAGGTAGAGAGGTAGAGCAGTTCATCAAAATGCTGAGGTGCCAGGATCAGTTTTTAGGCCACAAAGCTGCGGGTTCATGTTTAATACTTTATTGGGCGATTAATTAAAACACATATGATATACTCAGTAATGCAGGCAAGCTGACCCTTTCTATGTAAACAAGTAGGAACTGCTCGCTCCTGCAGGCAAAACGCCGTGGGATGCGAGGAATGCAGCTGAGGGGGATGGGTGGGGAGTGCGGCCAAGAGCACAACACTAGTAGCAAGCATTTTTAAACGAAAAAATTCTTGTAGCTTAAAAAAGTAAATGTACGCATTAGCATGTAAGTTCCCACAATGTTCAAAATAATTAATTAACAAATGCTCTGCGTTATTTTTTTTACCATTCGTAAGTACAAAACAAAAAAACAGCATTTTTTTTGAGTGCTCAGATGTTTGTTTTTAAATATACACCATCTCCAAAATAATACAATATAAACCTTCATTCTTCCTTAATACACACCAAAAAAAACAAGGGGGAAGGTAAGATTAAAAAAAAAAACGCGGCCCGCGCTCTGCTTAATGACTGTTTTGAAGCACACTTGTGCTTGTGGCACCATCCGCCTTGCGGGAGCGAGCAACAGCCAATTAGCATGCGCGCCGCTGCTCGCTCCCGCAAGGTGGATGCCGCCACGAGTACGTGCTTCAAAAAGAGCAGAGCGACGGCTAAAGGCCCTCCTACGCAGCGCATGCGCGCTGCGTAGGCGAGACCTAAAAAGTGCCGGTACTCCATACCGGGCAGTATCGGCCCATTTAAAGCACTGAATATAATGTGCTGCGGCTAAAAATGATGGATGGAATGCTGAATAAATCAAACGTTCTCCCCCAGTCAAGATATCTGGGTTAAATTCATCGTTCTTGTGCTCACTACGCCACCCCAGTTTGGACCCAGCCATATGCAAATCAGTCTTGATCCTGCTCCTCATGGAAACAGTCCAGCCCGAACTGCCAAGCGGGGTCCTGACTCCTCCTGGACATGAAACAAGCATCCTGGGACCCCTCATCAGCCATGCTAGCTTGAATCCAGTGACACAGCGAGCAAGGGAGCCACGTCTGGGCATAACCATCCCACTTAGGGCAAAAAGTGCTACAGCAACAAATAATGGATGGAACGCTGACAATGTTCAGTATTCCGTCCATCATCTTTTTGTGTTGCATTTTCAGCATAAGTGGGAAGGGTATTCCCAGAAGTGAGTCCCGTGCTCGCTACGCTACCTGTTTCAAGCTAGCCTGGCTGATGATATACCCCCAAACCGCTCCCAGGATGCTTGTTTTCCGGTCCAGGGAGGACCTGGCTTGGCAGTTTGGGCTGGACTGTTCCCATGAGGAGCAGGGTCAAGGCTGATTTGCATATGGCTGGATCCAAACTGGGGTGGCGTAGTGAGCAAAAAAACGATGGATTAAACCCAGATCTGTGACTGAGGGTGAATGTTTGTCAGTGTTCAGCATTCCGTCCATCATCTTTTTGTGTTGGGTTTTAAATATAAGGCACAGGCGTGCCCTGGTCAGACGTGTCTGATTAACATAATTAAACTTTACAGCTTACACATACTGTTCTTCGACACTGGCCACATTAGTCGCCATCTCATCCCACTCCTTCTCCGTTATTCTCTTCCCCAAGGACCTTTCCCACTCGAACCCCAAATCTGACAGGATTTTATCTGTGGTGGAGAGTGTGTCTCTGTATGATTTCACACCTTTGTGTCAGCACCATGGCAGTAACTCGGATGTCCAATCAGAGTGCAATAGTATTGAAACCCTGGGGCTTGACCCTTTACGGACACTGTCCAGGAACCACTGACTGCCCGAGGATACCAATAACTGGGTTCTTTCTAAGAAACTGTATGAAAGACTACAGTCAAATGACTCACAGAACAGTGCAATTTTGCCAATTATATTGGGCAAAAAGCCATACATTTTACAGACCTTTTTGTAGGAGAGATGACAAGAGGCCACGGTGTTGAACAGTGCCCAGAGGGATTACTTCTCCGCAGCAGCAAAGTAAGGACTTGCTTCTCAGAGCTCTCGAGTGTCCCAGTTCCGTGCGTGAAAGGACACCTCGGGTGTGTTGTTGTCTTCTGAAAGTATGAACACAGGACTACAAGTCCCAGAATTCAAAGAAAATTATTGGACTAAATGTGCTACCCACACAGGGAACTCGGAAACGTGTGAGCCCCATGAGGGTGGGTGCACCGTGGTGTGGGCCCACCCAGCCCTGAAAGCAGCGTCTTTCCTCCTTCTACTGCCTTCTGCCCTCCACCCTCAAGTTGGGCGTGCGGTTTGCCGGTGTCCTGCCCACGAAGGCCAGTAGTACTGTACTAGGGTTTTTCTTACTTCTTTACCAAACATCCAAACGAAAATCAACAGCATGAACCTGAACTTGGCAATCCTCATACTAAATTCTTGTCTTTTTTGTTTTGTTTACAAAACTTAACAATTTGTGTTATGTTAAAAAAAAATCTTTCTTTTGTTATCTTATTAGTGTTGTCTTACTATGACAAGGTAACACTTTTAAACATGTATTGCCATTGGTAATTTTGGCATCATATAACTGAAGTTGGTGAACAGATGGTCATGGCACAATGATAAATACGGTATGGACAATGTATATGGCACCACCGGTCTCGGGGTGCTAACTAGAGGTGCTGCTGGTGCCCAGTGTCTAAAGCAAAGTGATGGAGGCCCTCCATAGAGTGATGAGGGTCCACCGAATCCCCCCTATCTCACCTGCATTTATTGGCTTTCAGCTAGATGGGGCCCCCATGAAAGGTCGGGGGAGGCACCCTGTGTAGCAGGGGCCTGCGTTACGCCCCTGAAAGTGTCAAAATAGATCGGCTCGTATCGACCCCAGAAACCTGAAACACTTAGTTGGCCCTACCGGACGAGAAGCTGTCATCACACGTTGCCCTGCCGAAGCTTGTCTGCAGCGCGCACATGAACCCACTGAACTATCTCGCCAGATAACCAAAAAGTGTAGAGTACGTTTAAAGATCCTTACAAGAAAAAGCAGATTAAGCAAGTGTGGATTATGAACTGAGGATCGGAGAAAAATAGTAGCGAACAACAGGAAAATGCACGTGACCTTGTGTAACCCGTGCTCGAGTAAAGCGCTCCAATTCCGTCGGGTCGAGTTCGCGCTATAGAAAAGAAAATAAACAAGCAATAAATAAGAAAACTCTTATCAGCAGAAAAACATTCCACGATTGTCACTGTTCCGGCTAATTTACCAGCCCTCGTCTAATAATACCAGTGATGAATGCTGTTTTCTAATGCTAACCTACAGGAGAAAGACTTAACAGGAGGGTAGCAAAACAAGCATACAGTATCTGTAATATTGTCTTGTAGCATTCATACAGCGCTTCGTACTCTCGACAGCACCTCATCATTAACAAAAAGTCAAATGTCCATTTTTGTAAGCAGACTACGACCTCGCCTCCGACAGCATAAGCTATAACCAGCACAAGCGCGCGCCTCGCGTGCAGCAGGGGAGGGGCCTGCGCGATTCCCTTGCGGGAGCATGCAGCAAGGCGCGATGATTGTGACCATATGGCGCCACCATATGGCGCTGCGCGCTCCCACAAGGGAATCGCCAGACGTGCACGCGTTGCCATTGCAAGCAATGCAACGCGTGCACGTTTTTGCCCCCAAAGCTGTGCCGATAGCTAAAGGTCTCTCCTATGCAGCGCATGCGCGCTGCGTAGGCGAGACCTAAAAAGTGAATGGAGCAAAAGACACAGGGTGTTGACTAGTATGGCGCTCTGCAAATATGAAGATGATCATGAGTAAACCTGTTGAGGGGTGTAGGGGGGCGATTTACCTCTGTTTAGACGAGGAAGCAGGTCACGATGCAAGAGGAGTTGTTAATGAAGCCCATTGGAAATAAAATGAATTACAATAAATCCTGATTCAATAAGGTATGTAGAGAAGCCAATAATAGGCTGAGAAGGGATTTGAAATGCACCCCTAAGGACCAGGAAGCGATAAGCATTTGTAGAAAGGCCTATACCCAGGCACTTGGGATAAGAAAGGCTGATATAAAGGTTGAGAAATGAGAAGCTTTGGTACACGCTTGCCAAGTAAAAGATCTGCAGGCTTTCTGGAAGGCTGTACATGTCGGCCTCTCTCCAGGTTCCACTTCCAATAAAGTCACCTTCCATATAGGCCCAGAGGAATGGGTATGTCACTTTAGCGGGATTTACCACTCCAATGATCTTACTCAGGAAAGAGGCTTTGATGAGTGTACATTGCCCCTGATCATCCATTTTTCTCATGAAGAGATATTCGATGACATAAATAATAGTCCATCTAAAAAAGCTCTGGGCCCTGATAGGATACCCATGGATATATATACAAGGAAAACCCGGAGCTGTATGCTCCTTTGCTCACCAATGACATCAATTCCACCTGTAAGGCGGGGTCTCCATTCTGATGGCATGCTTCTATTATTGTGCCAGTTTTCAAAAAGTGTAATGCGCAGGACCCATAGTGCTATTGTTCAATCTTGTTATTAGATTCTACTGTTATAATTATTGGAAGAATAGTTTTGGACAGGTTGCTCTTCTGGTCAGGTCCAAAATGGCCTCAGAAAAGGCCTTGAAACTATAGAACAAGGTTTCAATCAATCATACATTTAGAAACACAGCGAATCATCTGTGAGGGTCTTGAGGCGCTGGAGATGTTGGCTGCTGAGTGGAGGTTTGTTCATTCGAACATCCATGTCTTGGGTTCTTTCCTGAATTGCTGGAGCGACTGGACGGTCCTGAGGTGCAGGGGAAGGTTGTTCCATGCCTTGGCCGCCAAGTGTGAGAAGGATTGCTCTCCGCTGTTGGTTTGGTGAATCCTGTGGGGGGGCTGTGAGGGAGAGGGAAGCAGATCAAAGATGTCTGGTCAGTTGGTGGAAGGTCAGGCCTTTGTGGATGTATGCTGGTCCTTGCTGTGCAGGGCTTTGTAAGCATGGGTCAGCATCTTGAACTGGCATCTCTTCTGGATTGGGAGCCAGTGTAGTTTCTTGAGGTGGGGTATGATGTGGGTCCTTCTGGGGAGGTAGAGGATGAGTCTTGGATCAAGAGGAAACTTTGGCGCCAAACTGATCAGCTAAAAATCGGTTTGTTCAAAATATTAGGGTTCAGGTGATTATTGGAGTTTGGCACCCACAGACTGAGCATATACGCTTTGACTACTTTGGACACATAAGTACAAATCATTTGTCTCAGTTCACCACCTTTATTCTGGCATGGATTCAGACTGACACTTGTAACTCCAGAGACAAAAAGGCTTCTGAATTTGTTACAAATGTGTCCCCTCATCTGAGTCTCAGGGCTGAGGTCCAGGGCGACCAGATCAATCACTTCCAAATTAAATCTACTTCTTTTAGTTTCCAAGTATACATTTTCTAAATCTAGTCACATTCACCTAGCATTCATGGATCTTTCATGGGCATTTGATTGCATTAATAGATCCAAGCTTTGGGACATTTTCAGTACTCTGGGCGTAGAGGAGGATTTAGTGACATTCTTGTGGTGCCTTCGCATGGACCTCGCTGCCTCTGTGAGGTATGGGGATGGAAGTGAGGGATTGGCCCCTTTCCCAGTCAAAGGTGGGGTACGCCAGGGTTGTGTGATCGCACCTATCCTGCTTTTACTTTATATAAAAGGATTGGAAGCAGCTTTAATGAATTCAGGGGCTGAAGTTCTGATGGTTAATGAAAAAATCTTGTTTCTGCGCTCCTATACACAGATGATGCTGTGCTGCTAGCCAGGACTGCCAATGGTCTTAAGGTTTTGATTTCCATATTTGTGCTGTTTTTGAAGGATTTAGAGCTGGAAACCAATTTAACTAAAACTTTTACCAGGGTTTGTGGCCCTAAAAATGTTATAACGTGTCGCATCAGCTTTTGGGAAATGGTTATTGAGAGAGTAACCCAGTTTCCATATCTTGGTGTAATGTATGACAGTGCACGTACTTGGACCCTGTGTATCAATGATAGGAAGAGTCGCTTCTTGCATGCAATTGTTCCAATATTTTCTCTTGCCTCTTCCATTGGTAATAAGCCCATCCTTCCCGTGCTTGAAATATATAGGAGGACATGTCTGCCTATATTGACTTATGGAGCAGGGGTTTGGGGTTATAGAGATGTAAGTAGTGCCCAATCTAAAGAAAATAGGGTGTGCTGTTGTCTCCTCGGGGTCCCTTTGTCAACATCACACCTTGCTATTCATCAGGAACTGGGTCTGGAAAATATTGAAGATCAGATAAATCTTACTCTCCTGTTGTTGTGGTGCTCAATTTGGTATAAGGAGGAATCTAGCCTGAATAGGGAAATTATCCTGAACTTCCTCTCATGTGACTACGGGAATATGATACCCTCGCTTAAATACATTCGGGAGACAACCCAGGCCTTAGGTTGCCCGTCAATTTATGAGAATCCCTCAGGCATTCCTAAAAAAGACAGAGGGTGGATCAGGGAGTGTTTTCTCTCAAATAGAAGGGCCCAGAGAGAGGGTAGAGAATTATTGAAGCCTTCAGTCAGTCTCACACAAACCACGCTGGGGGTGGCACCCTACTTGAGTTTGGCGTCAGGTACCTGGAAACATTCACTGATGTCCCATTTTAGGCAAGGCTCAATAAGGTAGATACTTTGTTTCCCACAAGGTCAATTTGCTGCTTCTGATATTTGCACATGTCCATGTGATTAGATGGCACCACAGACCCTGTTACATTTTTGTCTTTTTATCAAATCAATCAAAAAAATCTTTATTTCGGCGTCTAGGGCCATAAAAGCACATAAAAACAATACATTATATACAATTTATAGCAGCGTCCTTTGAAATATCTATAATTAGATAGCACTTTTTGGATAGATATACAAGTCTGTCTAAGATCTTAGATTACCAAGACATCTCTTCTAGATGACCTGGGACAAAGGAGTGTGCAGTATACATGCAGTACATGGCCTCTACATTTGCCGCAAAGCAGTCGCGGTCGGTGTAGGTGTGCCGGCCGGGCGGTGACGTGGGGCGGGGGAGGGGCAGGGTGGGGGGTAGCAAAGTATGGATTACGGACCTATACAGGTAAGTAAACATTTAAATCAATAAAACGAATTTCGTTGGGCACACTGCATCGCCAAATGCGATGCAGTGCACGCAACGAAATTCGTTTTATTGATTTAAATGTTTACTTACCTGTATAGGTCCGTAATCCATACTTTGCTACCCCCCACCCTGCCCCTCCCCCGCCCCACGTCACCGCCCGGCCGGCACACCTACACCGACCGCGACTGCCGCAAAGTAAAGGACAATAAAGTGCATGTGCATAAACAAGAAACTAATTATGGGCGAAAAATTAATTTCGTTCAGACATGATATCTTAGAGAGAGACACATAAGTAATACATTATATAGCAAAATGTCCAAATGTGGAAGAATAGCAATTTCATTTAGAAAGACAATAACAATGTCAAAATAAAATATAGGAATAAAAATCTTTTAACATTTTTTTTAAAACTCCTATAAAAACGAATTATATACAAAGTAGTGGTATACCAGATGGGCAGTGGTTAGACATATTCAGTTTAAAAGGGGAGAGTACAAATTCAAAAAGGCGTAATAACTAATGTTGGACTCGAATTGGCCTATGAGCTCTTCTTGAGAATGGCTCTGCGAGTATACCACATAGAATACAAGAAACGCGAGATGGAAAACACAGTGGGCATATCAGTATCATACTTGAGTATCCTAAAGACCTCGGAGCAATGTCTGGACCCCGGGTTCCTGCACAGCTGTACCAGCCAGCGGGACCTTGACCTCCTGTAAGCAGGGCAAAAGAAAAAAACATGCATTTCAGTTTCCTCTACATTCTCGCACGCGGGACAATCCAGACTGCGGGCACCCGACCACTTGATGGTAAAAGATCGAAGCGGGAGTACCCCGTGTCTTAATTGGAGGAATAGCTTCTTTGCAAGAAGCGGCTGGATGTCATCTAGCGCTGATTCTAGCCTATATTGCATTTTTATTTCCATGAACCTAAGGGATAAGCGCCCAGGCGAATTCTTCCATAGCTGGGCCAATTTGTATTCTCTATAGGTCTCAAGGAGTACCTTTCTGGGGGTCACAAGGCAAGTTTCTTCAGCAGAACTCCACCAATTTGCCCTCCCCAGGGACTGGCAGATATTCCTAATATGTGCCAACCATGGGAGTTTTCCCGCGTCTTGAAGGCTCATAACTTCTCTCAACTCATCCCTATATGGGGCTAGTTCGGGAGTACTCCAAAGGCGTCGCCAGAATAAGAGGGGTCTTAAAGATACTTCATCTGCGATAGGGCTAATCCCAAGGTCCATTCTAAGGGGAATTAAAGGGGAACAAGAGGGGAGACCCAGAAGTTGCCTAGCAAAGGAGTTCTCTATAAGCAATAAGGGGGTGGTTGGACAATGACCCCATAATTCTGCTCCGAACAAATCAGCGCCCCTTGCCTGTACCTTGTAGAGTTCAGCCGCAGGGCCTATCACTTTGTGTGGGCACTTTTTATATGCCTTTGAGATACCCCCCGAGGACTGGGCCAGTTTTAAGCTAGCTTTCTTTATTTGAGCCCCCCATTCCATTTTCTCAGTTAGTGTGATCCCCAAGTACTCAAAAATAGACACCCTCTCTAGAGCCCTACCATCTAGACAGGGGTTTGGGCGAGTGCTGTTATTTGCGTTAAAGAACATGTACTTAGTTTTCTAGAGATTGATTTCCAGACCCCTGTTTTTACTAAAGACACTGAATGCATCGAGAACCCTTTGCATGCCCGTAGGAGATTTCGAGAGCAAGAGGGTGTCGTCTGCGAACATCAGGGCAGGTATTTTGCGGTTCGCTAGCCTAGGGGCATCAATATCTTTTCCAGCCAACAATGTCTCTATTAAGCCATTAATGAAAAGGGAAAAAAGAGTCGGAGCCAAGACGCAGCCTTGGCGTACACCTTTCTCTACTGGGAAGGGAGCTGAAAGTTCTCCATTTTTGCCATACCTTATTTGTGCAAAATTGCCTTGATGTAGGCGTTTCATCTCATGGCAAAGGTAGTCTGGAGCTCCCATATCCAATAATATTCCCCACAATTTATCCCTCGGAACTAGATCGAATGCGGATTTAAGGTCCACGAATATAAGATAGAGGCTGCCACCCTCTATAGTCACAGTTTTCCAATATAGGAGCTGTGATCTAAAAATGTGATCAATAGTGGAGATCTTAGCCCTAAACCCAGCTTGGAGGGGTGTGAGTACATTACACTCTTCTATCCAGGACTGAAGACGCACCAGAAGTGCATGTGCATATATTTTCTGGCTTACGTCTAAGAGGCTAATGGGGCGATAATTGACAGGACTAAGCGGTGAACCCTTTTTGAATACTGGAATTATTTCAGCCCCGGCCCAAGTGGTGGGAATCGCCATACCCTGAAGGATGGCGTTAAACAGGGACCACAAGTAGGGAGCCCAAACAGAAGGCTCAGAGCGGAAAAGGTCTCCAGGAATCTTGTCCAACCCTGGCGCCTTTGCTGGTCATATCTTGCCCAGTGCTTCTGTAATCTCCTTTAGGGAGAACAGGGGCGTGTCTCGGTGGGTTGTCTCTAGGTAAGGGGGGGTCATTTCCACCAACCCGACTTCCTCCTCTGCCATTGCATATAGGGATTTAAAATGGGCTCTCCAAACGTCCTCCCCTATATTTGCTGATATGGCCGATTTACCTTCAGTGGATCCTGTGTTAATCAGGTTCCAGAATGCCCTCATATCATGGTTATCCAATGCAGTTCTAAGTGTATCCCATTTTTCACATTCCCGGCTGCTTTTTGCCTTAGCTATGGCTGTTTTGTAAGTTGCCCTAGTTTCCTTAATTTGTGGCCTATCGTTTGTTTTGATGGCAACTAAGAGGGCTGACTTGGCTGCCCTACAGTGTTCATTATACCATGAATGTCGTGGTTTTTTGGTCAGCCTAATCTTTCTGCTAGTGTGGAAAAAAGATGCCAAGATGGAAAGCAAGTCTTGATGGTTGCTAGACAATTTAATTTGGGAGGTTGGAGTACCATTAGTCACAGAAAGTTGATATGCTACAGCAAGAAAGGGAATAATTTGTTGGTATAAGGAAGCCAGCTTGTCTTGTGAATGGGAGAATTCCCCCCAGCGTACTCTCCTCCCTCCGTTGGCCAATATTAGACTGGAATCAGGTTGTGGTGGTATACTGAGAGAGCCTCCGACATGTGGTGGGGTTACATCTAGCACAAGAGCATTATGATCACTCTCGTGGCGAGGGATGATTTTAAAATCAAGGACCCTATGCCACGATTTAGTATCAACTAAGATGTAATCTATAATCGATGCCTGACCTGGTCTATTAAAGGTGTGCTTCCCAGGGCTATCCGATGCCAAGCGGCCATTACATGCCCTTAATGAGAAACTCAGTGTAAGTGCATGCATCTATAGGGCCAGCGGGGTCCAAGCCCGAATGGGCGAATGTTAGGCTCAGGAATAGCCCAGAGTGAATCCTCCTCACTTGAGATACTTGTGGCCAGACCGTTCAGAGGTTCAAACTGGCAATTAAAATCCCCACCTATAATTACCCAATAGTTATCCGGGATTGTTGAAAGAAAAATAGTCAATTGGTCAAGGATGGGGGAAGCTTGGCCATAACAGACCGGCCGTGAGTAGACGTTAATCAGAGCAATTCTCACTTTTGTGGTAAAGGATAAAAAGATACAAAGAATGTATGGTGATGACGTCTCTATCCATTTAACCTCACAGCCAAGGTGCATGCCAACCCAAATACATAGTCCCCCAAATGGTCTGCCCCTACCCCCCTGGGTAGCGAGAGTACTGTACGACACATAGCCCACTCTGTGTGTGTCCTCCATTGACCAAGTTTCCTGGAACATGCATAACTCATGTTGGTCTATAAATAGCCCCCAGTCTGGGATATCCAGTTTGGAGGTGAGTCCTGCTATGTTCCAGGATAATAACCGCAGGCGTGGTGGGCCCACTTCGTTGAATATAGTGGTTAAAAGAGGGGAACAGGCCCTTGGAAAGACCTGTTGTGGGTCATTGGTCCCCTCCCGCCCAGTCAGGCTTTGAACGTTACCCAAGTTGCGATTGCTGACTGAAGCAGGAGGATGCTTTGCAATAGATGGTAAGATGGTATTATTTTCCTGTAAATTCTGTCGGGATTGATGGGGCGGTAGGTAACCAGTGGGGGCCTTCTCCAGATTTTCACTGATTACGTCTCTCGCTCTTCCCCCAGACACCTTCTCCAGATCTCCTTTCTGCTTCATACAGCCTCCCTGATATACAAGTTCGTCCTGGTGCGGTGATCCCGCTCTGGTCTCTATTTGGCGGCTGGGACTTAGATATAAGGGTCCGGTATGTGTTAGTCAATCAATTGAATCCAGTGGGCTGTATCTATTTGTAACAGGGACGTTATAAAAGAGTGGTCTAGGGAGGTCCTGGTTCATTTTAACAAATGGCCTATTCTGGTTCCTCAACCCCCTATCAGTACCTGCTCTTCTCATGTTATGGGGGTTAGTCCCTGGGGGAAAACAATATCCCAAGGGGAGGTAAACTATACCCCCAATCTCCCTCTGGTAGCCACAATCTAAAAGGGTTTGCACAACCCGTGTATCTCTGAAGTTTATTACTATACAATCCCCAGGGACATCTTTTGGTCTCCATCCCACTCACCCTACCCTGCGCGTGAAAATGATTTCGTTTGCATCTTTGTAGGAGAATTGCCTATGGTTGGCCAGCCAGAAAATACATTTGTTTTTAAACTCAAAATGAGATTCCCTACACCCCCTATTCAGTTCTGGTACTCCTGTTAACACAATAACATAAGGAGTTGAGGCCGGGGGTAGATTAATACATGGGAGGACAGTCCCTGCTTCAGGGGGTTCTTCACAGGGTGCTGACCTTTCCCTATCCCCAGAGATTGAGCCTTGTTGCTGGGTAACTGGTACTTGTGGTCTTACCAGAGGAGGTCTAGGGATAATTTCTGTTAGTTGCCCTTGGGAAGGCCCCTGGTGATGGTTACTTGGGTCTGATCTCTGAGGCAGTGGGATTCTCGGGCAAGGATCTACAGCCTCCTGATTGATTATATTGGGCCTAGTAGGACTAGTCAGGGTATTAAGTGCTGGGGATACTTGCTTGGTAGAGTGGGGTGCTGTTTGTAGAACTAGAGTTTTTGTTGTCTCGACCCCCTTAAGAATTGACTCTGCCTTGCCCACCCAATGGTCAACCAATGTTGTTAATTTGTCAACCCGGTCCATTAAAATATTACGTTCGGCCTTTACAATAGACCTGAATTGAACTTGGAGGTCCATCACCAGGTTTGTCACCCAGGGTGGTTGCTCGAAGTTGACCTGCGGTGTATCCCCTGATCCAACTGCCCCCATATCACTGTTCATTACTTTGATCACTGTTTGCTTTTTCCGCTTAGGACCCAAGATTGGAGCAGTTTTGTGTTTCCCTTTTTTTTTGCCGGCGCTCTCCAAAGGCATCTCAGCAATGTATGTTGCGCAAGCCTTTGCACGTGTCCTTGGGGGTTCTGGTGGTGTATCCAGCGTTAGGGTTAAAGGCGAAGAGGGATTGTCAGAATCCTGAGTGGTGGTGCCTGGGGCTATGACAGGGGTTAATGAAAGGCACCTTTCCGTCCGCTCAATTTCCGTAGCAACAGCTCCAATTGCCCTTTGTAACATTTTATCTATTGAGGTTGGTTGTGGGGAGGTGCAGATTACGGGGCGGCAGAATTTCTCGTTTTACCCATAGCTGCTGATGACAGTGGCTCAAAATTATTATTTTTTTTTAAAAAGAAATTTGGCCAAAATAATGCTTCCCAGTAGTTCGTGTTGAGATGTTGCCCAGAGGTTAAATTATTTGTTTGGCCTATGACAAGCGGGAAGGATGCTGGCCACAAAAAGGAGAATAATCCCTAGCGCTACTGTAGGTAGCAAACACACAGCCCAGGCTCTTCCGGGTTCTGACGGGTGCAGAAGGGCCTGCCCTTGGCCCGGGCGCGGCCCGGGCTCGCCCGCGCGCGTCCTGCACTGCGGGAAGCCCCAGCCAAGTTTGTGCACCACCGGGCGCGAAAAGCTGTCGGGGGCGCCTCCTGGCGCAAAGGAGCCTGGGGAATGGAGTCCCCCAATGCAGCAAGGGTGGAGAAGATAGCGGGCTCCCGCGCTGCAGGAAGCCCTGGCCGCCTTTATGCACCTCCGGGTTTGAAAAGCTGTCGTGGGCGCCTCCTGGCGCAAAGGAGCCTGGGGAATGGAGTCCCCCAACGCAGCAAGGGAGAAGATAGCCGGCTCCCGCGCTGCGAGAAGCCCCGGCCGCCTTTATGTGCCTCCGGGCGGGAAAAGCTGTTGTGGGCGCCTCCTGGCGCAAAGGAGCCTGGGGAATTGAGTCCCCCAACGCAGCAAGGGTGGAGAAGATAGCGGGCTCCCGCGCTGCGGGAAGCCCCAGCCACCTTTATGCGCCTCCGGGCGGGAAAAGCTGTCGTGGGTGCCTCCTGGCGCAAAGGAGCCTGGGGAATGGAGTCCCCCAACGCAGCAAGGGTGGAGAAGATAGCGGGCTCCCATGCTGCGGGAAGCCCCTGCCACCTTTATGCGCCTCCGGGCGCAAAAAGCTGTCGTGGGCGCCTCCTGGCGCAAAGGAGCCTGGGGAATGGAGTCCCCCAACGCAGCAAGGGTGGAGAAGATAGCGGGCTCCCGCGCTGCGGGAAGCCCCGGCCGCCTTTATGCGCCTCCGGGCGCGAAAAGCTGTCGTGGGCGCCTCCTGGCGCAAAGGAGCCTGGGGAATGGAGTCCCCCAACGCAGCAAGGGTGGAGAACATAGCGGGCTCCCGCACTGCGGGAAGCCCCGGCCGCCTCTATGCGCCTCCGGGCACGAAAAGCTGTCGTGGGCGCCTCCTGGTGCAAAGGAGCCTGGGGAATGGAGTCCCCCAATGCAGCAAGGGTGGAGAAGATAGCGGGCTCCCGCGCTGCGGTAAACCCCGGCCGCCTTTATACGACTCCAGGCGCGAAAAGCTGGCGTTGGCGCCTCCTGGCGCAAAGGAGCCTGGGGAATGGAGTCCCCCAATGCAGCAAGGGTGGAGAAGATAGTGGGCTCTTTTTTATAGATTTTATCTTCCTCTGACTAAGTGCTATATGTTGCCTGTTTCAAAGAAGCACAATTTTAACAAATGTAGAGTGCCACTTTTATATTTGTTGCAACTAGGTTGTCTTGATGTTTGTATAGCAATAGGCTCTTTTCTGAAAAATTCACTTTCTTTGCGCAATTCACTGTTTAATGCTTGCTTTTAGCCTTTATTGTAATTCTTTTATCAAATGTTTATATTGATTTTGTATGTGGGTTTTTGTTTTATAATTTATGGATTTTTATGTGCATTTTGTGTCTTTTATGATCAGCTCTGAAAGTGATTGAATAAAGATATTGATGTTGATGAAATGCTCAACATGCAAATAAATGAAAATACCATAAGGCTAGTAGTCAGACAAGTTTAAAGTCAAAGACCAGTTCTGAAAAATCTCTAAATACAATTCCAATAAGAAGACCGACATGGAGTCTGCCTTCAAAGGGAGCAGGGAACAGACTTGGCTCACATCTCGGAAACAGTGTGTTAAATAGATTTTCATCAGTACAAAATCAAGCCCTTTGTATGGTGTAAACAGGTGTGATGGGCTGCACCAATAAAGATCTGTTCATATAAATAATCATCATTTTGCAGGTACATTATGTAGCTTACCCTAGAAACCCTCCTAAAATTAATAGTCAAGTAGGGTTTTTAACCTACATACAAGTGGAAGTGACATTGCCTTACTCAACAATAGCTGCTTGAAAATATGAATAAGGCTCAGTTCAACTAGCAAGCAACATCGACCTTGAACATTGAAACATTCCGTGTGTTTCTCAAGCAGTCTTCTTCTGGAACATTACAAACACAAAAAGAATTACATTTTAAAGTACAGCTGAACAGGACTTTTTTATAATGTTGAAGAACACATTTTAACACGAGCTGTACAGGCAAAAACAAGAAAGCACATTTTAAATGTGCACAGTACAACACATACAAATGGATTTTAAGCCTAGTTATGTCATCTTTAAAAAGCTTCATTATGAAAAGACAGTACACTTATACTGTTTGCCAATCATTGACTGTAATTAAATACATAAAATGTGTTAATTTTAGATTCCCTCCCACAAGGGGGAGATATGGGAAGTACACAGAACTTTACATTTTCTCTCGGTGTATAGGAGGTGTATTTGCTAAGCATTTGAGGTTCAGCTAGAGAATTTTGAATTTGATATGTGTCCTTACTTGGAGCTAGTTGAGTTTCTGTAGGACTTGAAATATGGGTTTTCCTTTTATAATCATGATATGCCGAGCTACTACTGTTTGTTCTTAGCAATTCTAGTAGGTTAGTAGCGTAGAAGACCTGCACTAAAATTAGTCAACTTAGAAGAATGCTGCGATAGTGGCAGCTGATTTTATGGTTCAAGCTTAGATCAAGGGTTTTAAATAGTAGATGTAGTAGACAGCTGTACTATAGAAGCATGAGGTGCACATATGGCAGGGGCACAGTTTGAGGGTCTGCTGTTTACACATTTACATTGAGACCACTCCTCATCATCATCTCCCTAATGGCATCTAATGTCATAGAGAGCTCCTGCAGGGAGGTGGCGTTTCAGATATATTTCATCTGTGCATGAGTAGAAAGTTTAGAATCCAGGAAAAGGTTCTTGGGATGTAAATAAATGTTGAAAAGGATGCAGTATAGATGGGAGCGTGTGGATCGCACATGTGACCGGTACACTCTCTTACATTAAGGTGTTGATTACTACTCATTCAGAGAGGAATGAGCTGCTTTGGACCAGAGATATCTATGTCGAATACTGGGCTGTGGGGCCACAGTACATAATTGTATACAGTGTTTTCTAAATCCCAGTGGTTTGTCAGGTATTAAGTTAGAAGTGTTCTTATGTGTAAAGCGTTTGCACATTTTTTCTAACATTTCCAAGCAGTCACATATAGAATTATTTGCTCCTGCTGTGTAAATGCTGTTTCAGGTGCTAGACGGGACACTGGGGACAGGAACATCAGCACCATGTGATCGCCACTGATCAAGGTTGAACCCAATGTCAATGCCCTATTTCCTTTATTTTAGTTGATCAGTAGGTTTTACAACTATTTTCTATAAAAAAGCGTTCTGTCGTTTGAGATCCGAAGCCTATAGTTTTGAGAGTATATAAAAAGGTAGCTTTCAAATTGTGGTTTTCATAATTTATTCAGACTCTTACCTTAATTTTAATGGACTATCATTTGCAATCACTAGCTTCCCCTGCCACCAGCCATCAGGAGAGCATCAGTTGCAATAATACTTGTGCCAAATGCGGAACACGCTGTCTACATCATGGTACCAGGAACTCTGCGAAAATGAGGCCGTGTTTCCAAAACGATCCTTTATTTCACAATGATACAAAGCTGAGATTCAGAGTATTGAATCCTGCAAGGGAGAGCTTTGCAAATACTGGTCGGGCTTTTCAAGAGGATATTATTGTCTTGATATGCACAAAGCAGCGAACTCATTTAGAGGACATAGGACCGATTTTAAAATGTGTACACGTTTTTTTGATTTGCATAGGCTACACTGGCGCAGGTGCAATTTTGCACTTACTTTTCTACTTCCAGGCACATTCAAACACAGTTGAACACGGTGATCAGTACAAAATTGCGTTTTGCACCAGTCTATGCTTAAAAATGTTGGGACTTTCCACATAAGGTGGTTTTAAATGCCGCCTATAAGGTGTGGAAAGCCGTGCGAAAACGCTACCGACTTGAAAGGGTCTCCCATTATACTCCGTTCGTAGCCACAGTGCTATTGCCATCTATATTTTGGGATAGGACTATTGACAGATGGCGGATCAAAGGCATCCAATATATTGGAGATCTCTATGCTAATGGGACCTTGATGTCTTTTGAGATGCTAGCTGAGAAATATTGCCTCCCTAGATCTGAATTTTTTACATATCTACAAATTCGTGATTATCTATGCAAAAGCTGATGGAGGATTGAATTGAATCCTTTAGTCGAGGCGGTGCGGAAGAATGCGCGCATCGGCATCTTATACAACTTATTATTAGACACTCAGGGCGGTGATCTGGATATGCACAACATCAAGTGGGACAATAGGTTAGGGTGCCAAGGTACTCGGGTGGAACACTCCATTGATCTGGCTGGGAGGTTATTGATGTCTGCTAATCTTCGTTCACAACACTGTAAGACTGTGTTTAACCTCTACTACACTCCAGCTAGGTTGCTAAAATGGGGAGGGGCAAATGATGGAAGGTGTTTTCGATGTGGAACTGAGGATGCAGAAATTGTGCACATTTTTTTTACTTGTAGGCACCTAAGTAACTTTTTGGAGCACCTAGAGAAATTTTTAGCGGAAATCATGGGGGGTACAGTAAGACTGTCTGCTTCCCATCTGCTGTTGGGGGTGGCTGAGAGTGACAGGTGTGATCAGTTGGAATATAAATTCCAATACTTGATTTTCTTAGCTACAGCCATAGCCAGATTATGCATTGCTTCAATGTGGCTTCAGAAAGATGCTCCGACTTTTGAACTATGGAGGGCCAGATTTTTTACCATTTTTAATCTAGAGCATAGTTTATATGCCCTGAAAGGCTCCAGAAAGAGGAAATTGGGCATGGAGATATGGGGGCCAGTGTTGGCATATATGGAAGAATGATGATTTGCATCTGGGTGTAACCTCTAATTATCTCGCATTTGCACTTTAAGGAATTGTTATGGATTTGAGCTTGATAATGATGAAATATGCACTGTATGTTATTAATTAGCTAACTACTGCCTAACCATCTTTCTTATGTTTTAGGACTGTGTTTTTTAAGGCTGCTGGTTTTATATCTGTAATGTAACTATCATGGATTAAAAAAAAATTAAAAAAAAAAAATGTTGGGACAAACGTTAGTGCAAAACTGTAATGGCACCAGTGTAATATCAGCAGTAGGCCTGGGCGAAGTACTACGCTACGCTCGCGTAGTTTGCGAAGTTTGCGCTACTTCGCACTACGCGAATTGCACGTAGCACAGTGCAAACACGCGTAGCGTAGCGGTCATTTTTTGCTTGCTCGCGGTCCTCAACGTCAAGTTGGCGACCGCGAGCAAGCAAAATGACATCCCGGCGAGACTTTTTCCTCGTTCGCGATCAGCAACATCAAGTTGCCGATCGCGAGCGTGGAAAATAAACCTCCCGGCGAGATTCTCAACGCGGGGAGGTCAGGTTTCTCATTGCGAGTGGTCGCGTATGCTCGCGACCGCTCGCGATGAGAAACTACCAGTCCGCGTTGAGAAGCTGCCGCTCGAGTAGAAATCTACTCGAGCGGCAGCAAATCGACCGCTTGCACTGTGCAAGAAGCCGTTTGCAATGATTGCACAGTGCGGACAAGCATCCGGCACTGTGCAATCAGTGCGAACAGCATTTTGCACAGTGCACTACGCAGTTCGCGTAGCTATGCGTAGCTTGCGTAGTGCGAAGTGCACTTCGCGTAGCTTCGCGTAGCGCTACTACGCGAACTACGCCCAGCCTCAGCAGTGCAGAAATATTGATGGAAAACGGCGCCGTCTTTGTTGTAAAAAATAGAATTAGCGAGAATGTAATTGCCTCGTGGCAACAGTGTCTACAGGGTCTGTTATAGGTGATAACTAAGCACACCATCAGCAGATTTTCTGATAATGCAGACACACTCTTTCCAATCTTGGGAAGATTATTTTACTCTAAAATGTAGCAATAAACTATGTCTCCTGCAAGCAACAGAGGCACGCTGTAAAATCACCTTGAACGAACGCGGAGCACTTTGACCAGATGCCAGCTACACCAAACGGATCATAATGCAGGCAGGGAAGGTCAGCTGCAGTGTTGTTTTCTAACAGAAATAGTGCCAAGAGGTCGGTAACAGCTGGGATTAAACAGAGTGCGCACGCACAAAAGTCTCCACGGTTCTGTAAATGCAAAGAAAGCCAGGACAAGAGTGCGCGCGCATAATCAGCCCCAGCCGTGCATCTGTGACTGTGAGCTTACTATGTCCCAAAAATAAGCTACGACAGTATGACACTTCTCCAACCTTTGGGGTTTACTCACCGCAATAAACGTACTCCACAGTTAGAGATGGCGTTATGCACAAGGTATGTTTCTCTGATTCTCGACAAAAGGCCTGAATGAAGAGAGTAAATAAAATAAGTGGCCCCAGAGTCGCCATTCTCAACTCCTTCCCGACAGTAAAGAGGAACAAGTTAAGGTTTCGTTATTATTAAGCAGCGCTCCACGCAGCTTTTAAACAAAAGCACATTAACTCTTTCAGATAATGATTATTTCAGTGGCTGAAATCCGGAAACAAACACAGACAACGCCAATAGTTCAGGCCCGGTTCTAGAGGGTGGGCCAGGCTCACCCAAGGAATACCCTGGCCCACCCTAGGCCATTCAGAACTGAAAAACAAGCGTTTTTCACACTAATGTTTCAATGGGGCGTGAAGCCCTGTGGGCTGTGCCTTGTTGTTTATTTAAATATTACCACCATTGACATATGTTAGTTTCAGACCAGGGGAGTGGTGTGACATTTTGCAGGGATTTTAGCTGCTACGATGTACAAATGAACAGCACGGACATCCTGAACACTTTCACTCACTCACACTAAAGAGGCTGCAGGCTCCCATCATATGGTTCCTAGGAGATGAAAACAGTGATATAACAGAAACGCTTTGCAAAGGATTTTCCTTTTCCCAGAACAGTGCAGCCGCGGCTGGCACAGGTAAACGCGGAGGGCGGGGGCAGGGTGTGAGGGGGGAAGTCGACAGACGATGGAATAGGTATAATTAAATAAATAAATAACAACTATTCCGTCGTCTATCGGCTTCCCCCTGCCTCGCCCTGCCCCGCCTCACCCCGCTTATGTGTATATAAATGTGTATATAATTAGGATAAAGATTTACTCGGGGTATGTTTTATTTTCTTCCTGCTTTGAGCCTATTACTAACTTGCAGCATTACATGAAAAAAAAAAAATGGAAAAAGTTAACAAAAGAAAAGTTTTAGCTTGTCATTGGCCAAATGAAAGAACATTCTACGCATCATTACATTAATTCATACAACATTCATATGTATGTAGATAATTACAAATGATAGAATGATTCCTTCTGCAGGGCGCTATGGGCAGGCCTACTGGAATTATGTGATTGTGCAGATGCTGTGTTTTTCTCATAGTTATGGATTTGCCACATAATCCATTATCTTCTGCATAATCCGCAGATTTAAAAAAAAAAAGTTTCTAGTTCAAACGCTACTAAAAAGACAGCAACATGTATTGATGCACAGTGGAAGGTCCTTTCCAAAGGAAGACTGGTCACCTTTCTGTTGCTTATTGCTATATTTAGGTGTTAAACTGGTACCAGCGAGGTGCATTCTGAGCCCAGACAATGTTAACAAGTGTAAAAATAATTGAATAATACTGTCACAAAATGTGCCGCATCACGCTGCATAATTTGCCTTTTCTTGTCTCATAGTTTAGTCAAACCTGACCAATAATTTAGCCTTCCCCTGCTGCATAATTCCAGTGGCCCTGCCTATCTGTAACCAGTAAGACACTTTAATGATTCTCAGCATGGTCATCTCAGGATTTCATTCTTATGAGGATGATAAAATGGGTGTCTCATGGTCGACTAATAGGAACACTTGTGGCAAAGTATCAGGTAGAAGATTCCATACAAAAAACAAGTGGCTTTTAACAGACTTTAAAGTTATAGCTGCTACAGGCTACAAAACATAAGGAAAAAACTGAAATTTAAGGAACACAATCTAACCAGTACTGAAACATAGTTGAAGTGTTTTTTAAAAGAAAAAGCATTATAATACTATCATTAATACATCAGTTATTACTAAACTATGCAGTAACTTGTATTGTGTAACACTGATGAACATTCAGAATTAGTTGAGCATTTCTTATAGCACTATTATGTTTTTTTCAAAGCACCTTATCTGATGTATTTCGGTACATTTGACATATGAGTTTCAAGGTTCATAGTGTGCACCCAAGGTGTCCTTAACTCGTGCTGAAAACTTTAGATTAAATTAGTGTCTAAGCAGAGCTACGTAGTGCACAGTATAGTGTTGTCTAGTCTGAGGATATATGCTTCTATGTTTGTTTAGTAATAGGCACAGCAGTATTGTTTTCCTGAATGAATAAAGCTCCTTTTATGGTCAGTTCACTTGCTACATGCTAAGCACCATTTACGCAATTCTTGCCAAATACAGGTTACAAAACACCCAAACAACTAAATATTAAGGTGGTGATGGAATTGCTAGAAATTTCACCACTATAGGTAAGGCTACCAGAGGATGGAATGGCCAAAAGAAGCAACATCTCAGACAAAAAGACCTGGACAGACTCAAAGCTAGATGGGAGAAAGAGAGGCCCAATACAAAATGCATTATAGGATGAAGCATTTACCTACACCCCAGAGAGTTACCAGCTAGGTCTGGTTTCCCTAGGTCCAAATGAACATTTTCCATAGTGCACTACTCAAGGGTTCGGCTGTGCAAAGTTGGGTGAACTAATAACAAAATGTGTCCATGAAGCTGTGACTGAGTAGGTACTTTTGCCCACTCACTGAGGAGTTGCTCGATTATAGAGAAATACTGAGTGTAAGTTGAAAAGAAGCTGGGAGTTCCACTAGCAAAGAGAGAGATAGCACAATGATGGGCAGCCCACCACCACTAGACATTGAGAAATGTACCTCACAATATGGATTGGTGCATGGCATAGGTCAGGGTGGTATATAAAGGTAGAGGATGTCCTAAGAAATTTGAAAAAAATCTTGGGGGCTATGGGAGAAATATAATTGACTTGGCAAAATGAAAAGAGCACGTCAAGTAAAGTTGGAAGTTATGTACCATAGTGGTGTTAGCTAAATGCTTAGTCTTTGCAAGAACTAAAAAATGTATCATGCAAGTAATATTTCATAGATGAAACTACTTAAAACTGTACATGTGGATTATTGTGCCATTTTGCCTGCATTATTTCCGTATTTGATCATTACTGCCATATGGACATCTTGCAGAGACTCCACATTTTGCTTTTGTAATGTCATGAAAAGTTCACCAATTGTTAAAATGCACATAAAAATTAAAAAACTCAATACAATGTATATATATTTTTTAAAAATCTTCATCCTATATACTTTGAAATCCTTGAGTAAGGTTCACCTACCTTTGTGTATGTAACCAAATGTACATCCCTGGATGGTAGCCGAAATCTGGTAAACTTTATTAAAACATTGAAAATGTCTGGCCCAAAATAGATTATATATAATATCTACATAGGATACATATTAGGTAACTATGTAATATGGTCCAAATTTGGCATTGAGTTTTTCTGGTGACATCATAAACCATAAACTGAAGACTGAGTGGGTTGTAAATGTCATTAGAACTATAGGATGGCAATACAGGACCATATTAAATCTGATACTGTTATTTGGTGTTTATATTACTTGTTTATTTTTGTGTAATTAGCTTCAAAGGGCTGTTTACTTCTAAGTTCAGCTAACAATGACACTGAAGGGAATTAGAATATTTAAGTTTTTTTCACATTTCTTGAATAAAAGGTTAATAAAAACCAACAGAAACATTAATGGTGAGGGTCAGTGGATTTAGGCAATACTTTGGCTGCAGCGTTTAACACATATTTATGGATTTATTGTATTTGCCACAATGTGCAAAATTTGCAGTGTTCACCAAAAATTTTGTTTCTGAGATTGATGAAAAGAATTCTAGGCAAAGTGCTGCATAACTACCATTTTTGCTGCATAATTTAGATGTGTATAATTTGGTCCTCCATACCACTTAATCCTAGTCACCCTGACAGAGTTAAAACTTTGCCAAGTGAATTGGGGAATGCCATGATGATGATAAAATCCATATAACCGTGAAATATTTTCCATATTTCAAGGTTCCCTATGAATTATGGGTTTTATACTTTTGCATGTTGTGCAATAAAAGCTCCATGACATTCTCATTCTTTCTCTCTCTCTCTCAAAAAAACAAACATACACATGCATACATTCTGGGCTTATTGTATCGTATGCTTTTCAACATAAAATCTGCCAAAGCTTTTTCAAAAAATTGTAAAGCTGTAAAGTAGCCCTGTGTGGCAGCAGAAAAGTTTCTGTTGCTGCACATGACCAGGAGCAGGCTTCAGTCTTAACGTTCTGCATCTGCATGTTAAAGTTCTGACAAGCTACATCCTTCCCTTTTCCCAAGGTAGCTCTTTGGGTGGTGGTTATTATGTTAAAAATGTCAAAAGGTGACAGATGCCAACACCTAAAATATCAAATCTCTGAAATACTTACCGGTACTCATTCATCTTCATGGCCCACCCATGCTTCTATATGGCCCACCCAGAGAAAAAATCCTGGAGCCGGGCCTGGCTCAGCATTTAATTGGGCAATGCATGCAAGCACAGGTAGGAACAAAAGAAAAGGTGTGTACATGGAGGCTTAACAACCAGTGGCAGCTGGCAATGTTACCAGGGAGGGGTGTGGGGGGCGACATGTGGAGAAGTGTAATCTTGATCCCATTTGAGAAATCGTAGAAGTGCATCATAATTCTGAGTAGTCAGCACTCAAATATATTCTGTGTGATTAATATTACTAAGGATAGTGGAGTATTTCATATTTAAAGTGCCTCTTATGAAGAGTTTGGGTATAGAACGTGAATAATAAAGATCTATATAACATTTATAAATTAATGTAATAGGAGAAGTTAACTAAATGTGTCCCATGGTGAGGTTAATAGATTAGAATGTGAATGTGTAAACAAACATTTAAAATGTATAGGTGTAACAAGAATTATTTTCATGCAGGTGCATTTAGAATAAAAGCACAGGAAAGGAAATTGTCCTTTCTTAAAAAGACCCCTCACTCACCAACCTAGTTGGTGACATGCTTCATCATTGGGGTCCCACCCGAATAGCCGAATGCTATCCGGGTTGTGCTGCGACACCTGATTACAGTGGAGCTGGTTGTTTTGTGATGTGAAAGTGAGTGATTTAATGGTGGATTTATAGGCTTTCCACCCAGAAGGAGGGATTAAACGAAAATATCCCATGGAACTCAGTACTACCTAAATGACCTAGTATGCGCCTGAATTGTTCAATGCCAACACTCTCTTTTTAACATCCTTACAATGTGCCCTTGTTCTTGTCTGTCCTACCATCACTATTGAATGTATGACCCATTCAGTATGGAACCGGGAATTAAACAACATGAGTAAGTAATAGATCCAGCGATCCCATCACTCCCACATTAGTGATACACACAGGGATGCAGTGAGTACTGGATTTAATCTCACCTAAGAGCACTTGTCACTGTGACTGTATGCCTGACTAAATCGCCGTGCGCTTTAACATATCGCGGTGACTGAATGACTGATTATATCACCTTGAATCAGTAATTCTGACTTATTGCCAGACATATCACACAGCGTGCACTTTTCCCACCTTTGATTTACTGTGTGCTATCCACACATCATGCATGGCTTTATATGTGATTGAGATTGCTGTTCAATAACTTTATCGTTCCGCAACCAGTCTCGAGTCACAGAGTCCCTGAATACTCCCACCGATGTGCTGACGCCGACCACGTGACCACTAAGCCACACCCTCTGTTCGCACAACCCGGAAGCGCCTGCACTTAACCGGCATGGCTGCTCCGATGCGGTGATCCTACAGGGAGTGGCAACGGGTCCTTGTGGGTAGGCACAACAGCCGGTGAATAGCTCTACCAAGTAAGTACATGATTGAGATGCGGGAACCGACTCTCTCCCTACGTCCCTCGGGACCTTACTAATATTTTGGATTTTAACCAGATCGTACACAGAGTTATTTACCACGACCCCGACTCCCATGAAGCACGAGACCATCGCGTTTTTAGTAAGCCCCTTTTTTTCCCTTTCCCACGATCCCAGTTTTTCCCTTTTATAAACACGCTTGCAAATTACGCATGATTGCAATTTTGCCGCGCCCTCACTTATTTTAATGAGAGCGTCTAAACCCACTACGAATGTATGTTGTATGTGGTGTTTAACACAATATCCATGTACTTCATTGATACTTGCATGGGATAATTGACTGCATCGATGCATTTGCACTTCGAATTCACTAGGAGTGCACGAAAACACCCACCTGTATGATCACGATGTGTTGGTAAGACCAAAAACTTTTTGATGACCATCTGTGTCACTGAAATGAATGAATGCTCACCATAGTTCACTGCCTCCTCTGCCACGAGGCACACTTGGAGACATGTTCTATCCATATGCTACGTACAACGAGTGTTGGGAAACACGAGAGCACTTATTCCTTGAGCAAGCACATTACAGCGACTTGTATATTTTTTATTTGTTTGTCTGTGATTATATGTTTGTCTTTTCAGATAATTTCCCCTTTTTCGAACGGAACAAAAGGATACCTGACCGTGAGTACATGGTTAGGTTGTAGTGACCAAGGGCAGGGTACACCTTAGCGAGTGTATACCTCCCGGGTCACATTCACTGGTCCTGAAGAAAACCTAGTACTACCATTTATAGGTTGAAACATGTTGACCTTTTACTGCACCTTTTCATGCACTTTTTTCACTAAGAGATACCTGAGGGTCAATTTAACCTTCATGGCATCCTAATCATTTTTTAACATTGTCTAGTTGCCCCAGAATGAAGTTTTCTCAGTGGGTTATATCTGGCCAGTTTTTAACTAACACCATTAAATCACTCACTTTCACATCACAAAACAACCAGCTCCACTGTAATCAGGTGTCGCAGCACAACCGGATAGCATTCGGCTATTCGGGTGGGACCCCAATGATGAAGCATGTCACCAACTAAGTTGGTGAGTGAGGGGTCTTTTTAAGAAAGGACAATTTCCTTTCCTGTGCTTTTGTCCCAATACCATATAGACAGTGTGCTGTCTTTTGGTTATACTCCTTTTTTTGTTTTGATTATCTGACCCTAAGGGGACCAGGAGTATTTCCTTCAACCCTGTGAAAATCCCTTTCTCTCCTTTTTGTTTTGAGTATTATGGCAGCGCACAGCTGCGAGAGCGTTTCTCTTTACATATAGTGTTCTATCTGGGAAACTCTGGGAACATGGGGGTAAATCAAGGGTTGTCATACTCCAGCGAGGAAGTGGATGCAATTCTGGGCGATCCATCTCTATTCGCTGATGCCAGTATCGCACAAACGATTTCCCAGACCACTGATTGGGAAAAACTGACTGAAATGAAAAGAAATCGAATCAGAACAATATTACATGGGACTATCTTAAAAGAATATCTGAGGAACAACATGGCACCGAAGGGTCTACTTGTTACAAATGCTCCAAGAATTTTCCTTGACGATCCCGTGTTCAGAAAAGATTTGGCCCAAATCGCGTGGCATTGCACGCGCGACTGGATTGTATTGATCATTAAGACTGCCCTACGCCTCTCAGAGGCAATGCTCATTGAGATCCAATTGACGGAAGGCCAGATAAAAATGACCATCACTGGATATAAAAAAAGACTTGACGAATTAAACAAGGAGATAAATGAATACAAGGACAACCTTACATAGCAGAAGGTACAAAAATTCCAGAAAGACCTGAAACGTTTCTCCTACGTCAAGACTTATCCTTACTCTGATCCTGATTACACTCCCCCATTGAAATCTGATCGGGATTCAGATGCCTCCAGCACTGACTCCACTGGTAGCAGCAACTCCAGCCTGGGTAGTGGTAGACAGTCACCAATCTTGCGACAAGACCGCTGTCAGCGGCAGAAGAAAGGGTCCTAAACAAAGGACTGGGATTTGTCCCAACGACACACTTTGATAAATTCCATCTTCACTGCGAATTAGCCAGCTTTTTCAGAAAACTTAGACTTAAGTCTTTCTTCGAAAAACAGGGTGAGACGACTTTCACAGCTGACTCGAACGAAACTGGGCTGCGTATCAAGTCCACTTTTACCCCACCACCACACACCATCCCGGTGAAGATAGCTACCTTTGAACAAGCTGTCTTTAAAGACATAGAACAATTAGACATCAAACAACCATTTGTCAACATGAGCAGAGAGGAGAACTGTGCCCTGAATAGCCTGAAATCATGTGACACCATTGTAATAAAACCGGCGGATAAAGGGGGTGGGGTGGTAGTTCAAGACAAAGAGGCTTACCAGGCTGAATGCCTAAGACTCTTATCTGACAACAGCAATTACCAACCATTACCACATGACCCAACCGATGAGCTTAAACAAGAAATTAGGTCTCTTGTGGAACATGCTGAGACAATGGGACATCTCAAAACAGGAAGCTGACTTTTTGTGTAATAGTGAGGGCAAGATCCCATACTTCTATACCCTACCCAAAATGCATAAGAACAAGATTCCCCCACCAGGCAGACCCATTGTATCTGGGATTGGGTCATTGCTCGAACCCTTGTCACGATTCTGTGATTTCTTCTTCAAACAACTGGTACAAAACACCTCTACCTACCTACACGATACAAAATGCCTCCTGAAATTACTCCAAGACCTTGTAGTGGATGAAAATACCATCTTGATAAGCTTTGACATTGAAAGCCTATATACTAGCATCCCACAGGACGATACTTTGGAAGTACTACAAATAGCCCTGAATGAAATACCATGGACATACAGGACACCTAAGACCTTCATCCTGGAATGTGCCAGACTGGCCTTAAAAAGGAATTACTTCAAGTTTGAGGGGGCCCTCTACCTTCAGACGGGGGGGACTTCAATGGGGAGCACATTCGCTCCAAGTGTAGCAGGACTCGATGTCTTTAACTTTGAGAAAAAATTCATACTTAACAATCAGAATCCCTTCTACACCAATATTGTCTTTTGGAGAAGATATATCGATGACGTCCTCGCCATTTGGCAAGGACCGGTCGAGACCCTAAGGGATTTTGTCCTATGGATCAACACTTGTGACCGAAACCTGAGGTTTACCCATGGACCCCACAACTATGATATTCTTGGATGTAGTTATCACCAAAGAGAATGGCCACTTGGAGACCAAAACCCACCACAAACCCAGTGCTAAGAACAACCTACTCAGATTCGACAGCTTTCATCGCAGACCGCTAAGGGAGAATTTACCCGATGGGCAATATCTAAGACTGCGTCGCAACTGTAGTAAAACCGCAGACTACCGTAGCCAGGCGAAGGAACTGACTGAAAAATTATCTGATAGAGGCTACCCGGAGAATATCCTCAGAAAGTGTCAAAAAAGAGCATGCAATCAACCAAGGGAAGCTCTCCTTGAAGATAAAACACAGATGGATGGAGCAATTCCTCTCACGTGTGTCACCACATACAGCACAGCTTCTAATTACATGACCAGATCTATCAACAAACATTGGTCCATTATCAATACGGGTAATCTCCATTGGGAGAAACCGGTATTTTCCTTCAAAAAGGTGAGGAGCCTAAAGGACTCTCTGGTAAAAACACGTCCAAAGGAACCTAGACCAGAAACAACTCCCACTATACTGAACGCGTGGGGTCTACCGAATGTTGTAGGACACTATCAGTGTGGTAACTGTAGTGTCTGCCACTTGACGAGCAACACAAAAACATTACCACTGGAACAAGGGAAAATATGGACTCAACGAGCCCATACGAACTGTAACAGCACCAATGTGGTATACCTGATAAAGTGCCCTTGTAATCTGCAATATGTGGGCATGACATGCAGAAAAATCAAACAGAGAATATGCGAGCATCGCAGTACAATTAGATGTAAAAGACCCACAACGAAACTTACTGAACACTTTCTCCTAAGAAACCACACACCAAATGATATGAAATGGACCGTAATTGAACAAATTAAAATGGGTCCAAATGTGCAACAAAGACTATTTGAAAAGGAGCAACGGTGGATTTATAGGCTTTCCACCCAGAAGGAGGGATTAAACGAAAATATCCCATGGAACTCAGTACTACCTAAATGACCTAGTATGCGCCTGAATTGTTCAATGCCAACACTCTCTTTTTAACATCCTTACAATGTGCCCTTGTTCTTGTCTGTCCTACCATCACTATTGAATGTATGACCCATTCAGTATGGAACTGGGAATTAAACAACATGAGTAAGTAATAGATCCAGAGATCCCATCACTCCCACATTAGTGATACACACAGGGATGCAGTGAGTACTGGATTTAATCTCACCTAAGAGCACTTGTCACTGTGACTGTATGCCTGACTAAATCGCCGTGCGCTTTAACATATCGCGGTGACTGAATGTCTGATTATATCACCTTGAATCAGTAATTCTGACTTATTGCCAGCCATATCACGCAGCGTGCACTTTTCCCACCTTTGATTTACTGTGTGCTATCCACACATCATGCATGGCTTTATATGTGATTGAGATTGCTGTTCAATAACTTTATCGTTCCACAACCAGTCTCGAGTCACAGAGTCCCTGAATACTCCCACCGACGTGCTGACGCCGACCACGTGACCACTAAGCCACACCCTCTGTTCGCGTAACCCGGAAGCGCCTGCACTTAACCGGCATGGCTGCTCCGATGCGGTGATCCTACAGGGAGTGGCAACGGGTCCTTGTGGGTAGGCGCAACAGCCGGTGAATAGCTCTACCAAGTAAGTACATGATTGAGATGCGGGAACCGACTCTCTCCCTACGTCCCTCGGGACTTTACTAATCTTTTGGATTTTAACCAGATCGTACACAGAGTTATTTACCACGACCCGACTCCCATGAAGCACGAGACCATCGCGTTTTTAGTAAGCCCCTTTTTTTCCCTTTCCCACAATCCCAGTTTTTCCCTTTTATAAACACACTTGCAAATTACGCATGATTGCAATTTTGCCGCGCCCTCACTTATTTTAATGAGAGCGTCTAAACCCACTATGAATGTATGTTGTATGTGGTGTTAAACACAATATCCATGTACTTCATTGATACTTGCATGGGATAATTGACTGCATCGATGCATTTGCACTTTGAATTCACTAGGAGTGCACGAAAACACCCACCTGAATGATCACAATGTGTGGGTAAGACCAAAAACATTTTGATGACCATCTGTGTCACTGAAATGAATGAATGCTCACCATAGTTCACTGCCTCCTCTGCCACGAGGCACACTTGGAGACATGTTCTATCCATACGCTACGTACAACGAGTGTTGGGAAACACGAGAGCACTTATTCCTTGAGCAAGCACATTACAGCGACTTGTATATTTTTAATTTGTTTGTCTGTGATTATATGTTTGTCTTTTCAGATAATTTCCCCTTTTTTCGAACGGAACAAAAGGATACCTGACCGTGAGTACATGGTTAGGTTGTATTGACCAAGGGCAGGGTACACCTTAGCGAGTGTGTCACTGGTCCTGAAGAAAACCTAGTACTACCATTTATAGGTTGAAACATGTTGACCTTTTACTGCACCTTTTCATGCACCTTTTTTCACTAAGAGATACCTGAGGGTCAATTTACCCTTCATGGCATCCTAATCATGTTTTTAATATTGTCTAGTTGCCCCAGAATAAAGTTTTCTCAGTGGGTTATATCTGGCCAATTTTTAACTAACACCATTAAATCACTCACTTTCACATCACAAAACAACCAGGTCCACTGTAATCAGGTGTCGCAGCACACCCAGATAGCATTCGGCTATTCGGGTGGGACCCCAATGATGAAGCATGTCACCAACTAAGTTGGTGAGTGAGGGGTCTTTTTAAGAAAGGACAATTTCCTTTCCTGTGCTTTTGTCCCAATACCATATAGACAGTGTGCTGTCTTTTGGTTATACTCCTTTTTTTGTTTTGATTATCTGACCCTAAGGGGACCAGGAGTATTTCCTTCAACCCTGTAAAAATCCCTTTCTCTCCTTTTTGTTTTGAGTAGGGTGCATTTAGAATGACATCTTTTTAATTCTCTGCATTTCATACATGTATTAGGAAGCTGCATTTATTGTGTGTGTAGAAATGTGCAGGTATTCTGTAACCTGGTGAACTGTTAAAGTTGACTAGAGTGGGCCTCAAGAAACAGTATAGTTCATGCTCACATTAAAATTTAACATATAATTCGTATTTAACCTTCAATGGAGAATGCATTTCCTTGTATTTTGTTTCCACTACAGGTATGAATAAAACCTCATTAGTTAGCATAGAAGGGTTTTGTTTTCATTAGATAGCAAGGTATGAGAAGATGAAGTTAGCAAGGAGGAGCATGGTAACGAGCGAGGAGGTGAGTTCTCATGGGAGAGGAGAGGAATGACCAAGGACAAACTAAGTTGCAACTTATCAATGTGGGAAATGTACTGGCAGGATGGTTCTACAGGGGACAAAGTAAGATCAGGCAGACCTACGGCTCCAGTTACCACAAGGAAATTTCTTTGAAGCTTGGAGTAAAGAAACAAGCCCTGGGTGGGTGGAGCCTGGAGGACAGGGATATTTTCCAATGGTCCTTTCAAACTGCCAGCTTGATTCTTCCCAGAAAGCTTTGCATGGGTTTTGTCAGCCAGCTGATTGCTTCCAGAAAATGCCAGTCATGTGGTGAGCTGACGTAGCATCCCTGGACTATGTGTAAATGGATGAGGGTCTTGGGTGCTTGGTAGGTGCAGGGATTGAGAGTTGTCTAGCGTGAGGATTATGGGATGCTGTTGTGGGAAGACCTCAGGTCAGGAGACTGTCAAGGGCTAGACTGGAGGGCAGGTCCAGATGCTTAGAGCGCACTGCTGCTCAAAAGGAGGATAAAGCAGCAGTACTTAAGGGTTGGGAAGGTGCCCCTGAAACCACTAAGAAATTTGCATCTAAAATTTAAAGCACTCTGTATGGCTGAAGTGTGCCAAAAGGAGCAAAAGGACACAAAGCCCACTTGATTTGGCTCTAAGTGGCCATGGTTATCTTCAAAAATACCTGCCACTCGTGCAGCACTGAAAGCCCCTCGGCGAATGCCCTAGGAATCGGGGGCACCTGCCGCATCATCAGATACCTAGTCGTATCTTCAAATCATCCTCAGGGAGCCCACAGCCATCCGGGTCCCTCTTGGGGAGCAGAAGCACTGTTGTGCTATATTCCAGAATGCCCCCTTGAGTTAGGGTTGGGGTCGGAAAAAAATATTCGCCAGGTGCCTGGGCAGCCTCCACGTCTGCTCTGAGTGACTCTGTGACACAGGGGGCTTCGCAGGCACAGAGTAAGTGGATGTGCTGCTTCCCACCTCATTTCCATGCTCAAGACCAAGCAACGAAAAACGTGGAAAGAAGGAGGAATGCCGTCTCATAGACCAGCATCTAGAAGTGCTTTCTGGGCTGGCAGAGAGTCAGCATGGACTGTGTGGAATTTGGGGCTCCCTTACAATCCCTAGTATTTAGGGCAGGTTTAGCAGCATGTGCAGCAAATAGGAGAAAGGAAAATTAAATTTATTCATCACCTGAATTGTCCTGCAGCCAGTGTGAAGGATTGTCCCATGGCCCTTCTAATCTACATATTGTTTTTGCTCAGAAGTGCTGTATTGTGTTATGGGGCCAATCAGGAGCAATGTTTGGCTCATTGTAACCACCCCTACATTTTTAGGAAAGTCAGTACCCTATGTCTACCATGGTGGAGAATTGCTAATCCTGGGGGAGGTTTAGGCGACTTTTAAGCTCTTCGAGGGTTGATATTTTGTATGTCCTATGTGAATGGAAGAATAGAGAATGATACTCCTGCAAATTGTACTCATAAATGCTCTCTCAGCTGTTCAATCTTCGATTATGTGATTGTACCGTTTACTGCATTTAGCATGATCTCAGATATGAATGTTCATGATAACCCCTATAGTGATCATAAAGCCATTTTTTGCTTGATTTAGTACTGAAGGAAGTAGGGCCCTGAAATGTCAAAGATACAGCAGTAAGGTTTGAGAGATCAAATGGTAGAACTCATTGGAATACCAAGTCAACTGGTAGATTGAAAGAATCTTTGGCAGCATTAATAGTAGAGCTACAGTTTTTGTTTCCTGAGCCACTACTCAAGTATGAAAATTGTATGAAGCTCTTGGGAGCTACTTGAAAAAATGAAACAATTCAGTTTCGTTAAGAACACCACATTCCAACCCTGCCATTCACTTAAATAGGGAGATAAATAGACTAGTGAGGAGTCAATTCATTTTTTTCTCAGCCGAAAGCAGCAAATTAATCAATCTCTTAAAAAGAAGGCAGAGACTGAAATTGTCCTTCAAAAAAGAGAAGGACGATCATAATTAGTTTCAGTTAAATGAAGCTGCAGAGCAGAGCTGCTAAAAAATTTGGGGAAATTATTTCTAATTGTTGCAGCTCTGGAATAAAATCCCTCCCAATTCCAATAAAGGAATCTGAATGGAGTGTTTACTTAGATGAATTGGAGTCATGTAATGCTGGTGCAGAGTTATCTTCTATTCCTTTGCCTGATCTTCACTCTTCTCCTTCAGTATGTGGTGCTCCTACTATGAAAGACATTGAGGTTATAATTAAGGGAAGGAGATCTTCTGGGTTAATGGGGCCGAATGAGATTCCCATCAAAGTTATTAGGAGGGAAGCATCTCAATGGCACACGCTCCTCACATCTCTTTTTTGCATATTGCTATCAACATGGAGTAGCCCCTCCTTCCTGATCTATAAGGATCCTAATACCACTACACAAAAAGGGCCCTAGAAATCTCCTGTGTAATTACTGCCAAATTGCCCTGCTTGGTGCGGTAGGGATAATATTTGCCAAGGGCATCTTGGAACATCTTTCCGAGTTTCTAATCCTCACCACCTCATCCGACGTAGGAGATGCAGAGGTCGCTCCTTCTCCTACCTAGCAATGAAGACATGGAATGAGCTACCCTTTCATCTACAGACCTCCCCATCTCTTTCAGAGTTCCAAAAGTTCCTGAAGACCTGGCTATTCAGCTAATCAACTGGACCCTGCCAGCACCTGGATACTCTCATGGAGTGATAAGAAGTGGTCTACAAATCTACTGATAGATTGATTGATTGAGTGTGTTAAAGAGAAACAAATTCTTCCTATAGAACAAGTGGGCTTTGGGAAGAAACATTGTATGCTTGATAATATTTTTATGTTGAAGCTCATAGTAGAACAGTATGTTTCTATTTGCGGGCTTAATGTATATGCTGCATTCATTGCCTTCTCCACAGCTTTTGATCGGGTGTATCACACAACATTATGGAAAACATTGATGAAGTTAGGTATGCCCGAAACGCTTCTTACATTAGTTATTGCTCTTCATTCTTCCACTTGGTGTCAGGTGCTACTGAGTGGGGATCGGGGCCTGACCTCCATAATTCCAACTAAAAATAGATTGAAACAGGGTTGCTTGTCGGCACAACTCCTTTCTTCATTTTATGTTTCAGATCTTCCTGATAGCTTAGCAAACAGTAAGGGGGATGCCCTTAGTATTGGTGGCCGTCCTTTTCCCTGCTTGATGTATGTGAATGATATAGTTATCCTAGATTTAACTCCCATGGGTTTGAACTATAGGTTGGCTTCTTTACAGCAGTTTGTTAATCTTCATTTAAAAAAATTAATGTATCACAAAGTAAGGTACTGGCATTTAAAGGTAGAAAAGTCAGGAAGACCTGTAATTATGAATGGGTTTTGGATGCAGAGAAGCTGCGGGTACTAAAATCATATTCTTTTTGGGGAACATTATGACAGGCACTACAAGCGAAAAGGATCACACCAACTACTGTTCCTCCAAGGCCTCATCACATGCCAATGGGCTAAGAGCCTTTTATAACGATATGGGTCGGAGACACTGTTATGATTCGTAAATGTACCCCAATATAGGCTTAGGTAGTCACCCAACCTTTCACCTATATTTATTTCTCCTGCCATTACACTACATAACGGGTTTGGTATTGACCTTTTACATAGTTAAGGTGCTGCATTAATGTTGTGTGGTTTTCCCAGAAAACTAACCTCATTTATTATGTATGAGGATTCTCGGAATCACAGCAGGACTACCATCTTCTGCATAATAACTATGCATAAGGGTCATCCCTTTCGTCAGCCTCGATCGACATGACACAGCAAGGTAGAACCTCTGAGGGTACCTTTTGGGTATATATACACCATATCTTTGCTGTGGCAGGCATAGGAGAAAGACTTCTATGCTGACACACTGACGCGAGACGCTGAGGTTCCTGCACTCAGACACTCCAGCTCGCAGTGGTCTGACATCCCTCGCGGGTTGTCCATCTCGAGACCAAGACGGGGTCCCACAGTCTCTCACTTCAGGTAATGGGGTTGGCTTCTGCCTAGGGGGATTCTTGGCTCTACACCTACATACATGCTAGGTACACTTAGGTACATCTAGTTAGGGTTGCATCGTAGGAGTACGCATTATTACTGTCATGTATTTATATACCTGCCTGCATTCATTGTTTTAGCACTATGGTAGGAATCTACCATCCTTTTACTCTGTTGGTGCTTATAATCATTTATATTAGTTTCTGTCTTATGGTTGTTTCAGCACACCTATTTTACACTAGAATGAGGCTGGTTCAATAAATGCTTATTGAAAAACGTCCCCACCATTTATTCTGTGTATCTCTTTCAGACAAAGTGAGCACGAGTAACTGAGAGAAAAAAGTACTGTACTGTTTCCACGATCCCTGATGGGACAGAGTTGTCATGTTCGATAGTTGCCAAGAACTATTCTCTCCTTGGTAAGAGGAGTTTACAGTGGCACTGTGAGCTAGCTGGTATACAGGCGAACATACCCGGTAGGGGTGTCTGGAATCAGTCTGGACACCAATCCCACAGTCTATGTTGTCTAAACGTGCAGATCCTATATAGGTTTATAGGAACTATACAACAACACTTCCTGCACTTACTATCCGTAGCTTGTCTTGTGCAATACTTTTTTGATCTAAAGTGATCAAAATAAAGTTCTTCTGACCGACTGGCTATCTGTATATAAGGCAAAAGTTCCCCAACATTATTATATACCATTGAAACAATTATTTGCTGAAGTGGTATTTTAGAGAACCTTGCTGTGTAAATTGTGCAATTTTAACTCGTCTGTTCCGGTTCCCGCGTTAAGACTGGAATTTGGCTAAACAAGTTGCTATGTGCAAGGATTGGCTAGCATGGTTTGGTGGGGGTTTCAGCTTACGAAGAGCAAAGAGGATTCATTGAGGGGCTTTCTGAGCTCCGAAATATTTGGCTCAGAAACAGAAAAATATGCATTTTCCAGATATCCTGAAAATGCCTTAATCCAATTTGACTTAAAGCAAGCTTCACTGGCCTCTTTTTGTCATATTCAACTCAAAAGCTTTTTAAAACATTCATCCAGTTTTATTAGCCAATGGTTGGATGTAAAAAAACGTCTTCGTCAATATTAGACATTATTGCGTATGAATTTGTGTCCTTTAAATGTTTTAACAGCGAACTGGTCTAACTCCAGAGACAAAGAGAAAGTGTGTAATCTGTGCAATATGAGTACTCAGTATTTTAATCATGTACTATTTGTCTGCCCCGCTCTGATCCGTCTGCGTTGTTGCATCCAGTGGCCAATGTTTTTAAAGAATAATATTAAGACAGTTGCAGCGACACAACAATTTCTCTTTTTTCCTAAAATTAGGTTATTTGTATAAAAGTTTAAAACAATTGTAAATGTATTTTAAATGTATATTAATGCGATTAATATCATTTGTCATATTATCTCGTTTTATGTGGACCTCTTTTGAGTTCCAGATCATGAATACATTTGAATTGAATTGTGTGGATTAATTGAGTTTCAGGGTTTTCAATAGTTACTAAGCAATCTGATTTAGTAACAGAAACATGATTTCCATTGAAATATGCACCGTTTTGTACTGTTTGCTATGGAAAATATGTCAAAACTCATAGGTAAGGCTTTTTATAGTGAAAATAGTGTTGCATTTTTGTCATAATGTTCTGGAAGGCTAAATAATATGGAAATGTTTATATTTCATTCTTAAATGCATGGTGACATCCTAGGACAAAGCCAGCAGGTCAGGATTTTGATAAGTGCATACATCATGATTTGCTGTAAGCGTACATGGAGGTATGATGTTTCTAAGAGTCATAGTGTGTTAACAGGTTAGGGGGTTCTTTGAGTATTACAAATCTTTGTTACTATATATATATATATACATATGTGTGTATGTGTGCATGCGTGATTGCAGAATATTTTGTGTTACATGTATTAAAGTACTTTTCCTTTTTAAAGAAATAGACCTAACTGGGCATGGATTTCTTGAGTACTGTTTGTTGCGTTGCTGAGTTCTGAGTTTCTTGCCCAGAGCCCCTAACTGAGTAAGACTGGAACATCGCCACCTGGCTACGCTGAGATTCACATGTTAAAAGGGATACTTGGGGGCTGATTACGATGGCGGGTGGACTTGGTCCGCCCGCCACCGTAGCGGTGATTGGGACCTCCCGCCAGACATGCGGCGGTCCCACCACTGCAATTAGGATGCCCCCGCCATATTGGCAGGCGCATCCTGGGCCTTTAACATTGCGGGCGGTGCTGCTGGCTGTAGCACCGTCCACAATGTTAAAGGTGCTTGCACCGCATTTCCCTGCACCACGTGGCAGGCACCACGCGGTGCCTGCCACTTGGTGCATGGAAATGCAGGGGGGTACCATGGGTACCCCCCAGTGCAGCGACACCCCCCCACAAGGGGGGCCCGCAACGGGCCCCCAAACCCAATCCCCGCCAGCCTTTCCATGGCGGCATCGCCGCCATGGAAATGTCTCCTAAAACCCACATCCCAATATGGCGGACGGTGCCTGCTAGGCACCGCCACCATATTAGTGGCCCTGCTCCGCCCGCCAGGCAATCAGTGCGATTGTCACCGGCGGAAAAGCGGCAGACGGACTTTGCGTCCGCCGCGATACCCACCGCCATCCTAATATGACGGTGGGTAATTCTCAATGTGATGGCGGAACGATCGCCACCGCTGGCCCGGGGGTGGCGATCGTTCCGCCATCGTAATGAGCCCCTAGGTTCTCAGTTTGAGAGTCCGCAGTACGAGGCCCAGAAACACAGGAAGCATTAAACTCTATTTGTCACAATGGGGCCCAGTAATTTCTGACTTCCCTGGGACCCGCCAACCTGGATTTCTCACACTATATAAATTCCAATAAAATACAATTCAGTGTAATGATTTCTTATTATGATAGCTTATGCATTCACCAAATAGTCTCGGCTACATTCCGAAAACATTGCACACAGGCTCGGACACTAACAGCTGCCAATCATAACCTGTGAGCAACACCAAACCTGCCATGTGCTGCCTCCAAGTTCCAGCTCTTCAGTCTTTTAAGTCCCCTACACTAGAGCCCAGCACCTACAAGCCTTATTTTGCAGAGTTCAAAATCACTCTGAAAAATCTTTTTGCTGCAGCTTGAACCACATTAAGGGTAACTGGCATACTCTGTTATAACTATGAACATTACAGGCCTTTATTTTCCCTTAGCTAGTTGATATGTTTTTCTCCACCAATAAGATTCATATATTGATGCAAATTATCCAAACCTAACTGTTAATTTTCCTAACTTTGTTAAAAACCATACTTTTGTTTCCTATGTATCACCATTGATGCTACAAATTTGCATACGATTGAATCTGTAAGTCTGGGACGTCATTTGGAACTCTAATGTAGAATACTCTATGTTATTGACAACTACCCACCCGCAAATTTCTGTGATGTATGCCCAGAGATCCTCTTCCATTGATGAGCTGATTCCATGAAATAATTGGGCTGGGGAAATGGGTGAGCAAGTGAAACCTGCATAACATGGCCTAATCCTCCTCACTTCACCTCCACTGACACTTATGTCAGACCCTAATGTAGAAACACCATGTTATTGATAGCTATCCATCTACAAATGTATGTTGTGTATACCCAGAGATCCTCTTCCCCTGTTGAGCTAATCCCATGAATCAACTGTGCATGAGAATAGGAGTCAGGGATGAGTCAGTGAGTCAAGAACTACATGGTGTGACCTCAGCTTACCTCCAATGATCTGGATGTTAAAACCTACGTACACCTGGAGCACTGTAAGTAAGTAATAAATGTGTTTCAATTAATAAACATTGTTACAAAACCATGCACAGTTTATCCTTTCGATACCTTGTTTGTTGGTACTAAAACATCAACATTTAATTTAATTAATTTGATATTAATACGATAAAAAAAAAATGAGAATCGAGCCATTAAAACTGTGGGTATATTTTCCATCTTAAAACAGCAGATAAATTTCAACGGTATTGTCTTGGCCCCAGACTTGTCTTTCACTAACCTTTGGAGTTGTCGTGCAAATTTTCCTACCCTTGCCAGTCTATTGGAATTTTCAAGTTAAAAAGGAGTCCTATTGCTTCTATACAAGTGCGGGTGCCGTACTTTAAAAAAAGTGGTTTTAGTAAAGTGCAGCGTGCATTCCTCAGATTTGGACAAATACAGTCAAAATGGGCCAAAGATTCCTCATATTGGTTGCACAGTCTACAAGAGGTAACAAAGGATTTCCAATGGACATTTATATCTTTTATTGGCAGCGCCATGAGTCTGATTAATAGGATCTGCTTTAAAATTGATTTGTTCAGTGCACAGTTTAGATATGGCTGGCATAATTTATCCCTGTAAGAGCTGATTATGACCCGGATGTTGCTTTAAGAGGTTTCGATTAAGCGCATGTCTTCTTGCCTGGATAAAAGTCTCACTTGTTTCCTTAACACGGATTTTAGTATTCCAAGCTGATGGACAAAAGTACTCTGGTTTGCCATATTGAGGTTTAGTTTAGTACAAGCAGTCAACAGGTACTCCGACCAGGGGTTCTTACCTTCTGTGAAAGATTCCCTCAAGAATTCTTTCATTATATTAGGTGGAGCCGCACAGATTCCCGGTAGTATCGGATGATGGAAGCCCAGTTTTCATATGATTGTTTGTTTGTGCCGAATTTTTTACAAATGCTCCTGAAAAGACCAATTGTCCTTAGGAACTTGAGGGGAGTAGTTTGGCTTTTATTACTTTTTGTATTGCCTCGGTGGATGGGCTGTACATTTTAGAATTAAATTTACACATGGCGCATGTCATCGCCTTGGCCTTTGCTTCTATGGAGGGAATGTGTTGGTTGGGCTTACCATTACTCATAAACCAGACCCCCAGATAATTATACTTGGAGGTGGTGCTGATTTTTAAGTGGCCCAATCCTCAACATTGCTTAAGTTTGTTAGCAAAGGTTTCAAAAATCATAGCCTTTGTTTTATTGGCATTTCCCCTCTAAATCATTGGCATTATTGTAATTACTTAACGCATCAAGTGCTTTCTGTAGTCCCATCCTTGCCTGGTCCATAAGCACCATGTCGTCTGCATACTGCATTAAAAAAAATCTAGTCCTCCGTATTTTTGGGACAGACAAGCTGGTAGAGGATAAAAAGTTACCCAGATCTGCGGTATATAGGTAAAAAATTAGGGCCACCAACACACAGCCTTGTTTAAGCCCTTGGTCCGTATACACATTTTTTGTCGCAGTACTCTGCATGAGTGTGACACATACCCAGGTTTTGGTATAGAGAGCAGTGATGGCATTCAGCAGCATGCTTGGGATCCCCCAGTTTTGTAATTTCGACCAGAATAAGTTTCTTTTGACACAGTCAAATGCTGCAGTGTAATCCACAAAACAAGCAAAGAGAGGGTGCTGTCTTGCGTGAGTGGTCCGGTCAACTAGGTAAGCCAGGGCTGCAGCATTATCCAGTATCGAGGCTCCGGCCCTAAAGCCTGATTGATACACCGGGAGTATACCTTTGTCCCTAACCCAGTGTTGTAGTTCTTGTAAAAGGAGACTAGCGTATGCCTTTGCCTCTATATCCAGCAGAGCTATCATCCTGTAGTTAGTAGGCTCTGACGTATCACCTTTTTTATTAATCGATTGTAGTAAGGAGCCTTTCGTGTCTTCTGGGATTGTAGTATTAATAGGGCAGAACTGAAATAGTGGGGTGAGTAGAGTCACCCAGAAATCATAGTCCTCTTTAAACAGTTGAGCTGGTAGTCCATTCGGGCCTGGGGCTCCATTACCTCTGATGTTCTTTAGTATTGTTATCACACGGCTGTGCACACCCATGAGTTTATATACGTCATCGCTGGCTGTTCTGGAGCACTGTCACCCAATGTAAACACCCTCTAGTCACCTACCTTCTCCAAGCCCAATTAAAGAAAAGTAAAAAATTGGTATTGTACCATCCTTCCCCACAACCACAGCAGTAACTTTAGCTTACCCTAAAGCACATAGATTACCTGGCATCATGCCACTCTTCACCACTACCATTGATAATATCCTCATCCTGGCACAGTCTCTGGCTTCCTCTCTCACTATCATTTGTGCCTTTACTCCTCCTCCTAAGTAAAGGCCATGCTGTCCTGTCTCACAAAGAGAGGGGAGAGCCAACACTGTGTATAGAGCACCTTTGTGAAAACCGATGCCAGCATATACTACAGACTTCTGTCTTCTGCAAGTCTATGCCAGGTAACAGGGGAGGCAGCGGATGGTGACAGAAGAGTGCCAACAATATTCCTTTACTTTCCTTGGATATTAAAGATACAAGATAGGTGGAAAAAGGCAGGTGAACGGGACCACTATCAACCAGTATTTGATCTCCTCCTCAGGTCCTTTGAACTCCAGGACAAGTAGTAGATCATCAGGTGCCGGAGGAGCTGTTCAAACCCAGTTTTTCACTGCTCTGATGTCACAGCAATGAAATGCAAAATTGATTTTTATTGTCATGATGTCAGAACAGTAAATAACCAGGTTTGAAATCCAGTGTTTGCTATAATCTCTTCCAGCGGAAGCCATACACATTTTTTAATTTTATATACAAGACACCTATTTTTTTTAATAAAGTTTTTTGATAAAACACACTCATTCTAATTTGTATTGTTGAATATGACAGTTTGTAAAGGAGTTATAAAATTGTTTATTTAAAAAAATTGGTGAAAGAGACTAAAATATTGCATTAACATTAAATATCATCATGTCTTTATTTTGTGATTTGCATGTGCTGAACTGTGAAATAATGCAAAAACAACAAGGTGATGGATAGAATGCTTGAATTAAACTCATCCACTGGCAATCACTCGGGCAGCATCCCAATTCACCGTTTTTTGCCCACTATGCCACCTCAGCTTGGCCCCAGCCATATGCAAATCAGTCTTGACCCTGTTCCTCATGGGAACAGTCCAGCCCAAACTGCCAGACCAAGTTCTCTCTGAACCGGAACACAAGCAACCAAGGACTAGTTTCACCCTAGTTATGGCTGTTCAGCCAGGTATAGCTTGGTTCCAGCGGCACAGTGAGCCCGGGACCCACATCTGGGCATATCCGCAGCACTTGCAAAAATAGCAAGGTGATGGATGATATGCTTGAATTAACCTCATCCACTGGCAATCGCTCTGTCTGCATCCCAATCCACCGTTTTTTCCCCACTATGGCATCTCAGTATGTTGTTTTCGCATTTGAATGTGAAATAAAGCAGTGTGGCTATAAGAAGAAATCCTATCTTTCTGTGAGGTACAGGTAACTACCAAAGAAAACATATGTACATAGTAAGTAAATTTACATTTTCTAAAATCATCACCTTAGCAGAGAAATATATCTACAATTTCAAGGAATTTGCAAAGAACCCAGTCACAAATGTATAGGTATTAAGATTGATGTGGGGCTGCTGATTCCTACATTCATAACTGTAGATTTATGATGCATATGTGAGCTTTTAGGTATGTAAAGTTATGAATATGCATATTTACATATGTGCACTCAGTAGAAGGACATCTCTAAAGGAAAAGCATAAGAATGGAAGTAAGGAAAAGTATGTGCTGCAAACACTTACTGTCAATATCCATAATGGCGGTCCACCAACCTCGTGTGATGCATGAGGTCTCTTGCAGGAGTAATGAAGATCTCTAATACACCTTCTCAAACTCTATTTCCTCTGATGAGATATGTAATTGAGAACGGTGAAGTCAGTATGAGAGAAGGCGGAAAGATATGGGGAAATTGGTGATGTTTTGTCATATTGCGACTTGGGTTGGGCCAGAAAACCTTAGATCAAAATACAAAATACAAGGATAACTCAAAATGTTCTTTTAAGGGCAAACTTTAGATCTTGCAGGTATTAGTCAAAGAGTTTCCCCACCGTGGAACGTGGTGGTACTCCCACTCTGTCAGTTTCACAGACTTTACAAGGAATATTCTTAGGGATGAATAAAGTTTCTTGTTGCCTAATCTCTAAAACAGATCACATACATAAGGCAATTTGCCTGGCTGTGTGGATGAATGTCAAGTGCAGAAAGACAATATACAATAATGCCAAAATACTATAATAACCAAAAGGTACTTATGTTTCTGAGGAATGTTGTTTTGTTCAATATATAGTAGAAGTCACTTGTTAACTCTTAAGAAATTTCTGAAAATAAATCATTCACCTTTATTCTTGCGATGTTGGGATTCTCAATACTGTTTACGTGATTATGTGATTTGATAACTGTTCAAATCGGATGTTTGAATTGGATTTTCAAAATGTCAACGTTCAGCAGACAACATACATCAAGTAATTCGCATCACAGCTACTACTTTCAGTTCTTATACAATTGTGATCCAAAAGATCTCTAATCTTTTCCTTCTTTTTCAGCACAGCTTAAAATCCAGTACATTTTAATAAAAAAATACACTAACCTTTTTCTTTCTTTCTTTTCAGATAAAACTGTTCCCCAAGCAGATTACCTCTGTGGACTGAAGCTCAGGAAGAATCTCCTGCAAAGCAAACTGCAGAGACTTGAAGAACACAAAACTCAGGTTTTTAAGTAATCAACAATGATATCATTAAGGGAAAGCAAGGTCCCTGCTATGGGAATGGTTTAAATAGAAAGCCAGTGCCTAAATGTTGCTGAGACCCTGGAGATCTCACAAGATTTCCGAAATAGTGAGATCCCACATGATCTCCCATACTAGACCCAGAAGAAGGTCACTCAATATTGGGTATGTTGTGGCCAAGATTTTTTGGCCACCCCTTTCATCATTGTCACCTGAAATGTCTTTGAAGGGGACCAGGGACAAAACAGCAGAGGACACCAGTCAACCAATGGAAGGAGAGGTTTTGAACTGAAGGAGAGTACCTGGTACTTAAATTGCCTATATTATGAATAGCTAAGTAGCAAAATCATCAAATGGAAGCTCTGCACACCTTATGCAAAGGCACACCTGATGGTAACAAATCACAGCCATATATAATTACACAAAAACACTTAAATATCAGATGTGGGGAATCAAAGGGCCTCGTCACCAATTATTGCACTGTATTGCCATAAACAAAATCAACATTGGAGCCAAAAAGTCTTGAGAGGGAGAGAAAATTCACAAATGACGGTGCAAAGTTCACTTTCTACTGGAGCATTATATCAAGCTGTTTAGTTAGTTTCCTTACAACCTCTATGCCTCTGAGAAACATGCCATGTACAAGCTTGTCACAGATGTGGTGAAAGTTCCCACAGTGAACTAACACACCCTGGTGGACATCAGAAATAAATGTCAGGATGATGAGAAGCTTGTGAAGGAGAACTACAACAGGATTTAGATGACAGTTACATTTCAAGATGGCAGAGCCAACTTAAGGCTTGACTCAACACAAAAGAGCAACTGCTGGTTCATCTCCATTATTCACTCCACATGTTGCATGGACTGTTGTTTCTGAGATCACCTTGCTATGGCAAGGTGTGGATCCCACCATACTGGTCCCTATTTCACCCTCATTAAGGTATACTGTGTGTACTTCCCATTACGAAACCCAGGCTAACCAATCCACTCTTGCTCTTCTTCTTTTCACTCCCGGTCCACTTTCAGTTCAGTTTCAGTTCAGTAATTTGCCTATTTAAGACATTGGGGCCGATTCCGATTCGGGCCGGAAATCTCTCCGACCGAGCCGGACCCGGAGAGATTCCCGACCAAATCGGACCCGTGCAGCCCGACCGAACGAGTACGATGCGTCCGTATGCTATCGTACTCGAGTCGGTCGGACTCCCATTGAAGTCAATGGGAGCTGGTCGTACAACGCGTACGCGGGCTCCCATTGCCTCAATGGGTGCGAGGCGAACAAGGGCACCCCCTACAGCGGGTACGCGGCAAAGCGACTCGCGCCGTACACGCACAGGTAGGGGGACCCATGGGTCCCCCCTGTGTGCGACTCGCGCGGCTACGCGTACAGGGGGTCCGACATGGACCCCCGAGTACGGCTCCGACTGCTCTTTCGAGCCGGACGGGCGCGTGTCGGTCGGACTGCTCGCGGCGCGCATCGTACTTACCCGGCCGGGGAACGTCTCCATTGCGCGGTGCGAGTCGTGTCCGAGCGAGTCGGTCGGTGCGGTTCGACCCAGGAACGAATCGGTCAGAGCGGTTGGGTCGCCCGAACGAGTCGGTCGGCGATTTCGCATCGTACTCGCTCGTCCGGACGCGCGTACGAATCGGTCGGGAAATAGGGCTCTGAATCGGATCCGGTTAAGCCGAATCCGATTCGGAGCCCTACCGGCCGAGATCGGAATCGGCCCCTTAGTCTCTTAAACAATACAACAAGTCATAAAAATCTGTTAAAACGTCAGATACAATTAGAATGTATACAGTAATTCAACAACAGGCGATTCAAATCCAAATCAAGGTACAAAATCATTTAAGGACATTAAATATCTATCCAGAGCACACATTACATTCATAAATAGCATTTGAAATAAAAATCATAGTGTTAACAATCTTTACCTAATAATCTATTTACAGAATAGAGGTTTTAATGAAGTGTGTGTGTGGAATGGGTGTAATCCTACTCTGAATTTAAAGAGAGTGCTATGCATTTGGGAGTTCGGGAGGTTGTATGGATAAGGAAAGAAAGTGTTAGCTTCCCAAAGTTCTGCAACTAAGTGCTTGCTCTTTAAGTACTGGAGATCCCTTTCTCATGACTCTGTCCCGCACAATTCAGATAGTTATTTCTTAGAATAAGTTAAGGGAAGTGCAACTCTGTAATTATTGTTCCTCAATATGTCTGCCATCACCAGTAGCTGCTTCCTAATCTTATAGGCTCAGATAAGATCACTAGTACTGATCTCATCCTTACATAAAATAGCTATTTTGGGTTGCTCATATGTTACCAGTTTGTTCCAGAACCTCAGTGTGCGTACCACTGTAGTAACAGGCCAAGTTTGAAACCTGACCTCCATTCTGATAGCTGAAGCCACTTTACATTAACAGATTAACAGATTATTTAGACAACAGATGTTTTAGACAACCCAATCTGGGGCGGGATCAATTCTTTATAGGCTACTAGGACCAGGTTAAGCAAGGGGCCACCATAATCATGTTTGAATTTTTTAAGCCACCTATTGGTCAATAGAGCTTTTGTCTTTAATGATTCAACATGGGAAGACCACATCAATGATTTATTAAAGACCGTACCTAGATACCTATATTCTGTGGTTTCCTCGACTCTAGTTTGCCCAATAGACCAAACAAAATTATGTGCCTTCTTGCCAAAGCCCATAATTTCAGTTTTGTCAAACTGATGGTTTATGTTTTTTAGGCAGTACTTGTCGAATTCCGCCAATTTTCTTTGTAAGTCCAACTGGGGTCTACAATTATAGGAATCCATAATTATGAAGTTATCAGCTTATAGCAGACAAGATATATGTGAGCTCCCCTTTTTAGGAGAAAATGAGTGGGTACCTATAAGGGTTTTTGGGAGGTCACAAAGAGAGTTGGTGCCAACACACATTCTTGATGCAACCCATTCTTAATGCTTATCTTTCGAGTATGGCTACCATGAGCATCCAATTCCACACATGCCCAATTGTTCCTGTGGAGTTCTTAAATATCCCCAAAAGAGTAGTCAGGATCTCCATCGATTCCAATTTGGCCCACAGAGTTCTCCATTCCACCAAGTCAGAGGTGACCCAGAAATTCACAAAACAGGTACACAGGGAGCCCCTGGTTTCTATGGATTTTTGTACTATAGTCAAAGACTGAAGCAATTATCAATAGTGGAGTGCCCAGCTTTAAAGCCTCTCTGTTCTAGCTGGATCAAATTTGCCTCTTCACTCTATCGGGTTAGAGCCTGAAGTAATATTTTTAATAGACTTTGCACCCACATTAGACGAATTAACCGGTAGTTTTATTATCCACCGGATCACCCTTTTGTGAATAGGTTTTATGGTGGCACCTTTCCAATTCCTGGAGTAAGTCAGAGCAGATTTATATTGCCCAAGATCAACAAGATTAAAATACCTTTTTGGTAGGTGACCTTGAGTCAATTTTAAATCACTTGCACCTTTTTACTTTCCTCTAAAAAAAACAACCAGCTCCACTGTAATCAGGCGTTGAAGCACACCTTGGAGGCATCCAGCTTCCAGGGTGGGAACACAATGATGAAGCACGTCACCAACTAGGTTGGTGTGTGAGGGTTCTTTTAAAAACCCTGATGGTTCCCTCTGCATTTCTGTAAGTGAGAGACTCCAAAGGGTCATATGTTAGGTAAACAAAGTACTTGCTCTTGTTGTTTGATAGATATTGCTTGAACACCCCAGAACGAAATTTTGGCCAACATTTTGAGTTGGTCTTTGCTTTTATTGCCAGCAGATCGTTCGGTTCGGCACATTTGATTAACTTTGTCTAATGGTATCTCTAACAGCAGACTGAGACAATAGGGAAAGCAATATGGTATCAACAGAAGAAACCTCCTTAATTACATCATTCTCTTTCCCAGCATAAGTTGATGATTGATGGTCCACCCAACCCTCTTCAGATACCATACTTCCTGTTCTTGTATCCATACCGAGAACCCCTAATCACACTAGTTTCCAAAATTGCTGAATATCATAAGTAGAGATTACAACCATCATTTCATCCCACATCCTTTTATATAATAACACTTTATTCTGCTGTATGCTTGCTTTGTAATTCTTAAAAATGTCATAATAGGAACTATCATCAATATGAGAGATGTTTTCCTGTTCCACTTTCCTTACTTTCTTTTTCAACTCATGTCACTGAGCACCAAACCAGGGTTCCTTCTTTTTCACTTACCAGCTAAAAACATAAGGCTTTTTGAAGGAAGTGTTCCCGTTCCATTTGAAGCAGTTGACCAAGTCTTTTATTGTTTCTTCATAATTATTAACGTGGTTATTGGTTGCCGAGACCAAGCTGTTTAAGTCAATGTGTTTTTGAAAAAGTAGTAAGGTTTGAATGTGGTGGGCACTTATTCTAGCAGCAAGGCATCTTGGAAATTCCACATCAAGGGGCAGAACTCTATCTCTAGTCAACATTTCCAACTTCAGTTGGGCCCTCTGGTGGAAGATGATCGTTTCCTATAAGTATAAAAGGCTGAGAGTCCCAAATTAGAGGGAAATGTCATGCACTTACAAGGATATAGCCAATTGGACACTTTAGATTTCCCAATTTAAATGCCTGGGTTGCAGGGGAGTCAAGTTGGAATCAACCATCAAGGCAGAAAAAGTTTCAGAACACCAGATATTTTTGCATTAACCCCACTACCCTTGAACTTTTGCACTTGGGGAAATTTGCCAGTGGAATTGAATAAGCGCTCATCAGTTCAACAAAATTGGCTGCTTCTTGTCAGGGTTTCAGAAGCATGTTGAAGTCGCCCAATATTATAATCACATCTTTGGCAAACCGTGAACAAATCTGGTCTAAGTGTCCAATAAGAAGAGACAAATGTTTAGAATTATTGGGGATTTCCCTAAGATTTATGTACACATATATAATTATATTATTTTATATTGCAGCATTTTTGAGAAACAGTTCTTAATTGCATGCATCCATTCACTTTTCGTGAATATCTGAGTTACCTCTTTAGCAATCCGGGTTGATACTAGGGTAATTAACCTACCCGATTTAGGCCCTGAACTGTTCAGAACCGCACCTCAACAGATTTGAATAAAATGTGGAAAACTTATTTTTCTCCAGAGCCAAGTTTTGTGAAAGCATAAAACATCAGTTTTGTCCAACAGTTCTTCAAAACCTTCTGATTGAAGCAAATGATTTAACCCATGAGCATTCCATACAACCAATGAAAAACTTTCTAGGGGCACATGTCCTAATCAAGATCACTTAGTCCACTGAGCTCCAACCATGCAAGACCCTCTGCATTTGCGTCTTCTGGTATCTCTCACTGTAACAAACATGTGCAGATTATCTGTGTCCCACTCAACTGACCTATATGGCCGATTCCTACTTCTGCGCTTCCAGCCTTGTGTGAAAGTTAAAAATATTACTTGAGTGCAGGGGTCTAAGTTCATTGGTAGGCACTATCCTGATCCCTTGGACAGATTATTAATTTTCCACGGCTGGATGATCCTCTCGCATAAGAGAACAATGTGACCTTAGTTATTTCACTAGCCAATTGCCCCAACATAAATCCCACTTGCTGCAGGTCACGTGAGTCTATATTTTGTAGGGAGGGACAGAGTTCGAATGTCCCCAGTAATTTGGATCTATTTAATGGTTTCATCTTGCTCCCTTTTTTCCCTCCTTTTAGAATATCGAAAAATGAACTAGTGAATTACCATGCAATTTTGAACCCTCAGTGAAGTGAACCATCTTTCAAGGGGGATTTATCTTGGGTATGACCATATTTTCCTTAGCAGTGTTTTGGTAATTTTGTTTAGTTACCTTTCTCCCCCGGTTGTGTAAGTTGGAAGACAAATGGAGTGAAACACTACCGAGGAGGTCATTTTCAATGTACCTGACAGGGGTTCAGGTTCCATGAAACTATCAACGTTTTGTTGTTAATAGGGGTTTGTACTTTTTGTTATAGGTATACCGGTCTTTGACTATACAGGTAATTTAGAACTCTTACTGCTCTCTCTCCAACCCTGCTAAAACACAGAGGGTTTTGTAGACATTTATTAAGTTATTCTATTTATTTTTCCTTCAATAAGCTCTACGGGATAGGTTACGCCTTTTATAGGATACATAGGGGCAGATTTACTAGGACTGGCGCATCCCTGCATATTAGCAGGGATGCGCCAGTAAAGATGCGACACGTAGGAATACCCTTGCGCCACCACGGATGCTTCGCATTTACAATGCGACGCACCGTGGCGCAAGGATAGTCAGATGCGTGTCACATCTTATGTTGTAAGGGCAGCGCATTGCTGGAGTCGTGTCGCAAGCGCTACGCAACTCCAGCAATGCTCAGGGGCGCCCTATACCTAACATGCTGCATCACTCCTTACGCCTGCTTCAAGCAGGCATAAGGATTTGACGCAGCGGGGACGTAAAAGTGACAGTGAAATCTTGTAGATTTCACTGCGTCACTTTTACGAGGCTTCCTTGCGACGGAACGCCCACCCTGCATACATTATACCTGACGCAGGTATAATGTAGCGCAGGGCTTTACAACATGATGCATCTCACTATATGCGTCACGTTGTAAATCTGTCGCATAGTGGCACATTGTTTACGACGCCGCTGCATCACAGGAGTGATGCAACGGTGTCGTAAAAATGTTGCAAGGGGCTTGTAAATCTGCTCCATAATCCCCTCTTTTTTCGCTAGTATAGGAATTTTAGAGATGAATATGTCAGAGACTGCGTCCACCCCTTTACACTGAGCTATGTCACTAGTTCCTTGTCCTTGTCCATAAGAGGCTCTACAGGACGGGCTAATGACAGCATACACGCATTGATTACTTTTAGCTCATCTAAGATACTTTTAATAACCCAGTATCTTTTTTTGATTCGTCATTGTTTAGCACTACAGATTTAAAATCCAGTGAACTGCATGATTAGTAACACATTCAACATAGAGGTCCTATGCACCGCTAAGGTGTCAATATATGAAGCATGGATTGACTGGATTTGTTGGCTGTAGGGTTATCTTCAGGATAAACCTTGTTAGTAAACTTTCTGTGCCCAGCACCCAGTTTATCAAGTGAACACTGATCTATCAATAATTTAGCATTTATCGACCCTGATGTCTCCACAGTACACAAAAAGTCTAAAAGTGCCACAGGTGTGCCTGAGGGCCACAGTCTAGGACTACAGGAGAGTCGATGCCCCAAATTGCCTACTGTCTCTCTCTCCAAACAAAAGACTAGGGAACTCCCAACCGAGACACGGGATTTACTAGGTTCCACAACCTTAGTCTTACTTCCAATTGTTAATGCTGGCCAAGTTGCTGAGACATGTCTCAATATTTCCCCAAATTGTTTGCCCACAAAAACCATTATAGATAAAGCCAGTGGTGCAAGATCCTGAGCTGCAGGGGAACATTGGTTGCCCGCAGGGGAATTACGTTGCGCATCGTGGCGGAAGGTGTTCTGGGACACATGGACCACTGCTTCCTCCTGCTCAGTCATATCCGGAATACAACGTTTCCCCCTTCCTGGGGTGTTTGTTTTATAGATGTCACAAGCATTTTCATTTGCTGTTCCCTCCTAACACCTGGCATCTTCACTCCTCACAGCTTATAATTCCTATGAGGCTTTACAGTGACCAGAAGCTCTACTCACCACTTCCAGCATTATAATGGATGTTACCTTTTCTCCCGGGCAATATTCCACAGCTACTGCTTCCTCCAATGCCACCAGACAGACGCTGGACACTTCAATCTGACACCAAGAGGTGGCAACCCAATACCCTCAGTGACGGAAGGTCCCAAGAGATCCTTGGTGGAACTCAGTGGCCCCAGAATTTCCACACAATAAAGGTTCCCTGGGCACTGTGTAGTGCCACACAAAACACTCTGCCACAGTAGTCTGGCCCGTAGATGGGACACTGGGGCCCTACAGGCCTTCCTTGCTTCAGCAATTACCCTCACCGCCTCTCCTCAGGTGACAAACAGTACAGGAGCAGGAGGGAACGAAAGAGTGAGGTGCACCCAGCAGCTCGGCAGTACACCCCTGTCACAGCCACCACTACCCCCACCACTTGCTTGGGCAGCAAACAGGCAAGATGGTCCTGCCTACGACGGCCACACAGTCCGGGAAACCTAGAGGAATGCCTGTGGAGAATTAAGCCAATGGCAGCCAAGGGGGCTAATGGCACATTCCACCACAGCCCCTTCAGCTAACCTGCCCTGCAGGCCATGACTTTGAAAATGTCAAATTGGCCTAACTAACACAGTATTTAAATGAAACCGGAACATATTCCACTCTTTTGACGAGGCTTTCAGTTGCTGTGATCCTGTGAGACCCTCAGGCAGGGCCAGTTGGTGGCATAAGACATGCATTGGGAGGGACAGCAAGACCGTTGTCGAATGTTGCTATGGATTTTCTTTAAAAAGGGAGACAAACAAATTTAAAAATCTTTAACCAATCCTCTGTCTGAAGAAACTCCTATTATGGACGCCTGTGCAGTGTGGGCGTCCTGTTGGGAATACACTTTTCTGATGCTAGGTGCTAAAGTTTAGAAGAGGGTGCCAATACCCGCTGCTTCACGTTGTCACCATCGATCAAATGTAATCGTCCATGCTTCATTTTGGTTTGGGAGGCTATTTGCTTAAATAGGTGGCACAAGTCATTACTATTGTATTGTTCATGCAGGCATCGGTGCATGTAGAAGCTGCAGTTCAATCTCATTGGAATGTAGGTATGTGCTAGAAATTGGGTTACTGGTTGACTGGGGTGTGAGCTCTGGTCAAGCAGCAACCAGAGTCTTAGTAAGGGTAAGGCACAAGCAAACCCCAAATTAACCTGTGCTCAACCCCCTGGTAGCTTGGCACAGAGCAGTCAGGCTTAACTTTGAGGCAATGTGTAAAGTATTTGTACAACACCTCAAACAGTAAAACAGTGGAAACACAAAAAAGATACTAAACCAAGTTAGAAAAGCAGAGCAAAATTTTGTAAGCAAAACGTCCAAAACGACAGAAATCCAATCAGTAGAACCAGAGTTATGAATTTTTAAAGAATAAACTGCATTATAGCACCTACCGAGGATATCTGGCCGTGCTGGACCAGGTCAAATTCAAAAGTTTGGGCCTTAACCTTCTCAAGTTTTATGCCGAGAGCCCCGTTCACGTTGGAAAGGACGCCTCCTTGTGCCTGATATTTCAAGATCACCATCATGTGCGATATCCACTATAGTTTTACACTATAGTTTCCTTGTCGCCAGTGTAAAGATGAAAGTCGAAGACACCCCAAAGGTATGGTGACAGCTTAAAGTTTATTCAGCAGCTCACATGTTCACGGGTACAAGTCGAGTGATGGTATGATCCTAACTGCCACTGCCACCCCCATCCATATATACATCCTCCCCCCAAGGTTTGAAAGACACTCGTAAGCGTGAGCCAAACCACTACTTCACCTCCCAAGCCGGCATCTTATGAAATAGACGCAAGCGTTTAACAACGCGTCCCACGCGTGTCTACTTCAAACAGCAATAACGCACGAGCGCGACATAAGCATGACGCGCTCGTGCATACAACAGTCTGGTTATCTCTTTCCATTTGGAAATTACACATAAAATGCAATAAGGCAACTTCAATGTTATCCTATGGGAGAAATAGGCCTTGCAGTAGTGAAACACACATTTAAGAGCTTTTCACTACCAGGACATGTAAAACCTAAAAGTACATGTCCTACTTTTTAAATACATTGCATCCTGCCCTCTGAGGCTCTCCAAGGCTTAAATGTATTAAAGAGGAAGTTTTGAGCCTGCAAAAGGTTTATCCTGACAGGTCGAAATGACAGTTTAAAACTGAACACACAGGCTCCGCAATGGCAGGCCTGAGACATGTTTGAAGGGCTACGTAATTAGGTGGCACGCAGGCCCACTAGTAGCATTTAATTTACAGGAACTGGGTACATGTAGTACCAATTTACTAGGGACTTAAAAGTAAATTAAATATGCCAATTAGGTGTCAGTCAATTCTACCATGTTTTAAGGAGAGAGCACAAGCACTTTAGCACTGGTTAGCAGTGGTAAAGTGCACAGAGTCCTGAGGTCAACAAAAACGAATTAGGCAACAAATTAGGAGGAAGAAGGCAAAACATTTGGGGGTGACCCTGCAGAGAGGGCCATTTCCAACTGTATGCATGCGGTATTTTTATAATGCAAATCTATCCAAATAGCAGTAGAGCACTATATAGGATCAAAGCTATAGGTACAGTCAACGTGTGATTGGAGGGTTACCTGGTATCTAAGAGCAAGAGTAAACTCTTACTGCATTGTGATGTAGTGTTCTTTATATAAGTGTGTTGTCAGGTCTGTCCTACATTGGGGTAGGGTCGGGAAAGTCCTGAAGGATACAGGGATGATGTTTCAGATCCTTGGTGCATTAAGTTAAAAGGCCTCTTACTGGGGTGCATTGAGAGAGAAGTCCTCTTGCTGGGGTGCAATGAGAGAGAAGTCCTCTTGCTGGGGTGCATTGAGAGAGAAGGTCTCTTTCTGGGGTGCATTGAGAGAGCAGGCCTCTTGCTGGGGTGCTTTGAGAGGGAAGGCCTCTTGCTGGGGTGCTTTGAGAGAGAAGGCCTCTTGCTGGGGTGCATCGAGAGATCAGGCCTCTTGCTGGGGTGCATTGAGATAGAAGGCCTCTTGGTGTGCATTGAGAGAGAAGGCCTCCTGCTGGGGTGCATGGAGCGAGAAGGCCTCTTGCTGGGGTGCTTTGAGAGAGAAGGCCTCTTGCTGGGGTGCTTTGAGAAAGATGGCCTCTTTCTGGGGTGTGTTGAGAGAGCAGGCCTCTTGCTGGGGTGCTTTGAGATAGAAGGCCTCTCGCTGGGGTGCTCCGAGAAAGAATGCCTCTTGCTGGGGTGCGCTGAGAGAGCAGGCCTCTTGCTGGCGTGCTTTGAGAGAGAATGCCTCTTGCTGGGGTGCGTTGAGAGAGAAGGCCTCTTACTGGAGTGCATTGCATTGAGAAAGAAGGCCTCTTGATGTGCATTAAAAGAGAAGGCCTCTTGCTGCGGTGCGTTGAGATGGAAGGCCTCTTGCTGGTGTGTATTACATTGAGAAAGAAGGCTCCTGGTGTGCATTGAGAGAGAAGGCCTCTTGTTTGTGGTCATTGAGAGAGAAAGCCTCTTGCTTTGTTATGTGTTCTTCATCTCCTGTCTAATTGTGTCCTGGCTGCTGGGGTGTCTCCTGGATCTCTTTGTGATGAAATACATGGGGAAGGTATTTGCTTGCTGCGCCATCCTCAACCGTGACTGTGGGAAAAAAGAATGGCTGAAAAGAGGATAAACCTTGTGATAGATGGTCCATATTTTGTGAAACTCTGGGGCATATTCTCAAGAACGTGTGATAATCATCGCAAATTTAGCTTAACGCAACTTTGCATATCGCAGTCCATCGCGAGAAAATAACGCCATCTTAACGTCCAATTCCCAACCCCTCGGCACCATGCGATAGAAGCATGATAACCCGCCAAATGACCGTATAAAAACGCAATAAACAAAAAATGCGAAACACGATCGCCCAAAAAGTTGCGATGCCACAAAGCGCGATACCAAAATCAGCGAAAACCAGCGACAGGCCTGCAATACCCACGCGTCATGCGTGAAAATGCACTATAAAAGCAAAAAAAAAAAAAAACAATCCAAACTGCGTAGCGCCATGGATGCACCCGGACCGAGTGCAGAGGACAAGCAGAACTCCACAAGCCCCACGGAGGACCAGCATGGAACCCCCTGTTCGGGGAGGGCAAGGAGAAGAGGAAGAGGAAGACGGGGTTCAGTCCGCAGGAAGACCAGATCACCGTCACTGAGGTGATAGAACACTACCAACAACTGTTCGTCACCTCCACTGCGTCATTGGCAACACAAACGGAAATATGGCAGTCCATCGTCACCAAAGTGAATGCAGTCGGAGTGTTGAGGAGGTCAATGGAGGAGGTCAAGAGGCGCTGGCATGAAGTGCACAGCCAAACCAAACAGAAACTCGCTGCCAACATGAAGGCAGCAAAGACGACTGGAGGTGGGAGTCCTGCGCCACAGGAGGAGTGGATGAGCTGGAGGAAATGGTGGCCACAGACATCAGTGTGGAGACGGTGCAAGGAGTTGGGGGTCTGGACACAGCCCGAAATGACCTGACCCAACAGCAACAGGGTGAGTAACGACCAGGGACTGGGGGGACGGGGGCAGATGGGCACAATGGCACACATGCACAATCATGTGCAGCACACTGCACACCCGCAATGAGTGTGGAACATGTCCCAGATACCCTTGGCACACTGCAGCACACATAGAAACACCAAGTCCATATCACCAATGCCACAACCTACCCATGCACATGTGCTGAATCCAGAAAAGCAGCGGCTCTGTGAGCCACACTGACAATGCAAGTGACACTGCATGACAGATAGCATGGCTGAAGTCACAATACATGACATGGTGCACGAGACGACACTGAGGTGGCTGAGTGTGGACCACATCCGTAAAGGAGCCGGTCACACTCTGACACATCCACGTGCACCTACGACCCATGACGTCAAGAACACATCTGCAGACAAACAATGCACAAGAGTACCAAATATCTCCAGTAGCACAAATGACCCAAGTCGCAAACATCCCAGCACCCGAAAAGCACACAAGTCAAATGCACACCAACTCAAAGGGATAAGGGTCCGCCAATGCAGAGCTGCAGGGGCGAATCGCCAACAATGCAGCACACGCACATAGCAATCACAGTACATCAACATTGAGGACAATGTGGGACAGAGTGCAACCCCTACACCACAGGACAGAGGACACAACTGGTGCCTCTCGTGCGTAGAAACTGGCCAATCACATCTGGCAATGCATGACACTGTGAGATGATAATGTACGAGTACAACCACACATCCGTCTTGTAGTCGAAATGTCCACTGACTCCCATCAAATAGCCAGCTTCACCAAAACAGTCACAATGTACACCGTCATGCAGTCTGAATGTAAACATCTACAATGCGTCAACATACATGGAACACACTGTTAACCTGCAAATCCCCTTACATTGCAGAGGGACAATCAACACCTCCTGCAGAGCAGACCACACATCTCTTCAGTGCCCAGACACACTCCAACGGCTCGTGGACAGCCTCCTCACCCCTCCTCCAGGAGCAGGGCAGCCCAGCTGCATCGCGGTGAGCCCACACCCTGCACAGACCACACAGCAGGAAGCACACACCACCATGGCTGCCTCCCAAGACCCCCACGACCAACACATGGATTTCAAACGCCGTGTGTTAGGGTGCCAGGAGAAGATGGCAGATCAGCTGCGGCTGGGTTTCGAGCTCATGGCAGCCAAGCTCGATGCCATACGTGGGTGCCTGAGTCCCATCAGGGAGCACCTACAGTCCCTAACGGACACCCACTGTCCGCACCATGCCCACCAACAATCCTTGGCTGACATCGCTGGTTCCATTACTCGGATACAAGAACTGTCTAGGCAGACAGGCTCCAGCGATGACAGCACAGAGTTGGCACAGATGCGGAAGACAATGGAGACCATGGAGCCGATGCAGGCTGGAAGTATGGCTGCCACTGCTGAACACCAGCGAGATGTAGCTGCGATCTTCCATGCCTTGCAGATCCTCATCTTGCCATTGCTGCCACTGAGCCTGTTCCAGATGACTGCTGCAGGAACCTCGACACACACATCTCCGACCCCTGATGTGTCAGTGGCACACAGTGATGCAGCCCCATCACCTTCGCACCCTGATGTGTCAGTGGCACACAGGGATGCAGCCATTACACCGCCACACACACCGGACACACCCGACACAGAAGAATTATCAGAGGAGTAAGATGTGGATGGTAATTACTGTGTGAGGAAGGAGGCAGTAGCATCCATCACCTCCATATGGCTTGCCCTGCCTGGCTCTGCACTATGCATCATGCCCTGGGACAACACCTTCCACTGACCCCCGGAACACTCTGCGACATTCACCCGGACCCCGACACGGACTGCCATATCTCCACTGCTTGACAATTACACAGCAATCCTGCTGCGGACTGCACTCCCCTCTTCCAAATCACTTTTCAATCCTCAAAGGACTCTGGTTGGCCCACCACTGGGCTTCCATGTTATGTGGGCTTGGATGGCCATGTACAGCTCCCTCTCCGTCATTCACCAGAATGTGAATAAAACATTCGAAATCATGCAGATGTGTCATGACTATGTTCACTCACGTATGGAAGTATGGCTGGATGTGGGGACAATGATTGCACAAGAAGGTACACCCTGGTAAATGACATCAATGCGCATGTTCATCCCCGAGACACATGGCCAATTGGATGACTGTGAAGGTGGGTACTAGCTGTGTCCCCATTGCACATTAGCAACAATCTCACAACCCCCCAACGTAGGCACAAGTCCATGTATTGAATAGGGCTGTGTGTAGGAATGACCAAATCGGTAGCAGGCCAGAAGTGGTGTCCTACATCACATGTGACGACAGAACTTCACGTTGCATACCTATTCACACACATCTGTGTGGACACATTCTGTAATGATTCATAACATTGCTCAACATGGTCAGAGGTTGGACACCATACTCACATTGCTGAAGACACGTAAGAGCACAGGTCTACCAGCAACTATCCCAAAACAATGTCTGGCTCACAGAGGTGGAGCTGTCAAAAGGGACCCACCCCCATTGTACATGCGTCAGTCAGTTCCTCCATGTGTAGGGACGATGCTCATTGTGGCACACGAGTGGTCAATCTAATCAACACTCATCACAGTTAGACACCAGTGGTGTTGCGTAGACTTTATTGGCATGTGCGTGTCAGTACGGACAAGGCAACGGCCACAACAGGCAGGGACATGCTTAAGACACTTACACGCAGCATGGGAACATGTCGAGGTGCAGGGAATGGGGAGGCAAAAATGAACACCAATCATCACGGATGGCAACGGTCTCAGCCCACCTTGCCTTGCTGGATGAGTCATGTGTTGTTTGGCGTCTGCCCATTGCCCCGTGTGAGGGGGCACGACTCACAGCCCATGGGGTCTGCATAGTGCTCTGCCACCCGACTGCGCCGACTGTCTGCTCTGCTGACAGTGATCAGGTGAAAGGGTCCGACAAGTTCACATGTCGTGCTACATTGCCATATGTGTACTCTCCCCCCAGCAGTGTGTCCGACTTGGTAACGTTGCCAAACGACGCTGTGCTGCTCCGACCATGGAACTGCATCACCTTGCACAGGTGTGTGTACACACGTGTAGATCCACGCACATGCATTCAGAGTCCAGACGAAGGCAGACATGTCCTCTGTTGTGGTGGGATATGTGAGCATTCCCCACGATGCTACAAGGTGTTGGGACCAGTGCTGTGGGTGACAATCCGATGTGGCTGCAGGGACGTACTTACTCGTCCATGAATGCCAGCGCAGCTTCATGTGCAATGTGTTCCAATAGTACGTCGTTGTCGGGTTCAAGGAACACCAGGGTGAGCCAATCCATTAACTGGTCCGGGCAGATGTGCTCAGTCCACGCCGTTTCCCCAATCCGCAACACAGCCCAATAGGGGAGCGCCTGGATGTGGTCACTGCACACGTGGAGTTGTGCAATCTCCCATGCGCAACTGCCAGCACATACGCCAAGGATCAGTGCATCCCATGCACGGCTATCCAGGTGACACTCCTGTTCGTGGGCCAACAGGGGGCGCACTGTCAGGTCATAATCCAATTCAGCTACCGTTGCGTTGGATAGGCAGACCTCCATGGGCCACTCGAATGTGCATGATCGACAGTGGAACCAGGGCTGGACGCAGGTGACGTAGGCAAGACGGAAACTCAGACGGAAACTGATTCGCAACACTGCCATTGGCAGGGATCCCAACAGATGCAGCATTCGTGCACGGTACAGTTCCACGTGACAGGGGTTGTGCATGTGCCTGGGAATGCCTGCCATTGCGTTTGTTGGTCTCGTGGCACCGGCACTCCTCTGACCGGCGGATGTTCGGTGGACGATATGCCACAGCTCTGTGCAATGAGTCGTATGTGTGTGCAACGTTTGGACGTATGGGTAGTTCTTGACCAATGTGTCAAGGGCATCCCTTGCAGGTGTAGGTCGTGCAGGGACAAGTGTGTGTGGGGTGTGGGCACGTTGGTGTTTCATTAGCGCAGTTCGTGGTGTGGGAGTCGTCGGAGGCTGGGATGGTATCTCATGCAGGGTGTGCCAGCCGCATTCAGGCCCAAAGTCGGGGGTTTGGTTGGCCTTCAGCCTTGTGTGTAGAGACAAAGGAGCTTTCATTCCTGATTTTCGTCTGACTACTGCTTGCATGTCTTAATTGTGATGTGGAGTTCGCACTGACTTTGATGCCAGGCCTGTGATTTGGGGTGCGCAGATTTCGAGACACACGCAGCTGTTGGCATGTTTGCATGAGCCAAGGGCCCGATTGGCCTTGCGCTCCTTGTTCAGTCTCTCTCTTTCTCTCTCTTTCTCTCTCTTTCTTTCTCTCTCTCTCTCTCTTTCTATCTCTCCCTGTCCTTTGATGGGTACCTGACACACCTTATCTTGGATATTGTCTTGCAGGCTGTGAGTCACAGATTGTCCATGGTTGCCCCGCCATGTCTCCTCAGAATAGTTGTTTGGTGACAAATTAGAATGTGACATTTTGTTTGGTCTTTCAATGGTGTATGTATGAATCAGGATTTCAGTGCTCACATGTATGTTGATTGTTGCAATTGTGCGACATCAGGCGGGTGCTTGTGTTCATGTTTCCGTGCAGTTGATGTGCTGTGTCGTGGTCCGGAGGAGGTGGGGGGTGCCCAGGGTGGGGCCCGGGGGGGGAGGTCCTGGGGGTGGTGGCGGTGGGTGTTGTGGCCCTCTTGGGTGTCCGGCACGCATGTTCAGTGGCTCCATGGCATCTGTTGTTCTTCAGGTGTGGCTCGGGGCTGGGCTCTCTTTTGTGGTGAAGGCTGTCATCCGACTTTGCACCAGGTCGGAGCAGGTGTTAGTTTCCTGCTGCTAACGCGCCTTATCGCATGTTTTGTGATCTTATCGCGGATCTGGCTGGTCGTTGTGAATGTTGAGGAATGGTGTTGTCGCGACTTTTTGCACGGGAACGCCTACTCTGCATCTCATTAGCGATAGTTGCCGGGGTCATCTGTGGCGATGTTTTTTGAGGCTGCTATCGCGGGTAAACTGGTGTTATGAGCTGTTGTCACCAGCTTGTGAATGGGGCGATGAATTTATCGCAACTTTGGCTGCGATAAAGTGCCGTTAACTCGGCGATAAGTCCTTGAGAATATGCCCCTCTGTTTTTTTATGAGGAAGTTCTGCACAATGAAGTTCCCTCTATGGGCAAAAGACAATATTCAGGAGTATTTGCCATCTCTCATGGCTTAGATATGTTATTGCCATTGTCTGTGGCAACAAAAGTGATACTCAAAACCTTGGGCTTGAAGCTATTTAAAAGCTTTGACATTGATTTTCTTCAGAATGTTGACAGCTATGTGCCCTTTCTCCATGCTGAACTTGGTGAATATTACATGTCAAAAAATGCCTCGCATGGCAGCGTAGGTAGTGGTTCCTATTGAGATGTGCCTTACGCGTATCCCAACATCATTGATGCCCATGGAGTTTGTAGCACCGCATGTGCACAGCTGCTTCAATCACTTCAAACTTTTAAAGCTAACATTGTCCTCTCTAATCCCTGCACAGTGGTGGTGAAGAAAAAGGACTAACTCTAAACCTTAAAATGCCACTGGAAAGTCTAAGAATTTCTCTCCTTCCACCAAATAAAACAGGAAAAGGCCAAGCTCCTAAATTTTGTCCAGCTTATCATTTTTATAAATGGGTAAATGGATTATTTAGGCCATAGTTTGTTTCAAATATGAAGAAAGCTTTGCCACTCAGTGGCCCTGTCGAAGACAACATCATCTAAATGTGGTCCTGGATTGTTTGACACACTTTTTTCTTGGATTACATAGCAAAGATGGTAACACAGTTTTCCCAGAAGCAAGCTTCTCCTCTGGCAAAAACGATAACACAATTTTGCAAGAAGCAAGTTTCTCCTTTGCTATGCAAGTGTGAGTTGTTTTGTTTTCCTTGTACTGTCTTGGGGCTTTCCTGTATCACACGATTGCCTCTCTGAGCAAGAAATTGATTTTTCTCAAGCACTAATGAGATGTTACATTGGATCCAGTATGTCCTATGGTTGCTAGCCAGACATGCTTGGTGCACAACATATGTCATGCCTAGTACTACCACCTTGGAAAAAAGTAGGGGCATGATGCCAGTTTGTAACACTAGTGGTGGTATCTTCATGGTGTTGAAACTGGACACTTTCTCGTCAACTGAGCAAACTACTGGTGAGGTGATTTTGGATCTGGGAAGAAGCTCCTTCTTGTTCTACCTGCAAGCAAGAAAAATAAGAAAGAAACCAATGTCTCCGGCCTGGGCATTGCTGATGCATTATATAACATAATCAGATGTCAACATATTCAAATATTATTCATACATGCATTTACCGACGATATGAAAAAAATGTCTGTTGAGTCCTGGCCTTTGATGAGTCTGACACATTCAACTAGTTAGTCAGCCTACCACCTCCACACCCTTCCCCCCTTCCCCCACAGGATTATGGCAATAACTACACAATGGACAAGTAATTGAAAAGAATCAGCCTCAAGCTCTGTGGCCATCCCAGGACCCCTACCAAAGGGACAAACTCACCAGACAAAAATGGCAGAAACAATGTGGGAAATATCTGTGGCATCCCCGGGGCAGACACAACTATCAGAAATCAAGCAGACACAAAGAAAAAGTGAGGGAAATTAATATTGTCACTTCAGTGCCTATAGCATAACTCAGACCTCAGCAGACACAGTATGCATGTCACAACCATTCAGGCCTCAAGTAGCTTCAAAACAAAATGGTGAATTTATCATACAAATATGAACTCACCCCAAGGACCCATAAGAAAGCCAAAACCCATTAGGGACTAGGAAATATATCAGGAAAAACTGGGTGAATATATAGGAAGTATGAAGCTAAGCAATATGGAAAGTTCAAATTTTTTCGAAGAACTTTACATGTGAAGAAATAATTGCACACAATTACCCACACACCTATTGGGAACGCTTCCTGCAGACAGAGAGTAAGATGAATATTCCAGGCTTGAAGTGTCTGTACCATCTGGGCCTGCACCAGAAGGAGTCCCCTTCCAAGAATCATAATACGAGGACGCAGCTCCTGCCCCCAGATCATGTTTTGGAAGGCAGAGGCCAGCAGGCCACACACCAAGTTTGAGTTTCTCCTAATCAATAAACACACCCCTTACCATAATTGCACTGTGTAACCTTATTACACTGCACATTTCTGGGCATAGGCAACTCAATTCGTGTCATACTATGTGCAGCATTGTGTCCACCATCAGAAATCATAAATAAACACTTTATGTACCTGAAATATCAGACGCATGGTCAAGTGAGTGTGAATACATTTCAAGTGTAACTTGTTTTGTGAGGCAATATCTGGATTTAACCTGCCCTGATCAACATGTTATAATTTATAAGCCAGATTACCATTTGTGTACCAGAGTCCAGGAGGATCCAGGATTAAAAGTGAGTTGCCCTTCGAGGCACCAAAGAATGTTCTTTCTGCTCTTCCTCCAATATTCCTGTTTTCCGCCCTGCACCAAAGGTCTCCCTTGATTTAACAGTGGTGTGTGCTGCTCCTTATGTTATCAGTGCCTGCTGGGAGAGGGACTGACCCCCGGTCTCTGCATTACTGAATGTGTTTGACACTTTAAATGTTCTCCACAGGCATGTTTACAGTTTACAACCTGTGTACACACATGAGCACTTGCATGCAGCATAAAGTCACGATGTCTCTGCCATAGTGTTTGAAAGCATCAGTACGTTTGCTAATTGGATATTAGTGCACCTATATTTTCATTTAACAAATGGCTTTCACACCAACTGTCGAAAAATCCCTCCCATGTCCCCAAATATTGACCATTCGTGGCACCTGCACATTTTCAGTGGTGCCCTTGGTGCTTGTTAAGTAACATTTATTAGCCAAGAATCACATATGTAGGCCCACGTGCCTCACCCGAACAACATTATGCCATTGGCTGAAGTTCAAAATGAAAAAGTATAGAACCTGTGAGGTTGGGTGCAACTGGGGTGCACTTTCGGTGAGGTTATTGGGCCCGAGGGCATGGACAAAAGAAAGAATGCGGTTGTTGACCTTCCACTTACTGCATTAGTGCACTTAAAATATTTCACCAACTAAATAGTTACCTGATAGATAAATGTTTTATTTGGTTTATAAAATAGAGATTTCAGATCTTGAAACACATATAACATTAGAGAAGCTTGCAAATTTTAAACATCGCTCAAAACGTTTAGTGAATTGTTGAGAGACAGCACTAGAACTGAAACCTCATACATACAAAACACACACAGATCTTGGCAGTAGGTAAATTAATTCACTGATGTCACTATGACTGGAACATGAGACCAATCTGTTCTACACAGTTCTCTGCAATAGGTGCATCTTCTGGCTAATGTTCGAATCTGTGATCTGCAGGACACACATGGATGTCTGCAGTTGGTAAATTAACCAATTGAACAATCTCACAAGGATTGCAGCCAGTGACCTGCAGGTTACACATAGGACAAGCAGAGCTTGGTAAACACTAATTGCAGGCAGACATGCTTATTTACACCGGCACTCTGCACCTTCTGATATATACCTGTCTGCCCAACCGGTATAGGATAATTCAAAACCAAACACAAGGGATTCAAGGGTCACAAAAATAACTTTTGTAAAAAGTATATGATCGGTATTTGGGGTGTCTCTATATACAAATATCTATATTTATTTTCTGAAACCATCCTTTGATCATACCACTACATTAGCAACCCTGTCCATTCACTCTTAGCAGTTTGATATTTACCCCTTCCAACGTTTTCATAAAAGTCCTTATTTGAATAATAAAGTTTTGTGGTATGATCAAAGGATGGTTTCAGAAAATAAATATAGATATTTGAATATAGAGACACCCCAAGTACCGATCGTATACATTTTATCAAAAGTACATAAAGGGGTTGTACTCCACCAGTTAGACTTTAATGCTTTGTCATCTTACATTAAAGATACCAATGATTTTTAAAAGAATATATCATATACCATGGACAGCAGGCTATTTGATGGCCACCATGGATGTTTAATAACTATATACTTCTATTACTCAAGAAAAATGTTGAGAATCCATGCAAGTATTCTTGGAGACAAATCCAGAGAATTATATTACGCATAATGAGATGTTAGGAGAATTTGAAAAATTAACTTTGAGCAATAAGCTATTTTTATATCGAGTGCCTTTACAGACAAACCAGAGGTACAGCTATGGATTTGAGATTTGCTTCATCTTACGCAAACCTATTTATGGGTCTGTTTGGAAAGCACTCGATGGATGGAACTGAGCTACAAGAGTTCAAAGCTAACATGATCTTATATTGTGTTTTATTGATGATATTTTTCAAGTTTGGAAAGGAACTGTAGACAACTTAAAATTGTTTCAGCAGGCTCAGAATGTAAATGATGTAAAAATTGAATTGAGTCCTACATAGAGTAGGGAAAGAATAGATTTTTTGGATTGTACTTTATTTACGGATGAAGGGCAATTAATTATGCAGCAAACTCTACAGAAAAGCGATAGCTACTTACAGTTAATTGGATGCTCCCTCTTTTCGTCGAAATACCAAATTAATAATATTCCCTATGGGGAAATGTTAAGAGCCAAGAGATTGTTAATTAATCAGAAGGCTTTCAGAAACAATTTACTGAGTGTAAGGTTTTTAAACAGAGGATACTCTAAAGCAACAATAAGCAAGTGAGTAGAGAACAATTACTGATGGACAAAGACAGAAAAGGTAAAAGGATGAAAGAAATTGATTTTGAGGAGAACGTCCAAATGATAATGAAATACACAAGTGATAACAGAGAAGTGTATAGGTTTTTAAATAAGCACGGGCAATAATTGAAAATAGATATTCATTTAATTAAATATATCAATGACAAATCATGAATAGTGTATAAAAGAGGTTGTATATTGAAAGATTACTGAAATCCAAGTGATACCATGAGTTTTAAACTCAAAGAGATCTCTATGTAGTAGCTTACTCACTTCCTGCACAAAAACAATACTTAGAGAATATTCCTCTTTCTATGTGTGTTGCAGAATGCAGCACACGTGGAAAGAGGAAATAACAAGGAGAAATAAAAATATTTCTCCTTGTTATGCCTCAATTGGGAAGTCTTAGCATTTTGTTATATTCCCTGGGAATGCGCCATAATCAATCGGTGAATGCATGAGAATGTCCATGCTCCCCCCATAGAACACCTTTGCAACTAAAGGTGATACAAGGCAGCGCTATGCGCTACGTTATGTTACTTTGCATTTACTTAACCATGCAAAGCCAAGCAAAGTGGCTTTGCATGGCTTAGTAAATACTAAAAATTATTTTGCGTCAGGGCTGTGCCACAAAAGTGACGTTACCCCAATGCAAAATCATGGTAAATCTGACCCTAACTTCATGGGAATAGTTAGAGTGACACCACACCGAAGAGCAGCTAATACAATCCTTAGAATCTGTAAACTAGAAACCCTATAGATTCATAAATTGCAAGCAGTGATGAAAGGGATCAATACAGAAGAATTGCAGGTTCACCTCAGGTGAATTAAGGATCTTGGGAAGAGATGTCTTTTAGATACTTTTGTCTAAAAGAGTGATCCATAGCTCAATAAGTTAGGAGGGAGACCTGTGGTATGTTAAGACAAGGGTGTGAGATCCAAAAGATATACATTGACACTTTACAATAGAATTATAAATGTTTGATGTTACAACAATATACAGAATATTTTTGTATTATCGGAGATATATTTTGGAAGCTGTGGTAAACAACTACTGTTTTATTGTGAATAGCTGCAGATACCATACTCATAAAATATATATATTACCTACTGATAGGATGTAGTTTCCATAGGAAGATTGTTTTTTCATTTGCCAATAACTTTGGCGTAGTTTGATGAATCTTCACGGAATTTTGAAAACTAATTTGCCAGTCACTTCAGATGATGTCTTGAAAGTTGCAGAGTGATCCGTCAAGTAGGGGCCGAGAAAAAGGGGGACTCCCAAAGTGCGTTTTTCACATGTTCATTTCCGTAGGAACTTTAGACACGTCTACAGCCCAAACTGCTGAACGGAATTACACCAAATTTGGCAGAAAGGTAGATGTTGGTTCAGGGAAGTGCCTTTTTGTGATTTGGTATAAATCCATTTGGTAGTAGCGGAGTAATTGAAAGAAATTTCCAATTGTATATAAAGGGACACAGAGGATCCGGGACCCTTCCTGATCTCGTGCTGATATCTGATTGGCTGCCAACACTTCAAACCAGGAAGTGTTGGCAGTCAACTTGGGACTCGGCTTGAGCCGAGTACCAGAAAAAACATTTTAAAAAAAGAAAAGGGACATGGTAGAAATACACTGACCCCCTAGGCCTCTTGGGGGGGTTCCACAGGGACCCCGCAGGGCCCAAAAAGTATATTTTTTAAATTTGCGGTGGGAACCCCCCCCCCCCAAAAAAACAAAGCGCGGACTCCAGTGCTTTGTTAGTAATCGCCTCCCGGATGGGCCAGGTCCCGGGGCATTTTTATTTTAAGGGAGGTGGTGTGCACAGGTCCCCCATCCTGGGGCATATTAATGCCTTGGTGACCACCACCTCCCCGGGGCTTATTCATTTTAAAAGGGGGGATCTCTCAGAACCCCCAAGCCCCGGGGACAACCACGTTTACAAGGCTACATGACAAAACAGAAATCGGGGGCCTCTTGGACCCCCGTGCCCCGGGGAGGGGGGGTCGCATAGCCCCCCTCCACATCTGTAAATGGCCAGGCTCCAGGGGATGGGGTCCCCGGGGCTGAAATCCACATGGGAAGGGCAGCTGCAGGGCCCCCCTCCCCACAAAGAAATCTTTAAAAAGGCTGGGCACCGGGGGATGGGATCCCCTGAGCTGAAATTGGCCCTTTCCCTATTACTGGTGGGCCAGGCCCGTCTCCCGTAAATAAAAATAAATGTAACATTTTTTTAAAAGACCGGGCCCCAGGGTTGAGGTACCGGGACTGAAATCAGCCTGGGAGGGGGTCTGCCTGACCCCATCCGCATTTTAAAAGGTCTGGCCCCCGGGTATTGGGTCCCCAGACCTGAAATCGGACCAGGAAAGGGGGGTCGGTGGCTTCCCGACCCTAAACAAATAATTTTTTTTTAAAAAGCTGGCGGCAAGTCACCGGAGGCCCCACCCCCTTTCACCATCACTTTGTGAAAGCACCTTGTGGCGCACTACTAGTTGGGGGGTGAAGTCCCCTTGGCTGCTGAGAGTGCTTGGGGGCCAACAAGTCCTCCTTTTACCTCCAGTATGTCCCACACAGAGAAATTGCTAACAGGTCTTTGGAGGCCACGCCCCTTTCTCCACAACTCTGCAAACGCACCTCCTGGCACACTACTGGTTGGGGAATGAAGTCCCCTTCGATGAGGAGGGTCCTTGGTGGGCCAAGAACCCCTCCTCGTACTTCCAGTAACTCCCACACAGAGGTACTGCTGTGAGCTGGTCAGAGGCCCGCCCCCCCTTTCTCCACCACTCTGCAAATGGCCTCTTGGCGGACTACTGGTTGAGGGATGAAGTCCTTTTGGATGTTGAGGGTCCGTGGGGGCCAAGAAGCCCGCCTGTTATCTCTTTTAAGTCCAACACAGTGGGATTCCTGAGAGCTAGTCGGAGGCCCTGCACACTTTCTCCACCAAACACGACTACCAGTTAAAAAATATATAAATTTACTTTAAAAAACAAAGGTTTCAGAGATATTATAGTTAGGAAATAGAATTTGAAAAACCGCAGAAATTCACTGAAAAACGTAAGGTTATAGGGACATCATAGGAAATAGAATTTTTCAAAAATGTAGTAATTCACTGAAAAAAACAAAGGTTATAGGGGCGTTATAGTTAGGCTAAGATTTCACCCGTACAAAACCATAGAAATTCAGCAGTTATAGTTACTTGAGCTAACTATAACTTACGTCCCTGCAAAGCACTGCTTATGGCCTCACATATTACATCACCCATGATGGAACTGTTAATGTGAATGACGGAGGTGCCTTAATATTGTTGTCATGAAATTCTAAGTGTCAGTGCAAGCAGCCATTGCACTATGGGGAAAAACAGACTCGCTGTATATTTCATCTGTGATGACGTCATACACCACTCTAGTATGGCGGGAGATAATGTTTTCTCGCCTGACCTACCATGCCTGACTTTCACTTGAATGATGATGCATATATAATGAGGTGTAAATGCGGAGGCCGCCAACACTGAGGAAGGCGTACCGCTGAAACACGTTTGTTTTGTCTATTTTGTGCCAATAAATCTTAAGCTGGATTATACCCCGTGAGTGCTCGTGATGGTTCTTGGAGCGTTGGTAAACTTCAGGAGTCTGCCCTCGTGAACGAGGCACCCGCTAGTGAGTGCAGCAGCACCTGGCAGGTTTGGAGCTTTGATATATATATATATATATATATATATATATATATATATATATATATCACTTCAACCTCGGCGTGTAAACACCGAAACGCCTTTCCCCTTCCTCTTGCAACGGCGGTCCGCGGTGAGGGGGCGAGCCTCTAAATGCACAATTCAACGCTGAATTAGCCAAAACAGCAGCCGCGGACACCAAAGCTTTCAGCAAAATTATTTATTTGGCAGATTCAAGACACCTCTCGACGCGTTTCGGGACCAAGTCCCTTGATCACGAGTGCCATTGCTGTGTCTCAGATTCATTTAAATAACCACGTGATTCTAAACCAAACATAAAAAAAGGACTTCACATAGTACGGAGTTTCTTCACTCCTACTTATAAAAATGAAATAAACATCAAATACATATCACTTGCGGTAATAACATTAGACCTTCACACAAAAATAATATATATATTTGGAGATACATTAACACCATTTACTGCTGTATTTTAACATTTCATATGCTGCTAAGTATTGAGGTATTAATATGGCAATCATGATGCCCACTAGGGCTGGAATAAGCACGAAATTGAATATATTGAAACGATTCGGTAAAACCTTAAAACATTAAAAACATTGAACATGCCCACTTGGGCAGTGATAATATGATTTAGGTTGATTGAACCAGTAAATAAAAGTGGTTGAAATGTTATAGAGGTGCAGTAATGAAGCGCTGAATAGGGATGTATAAGTTACTGATAACAGCGAGGCTGTGTCATAGGCACAAATCAGTGTTTGTTTTCAATAAAGTTGGATACGAAGGAAATGAATTAGGTCATATGAAATGTTAAAATATTTATTTATATATATATATATTAATACCTTGTTTGAGCGCAGCATCTACATGAGGTAACACTTAAATTAAAAGATACTATACATTCCAGTATGCAACACGAGTTGAATTTACTGATGAAGCCCACTAGAGGGCATTACAATCAATTAACATGCACACAACAAAGCCTTTTCATTACTACAGTGCTGCAACATGGATGCCTGTGATCAAGGAGCAGAACACGTAAGGCAAGAAAAGACATTCATATGCGACAATGCCGGTTTGCTTTTAACTAAGAATCAGTGTGATTTATCTACTGCTGAGTGCTTTTTCAATCGAGGATAGATTGGAAGAAATATATATATAAATGTGGGCCTTTCATAAACAAAGCTGCTGATCGAGTGCTACTCACCTGGTGGACAACCTTTGGAGCAGAATGTAATATGCGGCCGTCCTGCCGCGGAGTGTGCACCACCCCGTAATGTCTTGGGGGCTACGTGGGTCAGCAGCCGCAAACAGGATTGAGGACGAGTCCACTTGCAGGGTCCATACAGGCAAGATTTGTGTGCTATCCGGACCACATTTCCCACAATGCACAGTCTCATTCGAGCTCCCCATTGGTATATAAATATATATATATATAAATATATAGCAGCAACACACTAGGCACACTACAAGAAAAACTCCACGCAAGGTTATATCAAAAATAGCCTTTGTATTATCATAAACACATTAGAATCATAATCACAAATGTACACTGTGCCACCTGGCACTAGGTAATACTTCACAGGGGATTATATACATGACAGGGCCAATCGGGCCACTGTCAGAACCATTAGAAAGCACAAGTAGCAAATATAAAACACAACCAGTAACTACTGCCGAAATACTGTACTCAGCATCCTCACAGGTAACGTAAACACATTATGTCTGCATCACATTAGGCATAAACGCATTATGCATCACCATAGGCATAAACACAGTATGCATCACTTTAGGGCCTTGCGCCCTACCAGTACCACAGGTACTCAAAATGACCCCAGGCCAACTGGTCTTCCTCTGGGGCCCATCTGGGACTTCCCAACTGCCCTCTGTCCAAAAGTCAGGGCTATAAATGGGGCGAGGGTGTAACCCACCCTGGTCTCTCTTGAGACCCAAAACAATGGCCCTTCACATGGCACCTGCCCGCGCTCTTGCGGTGCAGCTGTGAAAGCAATCAGCACCAACAGTGCCTCTAGCTGCCTCTGCAGCTACGACATTGTGCGCAATGCACTGGGGGCCGGGGGGTGCATCTCACTCCTTCCTCATCATCACAACAAAGTGCCCCATCGTTGCAGCTGCCCGCGCCCTCGCGGTGCAGCTGTGCTCTTCCCAAACCGGCACCAACAGTGCCTCCTTAGCCCCCTTCACCAGGGCTTCTATGCGGGGTAAAAGGAATCAGCGCTGGCACCAACAATGCCTGAGGAGCCCCAATCACCGGGCTCCTCCTGGTACAATCGCCCGGCCCCCTCTGGGGCTGGTCTCTTCTGGCTGCGGTCTGGCCAACTCACAGCCGATCGGAGCTCCCCAGCTCCCTCTAGCAGCCTCCGATCTGGCACCCGCAGTGCCCGGCACAGGCCCCACTCACCGGGGTCTCCTTAGCTTCCCTCTGGACACTGCAGCACTCGGCAGGGAGCCTGCGAGGCTCAGGTCCTCCATTGGCCTGCTGCAATCACCGTCCACATGCGGGGCTCTCCTCGATCACACGGGAGCCCCGCCCTCAAACAGGCTGACGCTGCCTAACTTCCTCTCTGGCCTCTCTTCTTCCGGCCGGGCCTCGGGCAAGGCTCCGTCTTCTTTTAGGCACAACTCCGCCTGTCTGCTACCCCTCACAGGGGCCGTCTGAATTCGGAGCGTAGTCTCCTTCCGCTTCGGGGGGTTTTAGGCCACGCCCCCAACCAGGCACAGCCGACTGGCTTCCTCTTGGGCCATGCTTTTCCTGGGACGCTGCTTGTGATGCGGCGGCCCCTCAGCAGTACACAAATGCGGGGTGGGCTCCCGCTCCGTTTCTTAGAGGCACAAAGCGGCGGGGTAGGCTCCCGCTCAAGGTGGCAGCACAGTGCTGCCGGGCCTCACGCTGTTCCTGTCACAAAGGCCAGGTGGAATCCCACTCTTTGGGATCAGGCCCCCAACAGGGCTCTCAGCAACAAAGATGTAGTGCTCACGAGGCGCTACGTCCAGGGCCCAAAAGGCAAAGCTGGGCCCAGGCAGGGCAGCTCACAGGGCCCTCCAGCAGAGGGGCAGTCCCTCGTGGCGGTTCCTCCTGGGGCCCAGCAGGTCCAAGCAGTACCCAAGCACAGCACACCAACATGGGGTCACAGCCCCAATATTTATACTACTTTTTTCTTTGTTCTGCCCTGGCACAGGGCTGGGAGAACCAGTCCCAACTGGTTCTGGGGGTACTGAAGCACTTTGTTTACAGTGCTTCTACTCCCCTTTGTCAGGTGGGGGCTCGGTCCTCAGACACACCACAGGGGGCGGAGTCAGCATTCACCCAAGCAGGCTCAGACCTATTCAGGGTCAGGGGACTACTCCTCCCACTACTCCAAATGCAGTTCTCCTATTCAGCCTAGCGCTGACTCACCCTGCCCTTCTGGAGCTACACACCTCACAAGCCCCTGTCACTCCAGAGCCAGACATGCAATACACATCAGGCAGGCAGTGTCACATAGCACCCAGAAATGCCAACTTCTAAAAGCGGCATTTCTAAAATAGTGATCATAAATCTGCGCACACCATTACGCAGCATTTATAATCACTATCCAAAACATACCAAACTTGACCGTGCTGCTCCTCTCATATCAGGAATTACCACTGAAACACTTATCAGGGAATCCCGAATGCATTCCTATGAGAGGGCAGCCTCACAGCAGTGAGAAACCAAAATGGCTGTTTGTCACTACCAGGACATGTCACACGCTTAAGGTACATGTCCTACCTTTTACCTACAATGCACCCTGCCCATAGGGCTAGCTAGGGCCTACCTTAGGGGTGACTGACATGCAGTAAAAGGGGGTTCACAGATGTAGCACGCACTTTAGGTGTCATGTCACAGATGCAGTAAACTGCGTGCACAGGCCCTGCAATGGCAGAGGCCTGAGACAGGTTTGAAAGGCTACTTTGGTGGGTGGCGCAGGCAGCGCTGCAAGCCCACCAGTAGCATTTAATTTACTGGCCCTGGGTATCTGAGATACCACTTTACAAGGGACTGACAGGTAAATTAAATACGCCAAACAGGTGTAGACCAATCTTACCATGTTTACCACAGATGGCTCACGCACTTTACACTGGACAGCAGTGCTAAAGTGCCCAGAGTCCTAAAACCAACAACACCAGGTCAGAAAAAAAACTAGGAGGAAGGCAAAAAGTTCAGGGATGACCCTGCAAAAAGGGCCAATTCCAACTATATATATATATATATATATATTATCTACTGGCGGTCGCCAGTAGATAGTTATAGTTACAACCTATTATCCATAGGAAATCCGCGACATTCTATTTGAAATAACTCTCTTGCCGGTTGACGTATCTTCGCAAAATTTTCAAACTTTGTGGCCCGCTCCGGTCCGCTCCTACCCTGAAAGTCTCGGGGGATTCGTCAAGCGGGGGCCGAGAAAAAGGGGGTCCCAAAACGCGTTTTCCCCATGCAATTTTCCATAGGAAACTTTAGACACGGCTACAGCTCGAACTGCTGAACGGAATTACACCAAATTTGGCAAAGAGGTAGTTCTTGGTTCAGAAAGAACCCTTTTTGTTAAATGGTGTAAATCCGTTCAGTAGTTGCTGAGAAAATCAAAAGTAAAAAGATAGTGATATCTATGGCCGCGTCGGATTCGCGCACCCTCCCGATCACGAGCTGCATGCTAATTGGCTGTCAACACTCCAAATCAGGAAGTGTTGGCAGCCATTTTGTCCCTCGGTAGAACCGAGGACAGAAACAAGTGCGCAAAGCGCACAAAGGGGGCAGGGTAGAAACACCCTGACCCCCTAGGTCTGCTCAGGGGGTCCCACAAGGACCCCCTGGGCAAAAAAAATAATTTTTTTTTTTTTTAAATCGGCAGGATGCGCTCAGGGTGCGCGGATCCTGCCGAAAAAAAAAAATCTCCCGCGCTTCGATGTTAATTGGCCCCCGGGTGGGCCAAGTACCGGGGGCATGCTGGGGGGGGGGTAATTTTATGTGTGGGGGGCCTCTAAGGGCCCCCAAGCCCCGGGGACCACCACCCCCGGGGGCTTTATGTATAATGGTGCGGGAGGGCTCTGAGCCCTCCCGCAGCCCCGGGGACCGCCACCTCTTCTTTTTTTATTTTTGAAAAACCTGTGTGGGGGGCTCCAGCCCCCACACGCCCGGGGACCACCACCTCCCGGGGCACTAAGAAAATTACAATGGGGGTCCGTTTTGGACTCCCAAGCCCCGGGGACCACCACCTCCCCGGGGCTTTCAAAATGTAAGGAGGGGGCCGCGCGGCCCCCTCCTGGAGCCTGTGGTGGCCCTGGGGACCGCCACCCCCAGGGCCGGCTCCTGCAGTGTCCCGGGGTGCCTACCCCGGGACACTGCTGTTTGCAATGACAGGACGGGAGCCTCGCGGCTCCCGTCCTGTCATTGCAAACTGCTTTGGATATTGGAAGAGAGAGCAGGAAACCTGCTCTCTCTTCCAATATCCAAAGCTGATTGCTTTTCCACATGGGGAGCAGCATCTTAGCAGCTCCCCATGTGTAAAAGCAATGCCGGCTCCCGTAGGACACGGGGAGCCGGCGGGACTGTGGGGGCTTGGGGACCCCCCACAGTCCCCAACGAGAGGCCAGGCCCCGGTGGATGGGGTCCCCGGGGCCATAAGTGGCCATGGAGGGGGCCACGCAGCCCCCTACCCAAAGGAAAAAAAAAAAAAGTGCTAGGCCGGCCCGGGGGATGGGGTCCCGGGGCCTTAAATGGCCTGAGGAGGGGGCCACGCAGCCCCCTCCAAATAAAAAAAAAAGAGGACATGCCCCGGGGATGGGGTCCCCGGGGCCAATACAGGCCCAGGGAAGGGGGCCACGCGGCCCCCTTCCCGTTTTTTCTTTTTAATTTTAATTTAAGTAGGTAGGTAAGGCCCTGGGGGATGGGGTCCCCAGGGCCTAAAAATAGGAAAAAGGAAGGGGGGCTACACAGCCCCCCTTCAGCGGGGGGAAAACGATCGGGCCCGCAGGCCCCGCCCCTTCCTTCACCACTCTGCAAACGCGCCCTGGCGCGTTTGCAGAGGGGAACGAATTCCCCTTGAATACTGGGGGTCCCTGGGGCCAACTAGCCCACCAGGAACCTCCAGTATGCGCCAGGGGCTGCCTTGCAGAGAGGTGTACAGAGGCCACGCCCCTTTTACACCTCTCTGCAACGCAGCTCTGTGGCGCTTTTGGAGGTATATGGTGGGCTAGTTGCACCCCAGGGACCCTCAGGATTCAAGGGGAGTTAATCCCCCGACTTAAAACGCGCCACGGGGCGCGTTTGCACAGTGGTGAAGGGAGGGGCGGGTCTTCAGGTGACATGTATGCAAACAGGCCCCGTGGCGCGTTTTAAGATGGGGAATTAAATCCCCTTCAATCCTGAGGGTCCCTGGGGGCCAACTAGCCCAACAGGTACGTCCAGAAAGCGCCACAGAGCTGCGTTGCAGAGAGGTGTAAAAGGGGTGTGGCCTCTGTACATGTCTCTGCAACGCAGCCCCTGGCGCATACTGGAGGTTCCTGGTGGGCTAGTTGGCCCGTAGGGACCCTCATGATTCAAGGGGACTTAATCCCCCTACTTAAAACGCGCCACGGGGCGCGTTTGCACAGATGTCACCTCAGGCCCCGCCCCCTCCCTTCACCATTGTGCAAATATTCCTCTAAAATGAGCCGAAATACGAATTCTGATTTACTCACCTGTTATCAGGAGAGACCTCAGTGCTGCATCTTTCAGCCCAGTACTAATCCTGAAAAGTAATTTTAACCGTACTTACCAGTAACTTGAATTTCCTTCCATAGGCTAACATTGACTGGTTTCACTTGGAAATTCTTCTAAGTGTGGAGTTTTGGAACTTTAAAATATTCCTCTAAAATCAGCCGAAATACGAATTCCGATTTACTCACCTGTTATCAGGAGAGACCTCAGTGCTGTATCTTTCAGCCCAGTACTGGTCCTGAAAAGTAATTTTAACCGTACTTACCAGTAACTTGAATTTCCTTCCATAGGCTAACATTGACTGGTTTCACTTGGAAATTCTTCTAAGTATGGAGTTTTGGAACTTTAAAATATTCCTCTAAAATCAGCCGAAATACGAATTCCGATTTACTCACCTGTTATCAGGAGAGACCTCAGTGCTGCATCTTTCAGCCCAGTACTGATCCTCAAAAGTAATTTTAACCGTACTTACCAGTAACTTGAATTTCCTTCCATAGGATATAATTGCCTGCTTTTTGCTGAAAAAGTTTCTAAGTGTTGATTTTTGAAACATACAAATATTCCTCTAAAATCAGCCGAAATACGAATTCCGATTTACTCACCTGTTATAAGGAGAGACCTCAGTGCTGTATCTTTCAGCCCAGTACTGGTCCTGAAAAGTAATTTTAACCGTACTTACCAGTAACTTGAATTTCCTTCCATAGGCTAACATTGACTGGTTTCACTTGGAAATTCTTCTAAGTGTGGAGTTTTGGAACTTTAAAATATTCCTCTAAAATCAGCCGAAATACGAATTCCGATTTACTCACCTGTTATCAGGAGAGACCTCAGTGCTGCATCTTTCAGCACAGTACTGATCCTCAAAAGTAATTTTAACCGTACTTACCAGTAACTTGAATTTCCTTCCATAGGATATCATTGCCTGCTTTTTGCTGAAAAAGTTTCTAAGTGTTGATTTTTGAAACATACAAATATTCCTCTAAAATCAGCCGAAATACGAATTCCGATTTACTCACCTGTTATCAGGAGAGAACCCAGTGCTGCATCTTTTAGCCCAGCACTGACCCTGAAAAGTAATTTTAACCGTACTTACCAGTAACTTATCTTTTCTTCCATAGGAATCCATTGTCTGGTTTTCAGCAGAAAAGTTTCAAAGTGTCGATTTTCACAAACTACAAATATTCCTTAAAAATCGCCTGTATGACTTAAACGCATTTTTTCAACTGTTTACAGGAGATGCACCAGTGCTGGATCCAGGATCCAACACTGAGTAAGAAAAAGTAACGATAACAGTTTTTACCTGCTAAGTGAATTTCCTTCCATAGGATAACATTGGTGATTCTATGAGGAAAAGTTTCTAAGTGTCAACTTTTAAAATACAATAATATTCCTTAAAAATCACGACTGTAACCAAAACGCTTTTACTCAACTGTTTACAGGAGATGTCCCAGGACTGAATCTAGGATCCAGTCCTGTGGTTAGAAAAGTAATCCATAAAGTAACTAATTGCATTTAACTAGAAATTCACATTGAGCTGAATGTTGCATTGTGTTTGAAAATGTGTTGCCCATTGCAACAACTGTAACTACTGTACTTAAAAGTCTATTGCCTATGTGCTAAGTATTTAAACTAAAGTAATTCATTCTGAGAAAGTATTTTTGTAATGTAATGTATAATGTAATTACAATGTAATTTAAAAAATAAAATATGTAAAAGAAATTGTTTCTAAAAATGTAGTAAATCAGTATGAAAAAAATTATATAAAAATTAATACATTTAAAAAACCTTTGAAATTCACTGAAAAAACCATAGGTTTCAGGCACGTTATAGTTACAAATTAGCATTTAAAAAACCTTTGAAATTCACTGACAAAACCATAGGTTTCAGACACATTATAGTTAGAAATTAGCATTTAAAAAACCTTTGAAATTCACTGAAAAAACCATAGGTTTTAGGGACAGTTATAGTTACAAATTAGCATTTAAAAAACCTTTGAAATTCACTGAAAAAACCATAGGTTTCAGATATGTTATAGTTACAAATTAGCATTTAAAAAACCTTTGAAATTCACTGAAAAAACCATAGGTTTTAGGGACAGTTATAGTTAGTTGGACATTTCACTCGTACAAAACCCGTGAAATTCCCCCGTTATAGTTAGTTCAGCTAACTATAACTCGCGCCCCGCAATGCACTGCTGATGACGTCACATATTACATCACTCATGACATGGTCAGTGACATCACTGATGACATCACTGATGACATCTCAAATGACATCACTGATGACATCATCCACGTGATAATCTGATGCAGCTCCTCACACCCTAATATAACCTTTGATACACCCAATCTAAATTACAGACTGCCATTCGCAAAACTATAGACACTCCAACACCAATAACTACATACCCACTCACTGATTCTTAGGTCTACACACACACATCCACTCACTCACCCGTACAGTCACTCATACTTATGGTCACTCAGTACAGGACTATCATATGCACTCTTACTCCTATATAGACACTCAAACACCGCCACTCATCCAAAGAGGTACTCACACACCTAGTCAGTCATGCAAATAATTAAACACACTGCCATTTACTCACCTATACAGTTATACACACACCAGCTCACTTAATCATACAAATACTAGCACATTGTTACGCTCTTATACAATCACTGATACAAGCACACACTCATCCATACAGCCACTATCACAATCACTCACTCTCGCTTATAGCTATTTATATACTCCAACACACATATATACTGGCTTTCACATATGTAGTTACTCACACATGTACCACTGGGACATACATTCACTCACTAACACACTCTTACACACACTTACCCACCCATACAGTCTATCACAGATGCACTCTTGAAACCATCCACCCAGTGAATCACCCACTCACACATCTATGCTCAGAGTCGCACACACCCCACCCACACAAACACTCAGGCACCCATACAGATACTCAGACAACCAATCAATAACTCATATAGACACTCATGTAGCTATTCACAAACCCATGCAGCCACTTACACAGCAACAGACAGACGGATACAGACATTCACCCAGTTTAGTCACTAACCCATGCATTCAGTAAGATACGTTAAATCACTCACTTATAGAGTCAGTCACGCACCTACTAAATCATCCATACAGACACTTACACACCCACTCATTCTTCAATACGTCTTTTCCTATATATATTAAAAATATTTAAACTTTACAGAAACACACAGTCACTGGATGATGTCATCAGTGATGTCATTTGAGATGTCATCAGTGATGTCATCAGTGATGTCACTGACCATGTCATGAGTGATGTAATATGTGACGTCATCAGCAGTGCATTGCGGGCGCGAGTTATAGTTAGCTGAACTAACTATAACGGGGGAATTTCACGGGTTTTGTACGAGTGAAATGTCCAACTAACTATAACTGTCCCTAAAACCTATGGTTTTTTCAGTGAATATATATATATATACATATATATATATATATATATATATATATATATATATCGCAGCTCCAAAGTGTGCACCTTTTAGTCCGTGCATTCTTGAACGGGTGCTATCTCGCGGGTGGTGCGCCCGCTAACATCAACGCTCCCAACCTCGCACTCTCTCAGCGCAAAGAACAGAGCACTCACGGGGGCGAGTCCAAGTTGTTATTCACGGACTCTCACTGCAACCAGACGCGTTTCGGCAGTCGCCTTTTTCGATGGTAATCAGGTGCGCCGGAAATGGCCAATATTTATGTAATTACTTCCCGTATCCCGACATGGATATCAACAGTGAAAAGGGCCATACTTTTGTGAAAACAGCGCCATCTTAAAACATGTAAAATCCAATGCCTACAATTCATTTCATCATTGTAAACAATATACATGGTTCATTTTCAACGGTGAAGCCCACAAATGGGCCAAAGTGCACGTACTTTCTCTCCACCACCATATCGAAATCCCCACATTTAAATGTTACGGTTAATTCACATGTAAAATGCTATATGCTAAATATTCGCTGTGCCCCCGTCTCTATAGACAGTTACACTGCTACCAGAAATCTGAAATGCAAAATGGAGGTAGAGCTCAATATCTTGCCCTGAATGGGCACCATAACTTTGACATAAAATTTCAATTGGATTTCAACATGTAAAAACAATTAATCATAAATCTGGTCCCTTTTCATCATACTCCATCGACAAATATCATTATTAGTTGGTCTGCGGGTGAAGGTCACATCACATATTCAAATTCCCACTAATGCATATTTGTTCTCTCTTTTTCTTCTTCTCTCTCTAAAACGTATTTTCTCAGTAAACCACTGAATTAGTGACAGTATTTCTAGAGGGCAAAGTAGGTCCAGCCTCCCCACAGCATGTGGATGGCTTTCCATGTTTTTAAGTGGCACCCATACTGAAAGTTGTTGTCCTGGGTTAATCACCTAAGTGTATAGCAAGCCTGTAACCACCTCCCCAGACAGGATAGTGTGTATTGGGGCTGGGCGGGAGCACTCTCTGGTGCTTTGAAGTCCTGCACTGGGGGCACATTTGGTGTCCCTGTGCATAGCCCAGTTCAAACCGGTTTCAGGGGCTCCCTGCCCCTGCTCTGGTGTGAAACTGGACAAAGTGCATCCACTCGAGGCTCCTTCACAGTCGCTAGTCCGTTGGCTAGTGGGCCCTCCCGAAGGCAACTCTTCTTCTGTTTGGGCTTTCCTGGTTGCTCCAGACGTGCCCTGACTTACCCTTACTGTTCAGGCCCTGCAGTGTTTTGGTTTGGAGATCGATTATATATCTCGAGGGCACACACTGGGAAAAGGACTTCTTGTTGGTTACCCTGGACGTTAATTCACTCTACACCAACATAGATCACGACCAGGGCATCCAGGCGTGCCAACATTACCTAAAATCCAGACACATAAGATTCAAAGCCCACACTACCATGGTCCTTGAGATGATCAAGTTTTGTCACTAATAACATCTTCTTGTTTAATGGAACACATTACAAACAGGTCCCTGTGACCGCGATGGGTACTTATTTTGCCCCTAGCTTCGCCAACCTCTTCATAGGCCAGTGGGAGGAAGGAATCTTTATTCACAATCCTGACTTTCCTGAGGTGCAGCAGGCCATATTGGGTCAACAAATTTCTTGACAAACTCAACAGGAATACTCGTAACATCACACTCACTAGAACAGTCAATAGACACTCAGTAGAATTTCTTGACATCAAAATTGAAATCATGGAGGATACCATCCATACCAAACTGTTCCGCAAGGAAACAGCGGGTAACACCTTGCTTCATGCTCTCAGCAGTCACCCGGACCCCCTTAAATGGAGTATACCATACGGGGAACTGCTGAGAGTGAAACGCAACTGTAGCTCCAACTCAGCATTTCTGGAGGAAATGCAAATCTTGATTGCCAGGTTTAAGAAAAGAGGGTACCCACAATGGGTTCTTAATAAAGCTATCAGGAAAGTGGAGCAGGTGGAAAGAAAGGATACCCTATATGTACAACCAGATAGGGAAACTGAGAATGCTGACACTGAATATAATACCAGGATCATTCTCACACACAACATGAATGCCAAGGGCATTAAACAAATCCTCACCAGGCACTGGCACATACTCACGAGCGATCCTACCATTGGCCACTTAATCAAAGAATGACCCAGCATCACATACAGAAGGGGCCACAGTCTTAGGGACAAACTTGTCCACAGTGATGTCACCATTTACAGTGCCAACAGGGATCAAGGTTTATCCGGCTTCTTTCCCTGCGGTCACTGTAAGTCGTGTAAAAACAGCTACATGAAGAAAGAACTCACTACCAACAAAGGGTTCAATGAAAAGATCACGCAATTCTTAACATGCAGCACCCCGTATGTGGTGTATGCACTGGAATGTCCGTGCAAACTCAAATACATTGGCAGCACCATCCAACTAGCAAAGAAGCGTGTATTAGAACACATGAGAGCGATCATGAATCTCGATCAACAATACTCAGTTGCACAACATTTCCAAGCACACCATTATTCCAACAGCTTGTTGCTGAGCTTCTTTTGCATTGAACATATCCCTAGACCTCACAGGGGAGGGGATAAAACACTGAAACTGAGACAGTGTGAATCCAAGTATATTATTGAGTTTCAGACAAAGAGCCCTGGAGGCCTTAATCTTGATGAAGAATTGGGAATTCACCTGTATGAAGCATGAAATGTATACAGAAGGTTGTGCCCGAATGTAACCTCTTTTTGCTTCTAAGGAATGCAGTACCTTTGTACTCTGTTTTTAATCACATGTTAACATGATTTGATTTCATGGTTTTAATATATTCTTTTGTTTCCCTTGTTTTTTCACTACAGGAGGAAAGGAAGGGACCCACTCTACCTTGGTAGTTTACCTTCACGGATACCCTACCCTTTTCTTCAGAGGCACGTGGCGGTGATTTGTCACTTCAGTCAAGAACGTACACCAGTGGTTTGCCTTTTATCTATCATTTTTACTCCCCTCCTGGGTCACTGTTTCATCTTGGTTTAGGATGGGGCACAGGCCCATCACACAACAGTGATTTTCAGTTCATTGTTTAGTCCATTACCATATATGTACCTAGGAACCAGTAGTGAGTAACTCTAGCGTGTATTTTACATGGGCATTGGCCCTTTATTCTATGATGACACTAGCACACTAACACATACATGTGTTTCAAACTCTTTACAAGGTTATTTTCTTGTATGATTCCAGGTATCTGCAAGCCTTCATGCAGGTATGCAGCAATTTGTGGGCACTGGCTGGTTACTTTACATCTCTGGATTAAAGCCAGCAGGTTAGATTCACAATTACTGGGCACCCTGGGGCATTACTCATACTTGGAGGGTGAGTGATCTGTTACATTCACGTTCAGTTTCACATCTCATATGGTTTCTTGGGGACACACAACCCAGTTTCCAAATACGAGCCAGCCTCTGTCTTTGAAACCTTGGCCTTGGGGTGACCTGTACTCTGGCAACACAGGCGCACTCATGACACACCATGTGGTTAAGCATTGGCTCAGTTGACCTCACTCTCACCTTCAGCTGATTAACTCAGGGCTTGGTATTTTACCGGTACACAATGTTGGAGATGTCACTCCAAGATGGCCGACTCAATTTTAGGCATTCACGCTGCCTTGCCAGGGAACATTAAATGTTTTTCCTCGTCACTGTGACCAGCAACGTCATACTACATGTGTATCAATTGATGTCAATATGATGTAAATAGCATTTGATATATCATGGCTTATGTTGCATTTTGAACTTGGTATATGCACTACGATATATTACTAATTAATTTGTTTTGAGGCAACTCATTTCTGTTAAAAAACTTTTTTCAATTCTGCCATGTTGCAAATTGATTTCTGATGGTTTACTTTGATGCATTAGTAGGTACTTGTAATTAGACTATCTTTCAGTAGTATCTCAGACATTGCAATATGGCCGCGATTCTCGAGTACCATGATGCAGTTGTTGTGTCTGTTTTCACTGTCTTGACTTTTGTATTTCTACGCTGTGTGTACTGAGCTTCTTACGTGTGAGCAAGGCTGTTTACAGCTGAAACGCGTAGCGGAGAAGCGAAATAAATCTTTCCTGAGACTTATACCAGTTGGTGTCTTGAGAGTACGTTTATCCGTGATTACGGGAACTTGTTGTGTAATATCTATATATATATATATTCACTGAAAAAACCATAGGTTTCAGGGACGTTATAGTTAGTTGGACATTTCACTCGTACAAAACCAGAGAAATTCGGCCGTTATAGTTAGTTGAGCTAAGTATAACTCGCGCCCCCGCAATGCACTGCTGATGACATCACATATTACATCACTCATGACATGGTCAGTGACATCACTGATGACATCACTGATGACATCTCAAATGACATCACTGATGACATCACTGATGACATCATCAAGTGACTGTGTGTTTCTGTAAAGTTTAAATATGTTTTATATATATATAGGCCAAGGTGTATTGAAGAATGAGTGGGTGTATGACTGTCTGAATGGATGATTTAGTAGGTGCGTGACTGACTGTATAAGTGAGTGATTAAACGTGTCTTACTGAATGCATGGGTTAGTGACTAAACTGTGTGAATGTCTGTATCAGTCTGTCTGTTGGTGTGTAAGCGGTTGCATGTGTTAGTGAGTAGCTACATGAGTGTCTATATGGGTTATTGATTGCTTGTCTGAGTATCTGTATGGGTGCCTGAGTATCTGTGTGGGTGGGTGGGCTGTGTGTGACTCACTGCATGGATGTGTGAGTGGGTGATTCACTGGGTGTATGGGTTCAAGAGTGCATCTGTGAGGGGCTGTATGGGTGGGTGAGTGGGTGTATGGCTGTGTTGGTGAGTGAATGGATGTCTCAGTGGTACATGTGTGAGTAACTACATATGTGAAAGGCAGTATATGTGAGTGTTGGAGTATATAAATGACTATATGTGAGAGTGAGTGTAGGAGAGTAGGATCTGCTTCACATGGGTACCCCCACTTTTTGCTGCTGCTTCACTGTTTTTCGACTTTAGTCTGGCTGGGGCCCTGCTAATCAGAACCGCAGCTTAGCTGCTTCCTCTCTAAAATGGTTTCCATGTACCTTAGGTACATCTTTTATTGGAATCTGGAGTGCCCTTATAAGTCCCTAGTATATGGTATACTATATACCCAGGGCATAGGTACCCCAGAGGCCTGCCAGGGGCTGAAGCATGTATTATGCCACCCCTGGAAGGCCAGCCAAAATGACACCACAGGTCTGCTACTGCAGCCTGGGTAAGGTGGTGCATGCACCCCTTACTGTGATATAGGCTACCTGTATCACTACCATTGCACACACATATAAACCTCTAAGTCACTCCTATGACAGGCCTTTACAATCCTGAAGGCAGAGTGCTTGGTTTTTATGTGAGAGGGTGCCCCTGCATGAGCAGTGCCCCTCTGCAGCGTTCGGAGTCCCTCCTCTGATGCTGTTTGTGGTACAGCCTGACCATATACTCTTAAGTGCATTATATCCTCGCTGTACAATGCTAACTTTGGACTGGCTGCACCAAAACATGTCGTGTTTGGTGTCAAACATTTTGGAATACTACCCCCCCCCGCCAGTCCTGGCGGCGGGGGTAGCATTCCACCCTTCTAGAGGGAGAGACATGTACCCACCGGCCTACCCGGTAACTTCTTTACAGAGCCCTGGCATCACAAAATGGATGCCGCTGCCACAGACAGGGGTCTGGCCTCCTGCTGCTGACTGAAACTCCGGCAGGGGAGGCCTGGACAATAGGTTTCCTGTCGAAGGGAGGTGTAACCACCTCCCCAGACAGGATAGTGTGTATTGGGGCTGGGCGGGAGCACTCTCTGGTGCTTTGAAGTCCTGCACTGGGGGCACATTTGGTGTCCCTGTGCATAGCCCAGTTCAAACCGGTTTCAGGGGCTCCCTGCCCCTGCTCTGGTGTGAAACTGGACAAAGTGCATCCACTCGAGGCTCCTTCACAGTCGCTAGTCCGTTGGCTAGTGGGCCCTCCCGAAGGCAACTCTTCTTCTGTTTGGGCTTTCCTGGTTGCTCCAGACGTGCCCTGACTTACCCTTACTGTTCAGGCCCTGCAGTGTTTTGGTTTGGAGATCGATTATATATCTCGAGGGCACACACTGGGAAAAGGACTTCTTGTTGGTTACCCTGGACGTTAATTCACTCTACACCAACATAGATCACGACCAGGGCATCCAGGCGTGCCAACATTACCTAAAATCCAGACACATAAGATTCAAAGCCCACACTACCATGGTCCTTGAGATGATCAAGTTTTGTCACTAATAACATCTTCTTGTTTAATGGAACACATTACAAACAGGTCCCTGTGACCGCGATGGGTACTTATTTTGCCCCTAGCTTCGCCAACCTCTTCATAGGCCAGTGGGAGGAAGGAATCTTTATTCACAATCCTGACTTTCCTGAGGTGCAGCAGGCCATATTGGGTCAACAAATTTCTTGACAAACTCAACAGGAATACTCGTAACATCACACTCACTAGAACAGTCAATAGACACTCAGTAGAATTTCTTGACATCAAAATTGAAATCATGGAGGATACCATCCATACCAAACTGTTCCGCAAGGAAACAGCGGGTAACACCTTGCTTCATGCTCTCAGCAGTCACCCGGACCCCCTTAAATGGAGTATACCATACGGGGAACTGCTGAGAGTGAAACGCAACTGTAGCTCCAACTCAGCATTTCTGGAGGAAATGCAAATCTTGATTGCCAGGTTTAAGAAAAGAGGGTACCCACAATGGGTTCTTAATAAAGCTATCAGGAAAGTGGAGCAGGTGGAAAGAAAGGATACCCTATATGTACAACCAGATAGGGAAACTGAGAATGCTGACACTGAATATAATACCAGGATCATTCTCACACACAACATGAATGCCAAGGGCATTAAACAAATCCTCACCAGGCACTGGCACATACTCACGAGCGATCCTACCATTGGCCACTTAATCAAAGAATGACCCAGCATCACATACAGAAGGGGCCACAGTCTTAGGGACAAACTTGTCCACAGTGATGTCACCATTTACAGTGCCAACAGGGATCAAGGTTTATCCGGCTTCTTTCCCTGCGGTCACTGTAAGTCGTGTAAAAACAGCTACATGAAGAAAGAACTCACTACCAACAAAGGGTTCAATGAAAAGATCACGCAATTCTTAACATGCAGCACCCCGTATGTGGTGTATGCACTGGAATGTCCGTGCAAACTCAAATACATTGGCAGCACCATCCAACTAGCAAAGAAGCGTGTATTAGAACACATGAGAGCGATCATGAATCTCGATCAACAATACTCAGTTGCACAACATTTCCAAGCACACCATTATTCCAACAGCTTGTTGCTGAGCTTCTTTTGCATTGAACATATCCCTAGACCTCACAGGGGAGGGGATAAAACACTGAAACTGAGACAGTGTGAATCCAAGTATATTATTGAGTTTCAGACAAAGAGCCCTGGAGGCCTTAATCTTGATGAAGAATTGGGAATTCACCTGTATGAAGCATGAAATGTATACAGAAGGTTGTGCCCGAATGTAACCTCTTTTTGCTTCTAAGGAATGCAGTACCTTTGTACTCTGTTTTTAATCACATGTTAACATGATTTGATTTCATGGTTTTAATATATTCTTTTGTTTCCCTTGTTTTTCACTACAGGAGGAAAGGAAGGGACCCACTCTACCTTGGTAGTTTACCTTCACGGATACCCTACCCTTTTCTTCAGAGGCACGTGGCGGTGATTTGTCACTTCAGTCAAGAACGTACACCAGTGGTTTGCCTTTTATCTATCATTTTTACTCCCCTCCTGGGTCACTGTTTCATCTTGGTTTAGGATGGGGCACAGGCCCATCACACAACAGTGATTTTCAGTTCATTGTTTAGTCCATTACCATATATGTACCTAGGAACCAGTAGTGAGTAACTCTAGCGTGTATTTTACATGGGCATTGGCCCTTTATTCTATGATGACACTAGCACACTAACACATACATGTGTTTCAAACTCTTTACAAGGTTATTTTCTTGTATGATTCCAGGTATCTGCAAGCCTTCATGCAGGTATGCAGCAATTTGTGGGCACTGGCTGGTTACTTTACATCTCTGGATTAAAGCCAGCAGGTTGGATTCACAATTACTGGGCACCCTGGGGCATTACTCATACTTGGAGGGTGAGTGATCTGTTACATTCACGTTCAGTTTCACATCTCATATGGTTTCTTGGGGACACACAACCCAGTTTCCAAATACGAGCCAGCCTCTGTCTTTGAAACCTTGGCCTTGGGGTGACCTGTACTCTGGCAACACAGGCGCACTCATGACACACCATGTGGTTAAGCATTGGCTCAGTTGACCTCACTCTCACGTTCAGCTGATTAACTCAGGGCTTGGTATTTTACCGGTACACAATGTTGGAGATGTCACTCCAAGATGGCCGACTCAATTTTAGGCATTCACGCTGCCTTGCCAGGGGAACATTAAATGTTTTTTCCTCGTCGCTGTGACCAGCAACGTCATACTACATGTGTATCAATTGATGTCAATATGATGTAAATAGCATTTGATATATCATGGCTTATGTTGCATTTTGAACTTGGTATATGCACTACGATATATTACTAATTAATTTGTTTTGAGGCAACTCATTTCTGTTAAAAAACTTTTTCAATTCTGCCATGTTGCAAATTGATTTCTGATGGTTTACTTTGATGCATTAGTAGGTACTTGTAATTAGACTATCTTTCAGTAGTATCTCAGACATTGCAATATGGCCGCGATTCTCGAGTACCATGATGCAGTTGTTGTGTCTGTTTTCACTGTCTTGACTTTTGTATTTCTACGCTGTGTGTACTGAGCTTCTTACGTGTGAGCAAGGCTGTTTACAGCTGAAACGCGTAGCGGAGAAGCGAAATAAATCTTTCCTGAGACTTATACCAGTTGGTGTCTTGAGAGTACGTTTATCCGTGATTACGGGAACTTGTTGTGTAATATCTATATATATATATATTCACTGAAAAAACCATAGGTTTCAGGGACGTTATAGTTAGTTGGACATTTCACTCGTACAAAACCAGAGAAATTCGGCCGTTATAGTTAGTTGAGCTAAGTATAACTCGCGCCCCGCAATGCACTGCTGATGACATCACATATTACATCACTCATGACATGGTCAGTGACATCACTGATGACATCACTGATGACATCTCAAATGACATCACTGATGACATCACTGATGACATCATCAAGTGACTGTGTGTTTCTGTAAAGTTTAAATATGTTTTATATATATATAGGCCAAGGTGTATTGAAGAATGAGTGGGTGTATGACTGTCTGAATGGATGATTTAGTAGGTGCGTGACTGACTGTATAAGTGAGTGATTAAACGTGTCTTACTGAATGCATGGGTTAGTGACTAAACTGTGTGAATGTCTGTATCAGTCTGTCTGTTGGTGTGTAAGCGGTTGCATGTGTTAGTGAGTAGCTACATGAGTGTCTATATGGGTTATTGATTGCTTGTCTGAGTATCTGTATGGGTGCCTGAGTATCTGTGTGGGTGGGTGGGCTGTGTGTGACTCACTGCATGGATGTGTGAGTGGGTGATTCACTGGGTGTATGGGTTCAAGAGTGCATCTGTGAGGGGCTGTATGGGTGGGTGAGTGGGTGTATGGCTGTGTTGGTGAGTGAATGGATGTCTCAGTGGTACATGTGTGAGTAACTACATATGTGAAAGGCAGTATATGTGAGTGTTGGAGTATATAAATGACTATATGTGAGAGTGAGTGTAGGAGAGTAGGATCTGCTTCACATGGGTACCCCCACTTTTTGCTGCTGCTTCACTGTTTTTCGACTTTAGTCTGGCTGGGGCCCTGCTAATCAGAACCGCAGCCTAGCTGCTTCCTCTCTAAAATGGTTTCCATGTACCTTAGGTACATCTTTTATTGGAATCTGGAGTGCCCTTATAAGTCCCTAGTATATGGTATACTATATACCCAGGGCATAGGTACCCCAGAGGCCTGCCAGGGGCTGAAGCATGTATTATGCCACCCCTGGAAGGCCAGCCAAAATGACACCACAGGTCTGCTACTGCAGCCTGGGTAAGGTGGTGCATGCACCCCTTACTGTGATATAGGCTACCTGTATCACTACCATTGCACACACATATAAACCTCTAAGTCACTCCTATGACAGGCCTTTACAATCCTGAAGGCAGAGTGCTTGGTTTTTATGTGAGAGGGTGCCCCTGCATGAGCAGTGCCCCTCTGCAGCGTTCGGAGTCCCTCCTCTGATGCTGTTTGTGGTACAGCCTGACCATATACTCTTAAGTGCATTATATCCTCGCTGTACAATGCTAACTTTGGACTGGCTGCACCAAAACATGTCGTGTTTGGTGTCAAACATTTTGGAATACTACCCCCCCGCCAGTCCTGGCGGCGGGGGTAGCATTCCACCCTTCTAGAGGGAGAGACATGTACCCACCGGCCTACCCGGTAACTTCTTTACAGAGCCCTGGCATCACAAAATGGATGCCGCTGCCACAGACACGGGTCTGGCCTCCTGCTGCTGACTGAAACTCCGGCAGGGAGGCCTGGACAATAGGTTTCCTGTCGAAGGGAGGTGTAACCACCTCCCCAGACAGGATAGTGTGTATTGGGGCTGGGCGGGAGCACTCTCTGGTGCTTTGAAGTCCTGCACTGGGGGCACATTTGGTGTCCCTGTGCATAGCCCAGTTCAAACCGGTTTCAGGGGCTCCCTGCCCCTGCTCTGGTGTGAAACTGGACAAAGTGCATCCACTCGAGGCTCCTTCACAGTCGCTAGTCCGTTGGCTAGTGGGCCCTCCCGAAGGCAACTCTTCTTCTGTTTGGGCTTTCCTGGTTGCTCCAGACGTGCCCTGACTTACCCTTACTGTTCAGGCCCTGCAGTGTTTTGGTTTGGAGATCGATTATATATCTCGAGGGCACACACTGGGAAAAGGACTTCTTGTTGGTTACCCTGGACGTTAATTCACTCTACACCAACATAGATCAAGACCAGGGCATCCAGGCGTGCCAACATTACCTAAAATCCAGACACATAAGATTCAAAGCCCACACTACCATGGTCCTTGAGATGATCAAGTTTTGTCACTAATAACATCTTCTTGTTTAATGGAACACATTACAAACAGGTCCCTGTGACCGCGATGGGTACTTATTTTGCCCCTAGCTTCGCCAACCTCTTCATAGGCCAGTGGGAGGAAGGAATCTTTATTCACAATCCTGACTTTCCTGAGGTGCAGCAGGCCATATTGGGTCAACAAATTTCTTGACAAACTCAACAGGAATACTCGTAACATCACACTCACTAGAACAGTCAATAGACACTCAGTAGAATTTCTTGACATCAAAATTGAAATCATGGAGGATACCATCCATACCAAACTGTTCCGCAAGGAAACAGCGGGTAACACCTTGCTTCATGCTCTCAGCAGTCACCCGGACCCCCTTAAATGGAGTATACCATACGGGGAACTGCTGAGAGTGAAACGCAACTGTAGCTCCAACTCAGCATTTCTGGAGGAAATGCAAATCTTGATTGCCAGGTTTAAGAAAAGAGGGTACCCACAATGGGTTCTTAATAAAGCTATCAGGAAAGTGGAGCAGGTGGAAAGAAAGGATACCCTATATGTACAACCAGATAGGGAAACTGAGAATGCTGACACTGAATATAATACCAGGATCATTCTCACACACAACATGAATGCCAAGGGCATTAAACAAATCCTCACCAGGCACTGGCACATACTCACGAGCGATCCTACCATTGGCCACTTAATCAAAGAATGACCCAGCATCACATACAGAAGGGGCCACAGTCTTAGGGACAAACTTGTCCACAGTGATGTCACCATTTACAGTGCCAACAGGGATCAAGGTTTATCCGGCTTCTTTCCCTGCGGTCACTGTAAGTCGTGTAAAAACAGCTACATGAAGAAAGAACTCACTACCAACAAAGGGTTCAATGAAAAGATCACGCAATTCTTAACATGCAGCACCCGTATGTGGTGTATGCACTGGAATGTCCGTGCAAACTCAAATACATTGGCAGCACCATCCAACTAGCAAAGAAGCGTGTATTAGAACACATGAGAGCGATCATGAATCTCGATCAACAATACTCAGTTGCACAACATTTCCAAGCACACCATTATTCCAACAGCTTGTTGCTGAGCTTCTTTTGCATTGAACATATCCCTAGACCTCACAGGGGAGGGGATAAAACACTGAAACTGAGACAGTGTGAATCCAAGTATATTATTGAGTTTCAGACAAAGAGCCCTGGAGGCCTTAATCTTGATGAAGAATTGGGAATTCACCTGTATGAAGCATGAAATGTATACAGAAGGTTGTGCCCGAATGTAACCTCTTTTTGCTTCTAAGGAATGCAGTACCTTTGTACTCTGTTTTTAATCACATGTTAACATGATTTGATTTCATGGTTTTAATATATTCTTTTGTTTCCCTTGTTTTTTCACTACAGGAGGAAAGGAAGGGACCCACTCTACCTTGGTAGTTTACCTTCACGGATACCCTACCCTTTTCTTCAGAGGCACGTGGCGGTGATTTGTCACTTCAGTCAAGAACGTACACCAGTGGTTTGCCTTTTATCTATCATTTTTACTCCCCTCCTGGGTCACTGTTTCATCTTGGTTTAGGATGGGGCACAGGCCCATCACACAACAGTGATTTTCAGTTCATTGTTTAGTCCATTACCATATATGTACCTAGGAACCAGTAGTGAGTAACTCTAGCGTGTATTTTACATGGGCATTGGCCCTTTATTCTATGATGACACTAGCACACTAACACATACATGTGTTTCAAACTCTTTACAAGGTTATTTTCTTGTATGATTCCAGGTATCTGCAAGCCTTCATGCAGGTATGCAGCAATTTGTGGGCACTGGCTGGTTACTTTACATCTCTGGATTAAAGCCAGCAGGTTAGATTCACAATTACTGGGCACCCTGGGGCATTACTCATACTTGGAGGGTGAGTGATCTGTTACATTCACGTTCAGTTTCACATCTCATATGGTTTCTTGGGGTCACACAACCCAGTTTCCAAATACGAGCCAGCCTCTGTCTTTGAAACCTTGGCCTTGGGGTGACCTGTACTCTGGCAACACAGGCGCACTCATGACACACCATGTGGTTAAGCATTGGCTCAGTTGACCTCACTCTCACGTTCAGCTGATTAACTCAGGGCTTGGTATTTTACCGGTACACAATGTTGGAGATGTCACTCCAAGATGGCCGACTCAATTTTAGGCATTCACGCTGCCTTGCCAGGGGAACATTAAATGTTTTTTCCTCGTCGCTGTGACCAGCAACGTCATACTACATGTGTATCAATTGATGTCAATATGATGTAAATAACATTTGATATATCATGGCTTATGTTGCATTTTGAACTTGGTATATGCACTACGATATATTACTAATTAATTTGTTTTGAGGCAACTCATTTCTGTTAAAAAACTTTTTTCAATTCTGCCATGTTGCAAATTGATTTCTGATGGTTTACTTTGATGCATTAGTAGGTACTTGTAATTAGACTATCTTTCAGTAGTATCTCAGACATTGCAATATGGCCGCGATTCTCGAGTACCATGATGCAGTTGTTGTGTCTGTTTTCACTGTCTTGACTTTTGTATTTCTACGCTGTGTGTACTGAGCTTCTTACGTGTGAGCAAGGCTGTTTACAGCTGAAACGCGTAGCGGAGAAGCGAAATAAATCTTTCCTGAGACTTATACCAGTTGGTGTCTTGAGAGTACGTTTATCCGTGATTACGGGAACTTGTTGTGTAATATCTATATATATATATATTCACTGAAAAAACCATAGGTTTCAGGGACGTTATAGTTAGTTGGACATTTCACTCGTACAAAACCAGAGAAATTCGGCCGTTATAGTTAGTTGAGCTAAGTATAACTCGCGCCCCCGCAATGCACTGCTGATGACATCACATATTACATCACTCATGACATGGTCAGTGACATCACTGATGACATCACTGATGACATCTCAAATGACATCACTGATGACATCACTGATGACATCATCAAGTGACTGTGTGTTTCTGTAAAGTTTAAATATGTTTTATATATATATAGGCCAAGGTGTATTGAAGAATGAGTGGGTGTATGACTGTCTGAATGGATGATTTAGTAGGTGCGTGACTGACTGTATAAGTGAGTGATTAAACGTGTCTTACTGAATGCATGGGTTAGTGACTAAACTGTGTGAATGTCTGTATCAGTCTGTCTGTTGGTGTGTAAGCGGTTGCATGTGTTAGTGAGTAGCTACATGAGTGTCTATATGGGTTATTGATTGCTTGTCTGAGTATCTGTTTGGGTGCCTGAGTATCTGTGTGGGTGGGTGGGCTGTGTGTGACTCACTGCATGGATGTGTGAGTGGGTGATTCACTGGGTGTATGGGTTCAAGAGTGCATCTGTGAGGGGCTGTATGGGTGGGTGAGTGGGTGTATGGCTGTGTTGGTGAGTGAATGGATGTCTCAGTGATACATGTGTGAGTAACTACATATGTGAAAGGCAGTATATGTGAGTGTTGGAGTATATAAATGACTATATGTGAGAGTGAGTGTAGGAGAGTAGGATCTGCTTCACATGGGTACCCCCACTTTTTGCTGCTGCTTCACTGTTTTTCGACTTTAGTCTGGCTGGGGCCCTGCTAATCAGAACCCCAGCCTAGCTGCTTCCTCTCTAAAATGGTTTCCATGTACCTTAGGTACATCTTTGATTGGAATCTGGAGTGCCCTTATAAGTCCCTAGTATATGGTATACTATGTACCCAGGGCATAGGTACCCCAGAGGCCTGCCAGGGGCTGAAGATTGTATTATGCCACCCCTGGAAGGCCAGCCAAAATGACACCACAGGTCTGCTACTGCAGCCTGGGTAAGGTGGTGCATGCACCCCTTACTGTGATATAGGCTACCTGTATCACTACCATTGCACACACATATAAACCTCTAAGTCACTCCTATGACAGGCCTTTACAATCCTGAAGGCAGAGTGCTTGGTTTTTATGTGAGAGGGTGCCCCTGCATGAGCAGTGCCCCTCTGCAGCGTTCGGAGTCCCTCCTCTGATGCTGTTTGTGGTACAGCCTGACCATATACTCTTAAGTGCATTATCACCTCGCTGTACAATGCTAACTTTGGACTGGCTGCACCAAAACATGTCGTGTTTGGTGTCAAACATTTTGGAATACTACCCCCCCCCCGCCAGTCCTGGCGGCGGGGGTAGCATTCCACCCTTCTAGAGGGAGAGACATGTACCCACCGGCCTACCCGGTAACTTCTTTACAGAGCCCTGGCATCACAAAATGGATGCCGCTGCCACAGACACGGGTCTGGCCTCCTGCTGCTGACTGAAACTCCGGCAGGGGAGGCCTGGACAATAGGTTTCCTGTCGAAGGGAGGTGTAACCACCTCCCCAGACAGGATAGTGTGTATTGGGGCTGGGCGGGAGCACTCTCTGGTGCTTTGAAGTCCTGCACTGGGGGCACATTTGGTGTCCCTGTGCATAGCCCAGTTCAAACCGGTTTCAGGGGCTCCCTGCCCCTGCTCTGGTGTGAAACTCGACA